>JAPDVR010000007.1:1251282-1783782 GCA_026230005.1 Gila orcuttii
TCACAGCAACTGCCTTTCATAAAGCTCTTATTATCAAACTTTAGATTTGCATCTCTTCTTGTTCAGTTTAATACATTTGTCTATTATTTAATCCAACTGAACTTAATGGTTAATCAATGAATCATTTGGTACACCTATAGATTTATATAGATATTGATTCTATATACAGTTTCTATAGAACTTTGTTTGCAATTTCCGATATGGATAACCAAATGTAATGAATTCTTTTTACATAAGTGATTTATAGATAATAACCACCACTATGTTCAAAGTGTGTGCACACGCATGTGTGTGTGTGTGTGTGTGTGTGTGTGTGTGTGTGTGTGTGTGTGTGTGTGTGTGTGTGTGTGTGTGTGTGTGTGTGTGTGTGTGTGAGAGAGAGATACAGAGACATTTGCCATTTGTGAAAACACTGTAGAGCAGAATAGAGTATAAGAGAGAGGAAACGGTCGATGACTGTAAAACATTAGATTGATCAGAGATGCATCAGTAGAAGGGAGACAGACGGCATCAAATATAATTTTACAGTACAGTGTGTGTGCCATACATACAGTGATAACCATGGTAGAGACTGCCACATTACTGTAACTCAGCCTTCATCTGTAAAGTCCACTACAGTAGATTCAGTCTAATGGTATAGAGTGAAATCATTTACTGTATTGCCAGCAAACTCTGTTCTAGAGATCCTCATGCCACACTTCATCACAGCTTTAGATAACTCACTGCAGATACTATTACAAACATTATGGATTCAATTACATAAGTTAGGTAATGCACATGTATTTTGTAATGTGGTGACTGTATCCTGTATTACTGTAATTATTTCAGCAACAAGGGAGATTTGAAACGTGTCTTGCATTGTTTGCTGTTGGATGAACTGATTGTTAAAAGTACTAAACTGAAAGAAGATCATACTGTTGTGTTTCTGTGATTAAACCAAACGTTCTCATTACATATTACACAATCTTGTGCTTGAAACAGTGATTATGTGGATTGAAATGTGTAACTGTAATGAAAGCATGGGATCAGGTTTTGAAAGAATGACTAGCTGTGTTACAAGTGTGATCAGATTGGATTTTTGTACTAAAAGTTTTGAAAATGTACACCTTACTTATGAAAATAGTACCAAAGCGAATTAAAAAAAAATGTAATTTGGATCAAACCTGTCTTGAGCATTTGGACATAGATTCTCTTCCACATCACACTGAATGTTATCATTGTTCATGCACCTTGGAAAAAACCTTTTGGCGTGACGAATGCATGCTTGACATTGGTCGACACTGATGTCATCACATGCTTCATCCATGGCCTGAAGGAGGGTGGCCCGCTCAAGGGGTTGGCGATCAGAGACCTTACACCTCCATGCTGAAAATAATCCTCAATAGGGTTGAGGAAAGGAGAGTATGGAGGCAGGGAGAGGCTCATGAATCGGGGATGGGCCTGAAACCATGCTTCAACTACCTCTGCGTGGTGGAACCTGACATCGTCCCACACAGTTACATAGGTGACCCCTTCACCTTGACAGGCCGGCTCAATTTCATTGAGAAACTCAATAAGATGTGCAGCATTATAGGAGCCAAGTAATGGCCACGTCCTATGACAGCATCTTCAGAGATAGGTGCGCACATGGAGATGTTTCCTCCACGTTGTCCAGGCACTTGGACAGTGGCCCGTTGGCCGATGATGATCCGTCCACGGTGACGAGTTTTGGCCAGGTTAAAGCCCGCTTCATCAACAAAACTGTGTACTTGTGATGGTTCACATCAGCGTCAACCACCATAACCCTCTAAAAAATATATTTTGGTTAGTTCTTTTTACAGTGTTGTTCCAATATACATATGACGTAAGTGATGCATCGAATAGCAACAGTAATACAATATATGGTGCTGTACCTGAACATACTCAGCCCTTAGTTGTTTCACCCGTTTCTCAATATTTCATTCAACATTGTTTCTCTCAAAAGGCACCAGGTAAATTCGTTTCATTGATTCCTAGTGCCTCTTTACAGTTTTTTTCAATTGCTAACAAGCATTGTTCAAGACTGAAACCACATTTTCAAAACTCTTCACACATTCAGCGACACACAAGTGTATACCGACCAAACTGTGAATCATTTTTCATTGCTTTCAGACAAAATGCATTCTCCACAAACTGCAAAAAAACTATATGGTATTTTTCATATGCTAACACACCGCTTTCAAAACTGATAAAAGCACATTCAAATCAGAATGATGGCAAATTTCAAGCATTTCTGCAGTAATTATTTTGAAATAAAGAAAATCTTAGCAGAAAATGAAATAATAATCATTCCGAGCTAATTGCAATTTCAGCTCAAAGCCAACCCAGGTGTCCTGCTTTACTCTCAATGCCTTGCTTTAGTAAAAGGGGATAGCTTGGGACTGATTTTGTTTGGAAATATGGATCACAGAAGACAGGTTGGTGGGGAAAGAGGAGAGGAACGAGGGAGAGTGAGTGGAGGACAAAGGAGAGGAAGAGCGAGTGCTGATTTCTGATAAATAAGGGCCACAGTTATTGACCATGGAGAGGCCGGTCTAAGCCGAATCTGCACCGCTCAACAGTTGTGTCAATAGTACGAATCTTCCGGCAAAACAACAGGCGAGATGATACATATTACAGTACAATACAATATGTCTACATTTTGAAACTTATTACAATACAGTAATTGTTGTGTTTTAGGATCCAAAGGTTGCTCAGAGAGGAGGGAGAGGCAGAATCTTTTCAGATGTGCAGGAATTTGCTGTTGTTGACATTGTAATTGCTAACATTGCAATAAAACTGCGGGAAATTCGGCATAGAGTGCTGGCAGACAATATCACTTTTAGAAATGTGAATATGGTCAGCACAACGACAATTGCCAGAGTCCTAGAGAAACATACAATAAGGATGAAGCAATTGTGCACTGTCCCCTTTGAGAGAAGCTTTGAACGAGTGAAAGAGCTCCGGTATCAGTGTGTCCAGGTAAGACGTCTGTTCAGTATCAAACAGGGTACATACACATGCAGTTATTCAATTCAATTCAATTCAAATTTATTTGTATAGCGCTTTTCACAATACATATTGTTTCAAAGCTGCTTTACAGAAAGTGCATTTCAGAAATGTACATAGAAAAATACAGTTAGTTAATCATGTATTAATTTAGGGCAAACATATCGCCGGCGTCGAGTCATCTCTTCACAGGCGTTGAGTCGTCTCTTCACAGGCGTTTAGTCGTCTCATCGCAGGTGTTGGGGCATCTGAAGTCTCCGTGAGAGGCTGGATACAAACTGGAGCTGACAAACGCCATTTACCTCGGGACTAGCGTCCCGAGATAACAGCAGAAGAGCAGATGGGAAATAATTAGCATAGCTGCTGTTCATAAAATTAATGCATTCGATTTGATTCAACAGTAGTACAAAAGGTAAGCATTATGTGAATGCTCGGCTAAAAAGATGTGTCTTTAATCTAGTTTTAAACTGGGACAGCGAGTCTGAGCCTCGAACAATATCAGGAAGGCTATTCCAGAGTTTTGGAGCTAAATGCGAGAACGCCCTCCCTCCTTTAGTGGACTTAGATATCCTAGGAATGACCAGAAGCCTCGAGTTTAGTGATCTTAAAGAACGCGATGGATTGTAGGGTGATAGAAGGTCCTTTAAATACACAGGAGCTAAACCATTTAGGGCTTTATAGGTCAGTAGTAATACTTTGTAATTGATACGGAACTTAATGGGTAACCAGTGTAGAGATGATAAAATTGGTGTTATATGATCATATTTTCTTGACCTAGTAAGAACTCTAGCAGCTGCATTTTGCACTAACTGTAGCTTGTTTATTGAGGATGCAGAACAACCGGCTAATAAAGCATTACAGTAATCTAGTCTCGAGGTCATGAATGCATGAACTAACTTTTCTGCATCAGAGACAGATAGCATGTTACGTAGCTTAGCAATGTTTCTAAGGTGGAAAAAGGCTGTTCTTGTAACATATTAAATATGATTTTTGAAAGACACGCTGTGGTCTAGTATAACACCCAGGTCTTTTACTGTAGTGGATAAAGTAGCAGGACATCCTTCTAAATTAAAGTTGTATTGTACGAGGTTTTGTGGGTAGTTTTTTGGACCAATAAGTAATACCTCCGTTTTATCTGAATTTAATAGCAGGAAATTACACGTCATCCAGCATTTTATATCTTTGAGACACTCTGTCAATTTAGATAAGTTAGTGTTTTCATCTGGTCGTGATGAAATATATAATTGAGTGTCATCAGCATAACAGTGGAAATTAATTCCATGTTTTCTTATAATATTACCAAGTGGCAGCATATATATTGAGAATAGCAGAGGGCCTAACACCGATCCTTGCGGCACTCCATAATCTACTGATGTTATCTTCGATTTTTCCCCATTTAAACAGACAAAATGGTAACGGTCCGATAAGTACGATCGAAACCAGCTTAATGCCTGTCCCTGAACACCAGTGTAGTTTTGTAGTCGATCCAAGAGTATTTTATGATCTATAGTGTCGAACGCAGCGCTAAGTTCGAGTAGAACTAGTATTGAGATACAGCCTTGGTCAGAAGCTAAAAGTAAATCATTTGTAATTTTAACTAGCGCAGTTTCTGTGCTATGATGCGGTCTGAATCCTGACTGAAATTTTTCATAGATATCATTTTCTTGCAAGAAAGAGCACAATTGAGCGGACACAACTTTTTCTAGTATTTTAGACATAAATGGAAGATTTGAAATGGGTCTGTAATTTGCTAAGTTATTTGGATCTAATTGCGGTTTCTTAATGAGAGGTTTTATTACTGCCAGCTTGAATATTTTTGGAACATGACCTAGAGATAAAGACGAGTTAATAATATTGAGAAGAGGCTCTTCCACTACAGGTAACACTTCTTTCAGTATTTTAGTGGGTATTGGATCTAATAAACATGTTGTTGGTTTAGATGCAATGATAAGTTTATTTAGCTCTTCCTGTCCTATAGTTGTAAAGCGGTGTAGTTGTTCTTGAGGGGCGATAATTGAGGCTGAATCATAAGACACCATAGAGGATTGTACATTTACAATTGTGTTTCTGATGCTTTCTATTTTCTCAGTGAAGAAATTCATAAAATCATTACTACTATACTGTAACGGAATATTTTGCTCTGGCGATGTCTGTTTATTTGTTAGTCTAGCCACGGTGTTAAATAAGAACCTTGGATTATTTTGGTGATTTTCTATTAGTTTGCGGAGATGCTCAGCCCTGGCTGCTTTTAGAGCCTTTTTATAGCGTGACATACTGTCTTTCCACGCGATTCTAAAGACCTCTAAATTAGTTTGTTTCCATTTACGCTCTAGGTTACGAGTTTCTCTCTTGATAACATGCGTAGCACTGTTGTACCATGGTGCTTTAGTTTTCTCTCTAACCTTTTTTAATCTAATTGGTGCAACAATATCTAATGTACTAGAGAAAATGGTGCTCAAACTGCTAGTCATTTCCTCTAGTTCTTCAGTTTGTTTGGGTTCACTGCATAGCTGAGATAGATCAGGTAAGCTATTTGAGAATCTATCTATAGTGCTTGGAAGGATAGTTCTGCCCGGTCGATAACGTGGCGCAACATGACAGATTTCAGCAGTACGTATTATGCAAGTTACCATGTAATGATCAGTGACATCATCACTTTGCGGTACAATATCTATATCGGTTGGATTGGTTCCATATGATATAATTAAATCTAGTGTATGATTTAGACGATGAGTGGGACCACTGACGTTTTGCTTGACCCCAAAGGAGTTTAATAATTCTGTAAATGCAGCCCCTAACGCATCATTTGTGTTATCTACGTGTATGTTAAAATCTCCAACAATTATTGCTTTATCGACATTGACCAATAGATCTGAGAGAAAGTCTGCAAACTCTTTTAGGAAATCAGCATAGGGCCCTGGAGGTCTATATACAGTAGCCAAGGCTAGAGATAATAGTGATTTCTTTCTTAAATCTAAGAGCGTAACATTTAGCACAAGTACTTCAAACGAATTAAAACTTTGACCTGTTTTCTGAGTAACATTTAGAATATCTCTATAGATTGTTGCAACACCGCCGCCACGACCGATCAGACGGGGCTCATGCTTATAACAGTATCCTGGTGGACTAGACTCATTTAGACCGAAATAATCATTTGGTTTAAGCCAGGTTTCAGTAAGGCAAAATACATCGAAACTATTATCTGTGACCATTTCATTTACAATAACCGCCTTAGGTGTGAGCAATCTAATGTTTAGGAGACCTAGCTTTAGAAATTGTTTTTGTTCACTGATATTGAGATTTTCTGGTTTAATTACAATAAGATTTTTCCAAGATCCTACAGTAGATTTATTGTTTGGCCTCACTAAACGAGGAATATACACAGTTTCTATATAATGTTCTACACTACTTATATCAATTAAGCTTGGAGAGCAAACACTGTGATTTGGACTTTGACTTACTAGTCAGATGGTGTGTAACGTCTTGGAGATGTTGTCCGACAGAACAGCCGCTCCGATTCTGCTGGGGTGCAGGCCATCAGCACGGTAGAGCCTAGGTCGCTCCCAGAACAGATTCCAATTATTTACAAAGAGCAGTTTCTGTTCATTACACAATGACATTAACCATTCATTTAGTGCAAATAATCTACTGAACCTTTCCTGTCCTTGTCGGTACGTGGGAAGCGGTCCAGACACGATGATCGTTGCTTCAGGCGATGTGCTGCGTACCGTCTCGATCAGGCTCCTGTAGTCCTTCTTCAGAACCTCCGTCTGCCGCAGCCTGATGTCGTTCACTCCCGCGTGCAGCACGACAGCTCCGACGCGCTCGTCACCGTTCAGGATCTCGGGAACATGTGCAGCGACATCTAGAACACGACCACCAGGAAAGCAGTGAGTGCGCACATTACCCTTACCTGAGGTAGCGCGGACATGACGGACGATGGAACTGCCGATGATCACGGCGTCGTCGCGTTCCGACTCGCGAAGCGGGGAGAAGCGGTTCCGGGTGGAGATCTCGAAGACCGGGAGGGGAGGAGAGGTTCTTGGTCTGGTCCTGGCTCGTGTCTTCCGCTGTGGGATCACCCAGGGTCCATGGTGTTGTGTCGGTGCCGGAGTGAATGAAGCCAGGGATGATCGCGTCCTGGGCGCTTGCGTCCTGTGCAGAGAAACACACGGAGTAGACGAGGTCGGAGTCAAAAAGTTACTAAACACTGACTTGTGGGCATCGGCGCGTGATGTTTCAAGCGCTGAACGCCGATCTCGCAGCTCGGCTTGCCTCTCTAGTAGACCACGGATCTGCTTCTCCACGGACTCCAGCTCCAACAGCACCGAATGCAGCTCGAATGTGTCCTCACCTGCACTCAGAGGTAACGTTAGACACACATCCGATATATTCGCCATTATAACACATGAACAGTAAATTAGTAGTGATACTACCAATATCACTACTAATTTAAGACTGAAATCCTGGATATAACCCGTATCCTTTCAGTGAAACGGGTGTAAATGAGACGATGGATAGGCGAGAGGCCACGCGTGCAATGCTAGCGGGCTAAAGGCTAGTAGCGGAGCTTCGGAAAGTTGGATCTAAGTAGCGATATCAAAGCAATCCGATTGTTTTTTATAATGAATAGTATCGAAGATAAGTTCACATGCTGTAAAAATAGAAAGTGCTTGTTTATAGATGAGTGGTAAAGAAGAAAATCAAGGATTTATGAATCAATTCGACGGAGCTCCAAACACAAATACAATCTGCACGCGCATGATTATGCATAATGTAAATTACTGAAGAACTGTCTGTAATTTAGAGGGTAATGGAGATGGAAGCCAGCCGAACTCATTCTTTTATCTTTGTGGATGAAGCTGGATTCAACATGGCAAAACCAAGACGCAGGGGAAGAAATGTGATTGGACAGAGAGCAAGCGTAGATGTCCCAGGCACTAACATCACGATGTGTGTTACACAAACCACTCATTGGCCCTTACAATACAGAGAGGCTTATTTCTTTTCTGAATGACCTGCATAATCAACTTGTGCCCGCAGAGGAGAGAGGCGAGGGGACTTTACAATGAGTGATTAGACTACACGTGTTGTTGATGTGTTGACTTTTTTTTTTTTTCTTTTCTTTTTTGTGGAATTTCAGGATTTGTTTTTTCTTTTCTTTGTTCACCTATTGACAGTATGTTCACAAATAAGGTACTATATTCAAAGAAAACAAATTATTTCTGATTCATTCTTGTTACATATGTATGCTTTAGTACATTCAATAAATTAAAAATCTGTTATCCTGTAATGAAATACTGTTTATGTGAACATTCATTCAAACTTTAAAAAATACAAGTTCATAATGCATGTAATGCTCGCTGTTGCTAGTGTTTTTTAGGTCAGTGTGTTATGATTGACATGCATGTTTTCTGAATAAGAATTTGTTGCCAGTGATTGGTGGAACGAGCATATTTTGAGACATGTATGAAGTGTTTTGTTGGTCTGAGTGAGTTTTGGAGGTTAGATTAACCGTTTGGCCAAAATTAATGTTGGTAATGCAGACTGTATGAAGAGTTTTGAAAATGTGGTTTCAGTATTGAACACTGCTTGTTAGAAATTGAATGAAACTGTAAAAGGCGGCCTACTGTTGGCAGGCTGATGGATGCCACATTGGCAAAGGTGTCATTGTTCTCCTCAATTGCCTGCTTTATTTCTGACCGCCGTATATCATTCCTGGCCCTCACCATTTCCAGCACTGCCAACTCTTGCTGATCGGTCAGCACACGGCCATCACTATGGGGTTTTCTGTCAATTCTAAGCATAGAACAGAGTATACTGTCAATAAATCATGCTGTACCAATACTGTAACATGTCTGATGAATTTACATGCATTACAATTTACTGTAAATCTAATAGTATACATCCTCCACACTTACCGGTTCTTTTGGCGAAAAGTTCGGATGATAGAATTGACAGTTGATCTTGGTTACACATAATTTATATGTTCCTACAAACCCACATCTTATTTCTGTAGTTCTCAAAATCCATATACTGTATATTGCTGAAATGAAAATCTTTAGGTTTACCAAACGGTTCAGTGATTAACCATTAAGATCAGTTGGAATAAGTGTTGGTCAAATGTATTTACGCAAATCAGATGAGAAGCACATCTATAAGTACTGTGAGCATTGCATTGTGAAAGACAGTTACTTCCTATGAAAGATATTTCTTTGATGACACACTGATTAGGTGTGGTGGAAAAGTGAATGTGTAATTTTGTGCGTTGTACTTAGTCAATTGAACATGTGATTACATGTTTGAAAAAACAGACTTTTTGATGATCTGCTTTGAGCTTTGTACTATCAGTTGTGAGGTTTTACCACATACTTGCGATAATAGTACCAAAGTGAATATAAAAACTGTATAATGGCATCATATTCTGTGCAGGCAATTAGCTTACTGCGCTGTAAATATAAAACCCTGACAAAATATCACTGCTAAATACCTTTAGGTATTGTGGTATTCTGCCATGTTTCTCAGTACACGCCTCCAACTCGTAAAGATCAGGGCTTAGAGAAAATCCCGAGCTCCCCACTGGTATTCACAACATTGTGGTGCCGTTCAAGTGCGTTCCACTCGTTTATACGATACGAGATGACTTGAACGCACCATAACTTAGGGAAAATATCAAGCGAAAGTGAGCATTCATATGCCCTACTCCCTTCAAAGGGAGCCCTTGAAGTGGGCACTTTGGAGGGAGCACGGCACTTGTATGTAGCCATTTGAAACGCACTTTGCGAAGGGAGCAACGAAAGACAACGTAATTTCCTCATATCTTCACCTGGGAATGCTCCGATGAAAACGCAGCACAGTGTCCATCTGACATTTCTTTATATTGCTGTTAACATAACGGTTGCAAATTAATATACATATAACATTATAACGTAATGCTTTTTGACTTTCTCAGTTTGTGTAAATCTACTTAGGGTTCAGAGTATTTATTTTTTCCCACGTTAATTTCACACACGTCTAGTACAATTACGTGGTTTTGTTTTTTTAATGTTTTGTTTTTCAGACTTTTTTCTTGATTTTCCCCCGAAAGAATGGAAGTGAAATGAGACAACATGCCCCATAGGTGGTGCTCATTGTTACATGAACATATGACAGATTAAAATGCTATCTGATCTAAGTACAAAAATTAAAACAAAAAAAATGAATCCTCCTGACTCTAGGCATCTCATTTCTAAATGTGTCTGTATAATTGAAAGCCCCTACTGTAAGATAAGAGGCCTGGGAGAGGAGCTCTCCGTGGGACTAGTGTTAGGCTACTTGAAAAATCCTTAAAATAAACTATTAAATTTTTTTTATGTGATCTAATCAAAAAATTATACAAGACAAACTAAAACATTTCCTCAATAAAATACAATTAACTTTTTTATATAAAATAATGGCATTTTTAATAATTAAAATAAACTAATTTTTGAGTTTGACAACGAACACACCAGAAAACACACTATACAGCATAGTTCAAAACATAATAATAATTACTCATTTCTGAACATTGACTCCCAGTGTTTACTGACTTTTTTCTCATGTTTTCTCAATAGGTATAGTAAATTCATAAGTATAGAAAAGTATAGAATAGACTAGAATAGTTATAATAGGGGCTCATTGTAACACAGTGTGACAACATGCCCCGCCTGAGGAACTGGGCTTTAAACCCGGCGAGTGTTTCTGCTGTTAGATCAGCATTAAACAACTATCTCAACTGTTAAATAACATATTGGAGATTCAAACAATATCAGATTTCTCTTATTTTAAATAAACACAAAAACAGAGATGAAAATTAAACATAAGTTAGAAATATAGCCTACTTTTGCAATGGTTTAATAAATGTTCAGTGATATCTTCCAAAGATTTCTGAATTTTGGTGCATTTTTTCCTCTACATAGTGTTGATATGGTAAATACAGTAAGTTTCGTCATGGTTGCATGTGTGGAAGTATTTAAAACAAGTGTGTGACAACTAGCCCTGCGTTAGTTTGTGCCCCGATCTCCCCTATATATATACAGTATATAACCTATTTGTCTGCCCTCAACTTTACAACTTCTCATCTTTGACCCTGCCTAACACATTTACCTATGAAACTTATTTAAACATAACATGACAAAAATGTGTGAAATATTTCACAAACAAAACAAAACAACTTGAATTCTCCCGCCAGTCTTCATGGGTTTATTTTTAATGGAATATTGTGTTGTTGTTGTTTTTTTATTGAAGAAATATCAAAACAAACAATACAATACATTTTAAATGCTAAGGGGAGGTAAAACAGTATTCCTATAATACTTTAAAGAGTGTACATGCTTGTAAAATTCCCCCCTCGCTAAGCCCCGCCCTCCTTAGTTACTGTTGCTACGCCTGTCAAGCTTTCGCGCATGGCACGTCTATTACAGTGTGTATGCTCCGGTCAGACATGGCGAACATGCAAAATATCTGAGAGAGCAAGACAAAAGGGACTGCAGTGTGCATTCGAGGGATATATCCACGACTTAATATGCAACCGATTAAGAGAATAATTTAATCAAAATTGAAGCTAAAGCCTATAGTCCCAGCGCAAGCAGCAGTGCCTCATACGCTGACCATTCACATGGGAAACACACAAATTGAGGAAGCTATGTTTGTGCACAGCAGGGTAAGTGAAATTTGAAAATAATCTAATAATTATAAATCAAACAGCTTATTCACAAGTCTTGTGGAATAAACACAAGTCATTAGCCTGACCACTTAGCAATAACATTCTCCAGCTTAGATTTTTAGTGCGCCAGGCTTACTGCTCACACGTCGTGGGTCTAATCTACGGCTTGGACCTGACAAGAGCCAGAGATGCTGAGCTGAGCCATGCATCATCAACAACACAAATAAAGTCCTCCTGCACGAGTCGACCACAACAGTGGCACAAGCCAATGGGTAACAACTTAAGGGCAGTGCCAATATCATCGGTAGTTGTTGCTAAAGCTAATGAAAACCGTATGCGGCGACCAATCGACTGTCGGTATGCAGGAAGCAGGTAAATTGAAAATTATGGTTATAGTTATACTGTAGTTATGGGATTTGGCAGACGCTTTTGTCCAAAGTGACATACAAATAAAAACTATACAATAGTTAAAATTAACAGTGAACCGTTTAAAAATGTTGGTAAGACTACATTAAGGAGAATAGAAATAACAAACAATAATGTCAATTCAATCAATAGCCTAATGAAAATAAACAATACTACAATATACAAACCATAACATTAGAGAGGCAGGTTTCCAAGTACAGCACAGTTTTGTTATATAAAACCCCTATCTTTGTATTGATAGGGTAATCTCTTTCAGGACCTTCTCAGTTACTGAGGAGAACATTGCTTTATTAAAAAGGCAGACAGGAGCAGCCATCAGCTTCTTGGTAAACAGACCCGCTGTTGACTTAATGGTAGGAGGAGAGAGATACTCTCTAAGACGGGGTTTGAGCCATCAGGTAAATGAATGAGATGAGGCAGTATTAAAATAGATATTCTTTATTGTGTACTTTATGTGAAATTCACCCAGCTTGTATGTACAGGACAGTGCACCACATCAGTGTGATCTTCCTTGACCACTCAGCTCTTCTACACAGACAACCTTAATCTATGATATGTGGCTGGACGTTAGACAGCATGCTGACTACACACCATATTTGATTTATGTTCACAAGCCGGGAAATCAAGATTTGGCCTGACACAATTTGAAACTTCTTTATCTTTGCAATAGCTCTTTCAACATGAACCCTGTGCTTGGCTATTCTGTTGGTCATTTCAACGTCTGCATGTGGCATCTGTCTGTTTGCTCCTGCAAAAGGTGGGATGTTAAGTTGCAATCCAATCTCCTCAACTTCCTTCTCTATTAGAAAGCCTTTATCAACCATCAAGCCATCTCCTACTTTGAGATAGCCACACTGAATGAACCCCTTCAAAATGTCAAGGATGTTGCACTCATTGAAAATCTCTTTGTCAGAAATTGCTCGGGTGAAGAGGGCAGACACATAAATGACTGCACCTCGTGGATCACAGGCCACTAGAGACTTAAGGGTGTTAGTGGACTTGTAGGTGGAGTAAGTCTGACTCTGAAACACTAGTGAGCTTGGTCTCTGAATCTTAACTTCAGTGCAGTCTAAGATGGCAAAAGTATTCAGAAATTCTCCCTTAAATTTAGCTGGCATGTTCTCAGAAATAACATCCCTGTGTGGCCAAATAGACAATTTGCCAAGACTATAATACATATAGTCCACCCAGGAGTTGATCCTCTGTAAACGGATGTTAAATCTGAAGGCTAGGTCTTTGTGGTCCAAATTTTGTCTTAATTTCATTAAGGTCAGTAACAATTGAGTAGGCAGTGAAAGTTTTTGATCTCATTATAGACACGTTTGTATAAGAGAGGAATGTGTGGTTGTGGTGCACTTGGGTCAGTTGGAATGTTAAAAAATTCACACAAGTGGTTAAATTGCTCATAAGAAAACCCTGTGCAGTAGTGGAAATAATCAGGCACGTGGCTTTGGTTTAAAATCTCTGGGTTTAAAGCATCTGAGGTGTGTGCATACTGAAGTTCCTTTTGAAGATGATTGAGTTGGCCATCCTTTGCCTCGAGTTGAAGCTTCAGAATCAGAATCAGAATCAGAATCAGAAAGAGCTTTATTGCCAAGTGTGCTTGCACACACAAGGAATTTTCCTTGGTACTGAAGCTTTCAGTGCACATATACAAATACAGATACAACAAGAAACATAGTAATACAAATTCTTCAAATAAAATTATAAAAAAATATGAAAATACTATAAAAATATATGGTCACAGTTGGGTTATGTCAGAATAAACATTTACAGATACAGATTATGAACATATTTACAGTATTTTGAATAGTATGAATAAATATAAATATAAATATCATCTTAATTTTTAAGATATTGCACTAAGCAGTGGGAGTATTGCACTTACAGATATGTTGGGAGATATGTTAATTGTTCAGAAGGGAAATGGCCTGTGGGAAGAAACTTTGCCGAGATGTTCTTGTGGCCAGTGATCTGAGTCTCCGTCTTGACGGTAACAGTTCAAACAGGAGGTGTCCAGGGTGAGTGGAGTCTGTGGTGATTTTACCTGCTCTCTTCCTCACTCTGGAAAAGTACAGGTCCTGGAGGTTTGGCAGGGGGGCACCAATAATCCTCTCCGCAGTCCGGACTGTCCGTTGTAGTCTCCTGATGTCTGATTTGGTAGCTGAACCAAACCAGACAGTGATGGAAGTGCATAAGACAGACTCAATGACGGCTGAGTAGAACTGAATCAGCAGCTCCTGTGGCAGGTTGAACTTCCTCAGCTGACGAAGGAAGTACAGCCTCAGCTGGGCCTTTTTCACAGTGGAGTCAATGTGATTATCCCACTTCAGGTCCTGAGAGATGATAGTGCCCAGGAACCTGAATGACTCCACTGCTTCCACAGTGCTGTTCATGATGGTGAGTGGGGGGAGTGCTGGGCTGTTCCTCCTGAAGTCCACGATCATCTCCACTGTTTTGAGCGTGTTCAGCTCAAGGTTGTTGTAACTGCACCAGACAGCCAGCTGTTCAACCTCCAGTCTGTAAGCAGACTCGTCACCGTTTTGGATGAGACCGATGACAGTGGTGTCGTCTGCAAATTTCAGGAGCTTGACAGTGGGGTCTTTGGAAGTGCAGTCATTAGTGTACAGGGAGAAGAGCAGTGGGGAGAGAACGCACCCTTGGGGGGCGCCAGTGCTGGTTGTGAGAGTCCTGGATGTGAGTTTCCCCAGTCTCACTCGCTGCTGCCGGTCCGTCAGGAAGCTGGTGATCCACTGACAGATCAAGGATGGCATGGAGAGCTGGGTCAGTTTGGCTGTGAGAAGATCAGGCATGATAGTATTGAAGGCCGAACTGAAGTCCACAAATAAGATCCTTGCATAAGTCCCTGGTCTGTTGAGATGTTGCAGGATATAATGCAGTCCCATGTTGACTGCATCATCCACAGACCTGTTTGCTCTGTAAGCAAACTGAAAGGGATCCAGCAGGGGTCCAGTGATGTCCTTCAGGTGGGCCAACACCAGTCTTTCAAACGACTTCATGACCACAGACGTGAGAGCGACAGGTCTGTAGTCATTAAGTCCAGTGATTTTGGGTTTTTTGGGGACCGGAATGATAGTGGAGCGCTTGAAGCAGCAGGGAACTTCACACTGCTCCAATGATCTGTTGAAGATCTGTGTGAAGACCGGGGCCAGTTGGTCAGCGCAGGCTTTTAAACAAGCAGATGAGATGCCGTCTGGGCCTGAGGCTTTCCTAGTCTTCTGTTTTTTGAAGACTCAGCTCACGTCCTCCACACAGACCTTAAGCCCAGGCTGAAGTGCAGGCCAGAGCCGGTGTGTGGTGTGAATGAGGGCTTTTCAAACCTGCAATAAAATGAGTTTAAATCATCAGCCAGGTGTTGATTGTCCCCAAATCGGGGGGATGGTGACTTGTAGTTGGTGATGTTCCTCAGGCCAGTCTAGACTGATGATGGGTCGTTGGATGAAAACTGTTTTTTCAGTTTTTCAGAGTAGCTTCTTTTAGCAACTCTGATCTCCTTTGTCAGTCTGTTTCTGGTTATACAAGATTTTAATCCCCACTTCTGTAGGCATCCTCTTTGGCATGACGAAGGTGTTTGAGTTTCCCAGTAGACCATGGTTTATCATTAGTAAATTATAAGAATGACCTGGTAGGAATGCATGTATCCTCACAGAAACTTATATATGATGTTACAGTATCTGTGAGCTCATCCAGATCGTTGGTAGCAGCTTCAAAAACAGTCCAATCAGTGCAATCAAAGCAGGCCTGTAGATCCTGCTCTGCTTCATTAGTCCATCTTTTTACAGTCCTAATTACAGGTTTAGCTGATTTCAGTTTCTGCCTGTAGGTCGGTATGAGATGAACCAAACAGTGATCAGAGAGCCCCAAAGCTGCCCGTGGGACGGAGTGATACTCATTTTTTATTGTGGTGTAACAGTGGTCCAGTATATTACTGTCTCTGGTGGGACATGTAACGTGCTGTCTGTATTTTGGTTGTTCACAGGAAAGATTTGCTTTGTTAAAATCCCCAAGAATGATTAAAAGAGAGTCAGGATACCTTTGTTCTGTTTCAGCTATTTGTTCAGCCAGTTGTTGTAGCGCCGCGCTCACGCACGCGTCTGGAGGGATGTATACATTCACGAGAATGAAAGAGGAAAACTCCCGAGGCGAGTAGAAGGGTTTACAGTTTATGAAATGTGCCTCTAAATTAGGAGAGCACATCTTCTTCAGTGTTGTTACATCTGAACACAAACTTTCGTTAATGTAGAAACACAATCCACCACCTCTTGTTTTCCCCGTTAGCTCCGCGATCCGATCCGCTCTGAACAACTGGAAGCCCGGCACATGTATTGCTTTGTCCGGTATGGCTTCACTCAGCCAGGTTTCAGTGAAGCACAGAGCTGCAGAGTTTAAAAAATCCTTGTTAGTGTGTGTGAGGAGAAGAAGTTCGTCCGTTTTGTTAGGAAGGGATCGGAGATTCGCAAGATGAATACTGGGGAGTGCAGTGCGGAGGCCACGCTCGCGAAGTGTAACCAGCGCGCCTGCACGCTTCCCGCGTTTGCGTCTGACCGCGCGTTTGAACAACAACGCTGCCCCTCCGACGAGAATGTCCAACAAGACGTCCGAATAATCAAAAACTGTAGAAAAGTTATCTGGTCCAGTAGTTCGTCTCTGGTGAAACTGATAGGAAAATAATGACTAAACGCAGAACAAACGAACAAAAACAACACAATAGCTGGAGAGCAACACACCGAGGCAGCCATGCGCGGCGCCATCTTGATCTGCTTTTATATTTTTTTTATACTTTCAGATTTATGATGTTCTGCTTGTGATTGGCTAATGCGTCCTGCAGAGTTCTCAGTTCCTCTCCATGGTCGCCTAAATCATTTTCCCGACTTCCCGGATTTCCCTCTGCCAACACAGCCGTCAAATTTCTGTGCAGTGCTGCATGAAAAAAATATGTGTAGTTATAGAAAATTGACAATCACACTACCCCAGTCTTTAGCTTTAGAAAGAGAGACCAGACAAAAAGATACAAATCACATCTGGCATCTTCCCAGATAGCAATGAGTCGGCGGTCCGCTGGCGGCAGTAGAAGAGGCAGAATGGCGATATTGCAAACACGTTTGACTGCGCACCACCGCTTTTAAAAAAAACGGCTGCCGCCTTCCTACCGTCTTCGTTCCGCGGTCGGCCCACTGGCTATCCGCCGTTATATCGAAGGCGGACCTTCCGCGGGCCGTCGTAGGCAAACGCTATTTTCGAGCGATCTGCCGCCTCTTATTGTATATAGGCCTACATATATATTTATAACATGCAGTTTATCAAGAATAATGATTGATCAAACCAGACAAATTTCCATTTGGCATTTCAATTCCACATTTCAAAGTACAGTAACTGTCATTGAAACAAGATGTCAGATCACTGAAATATAAATAACTGAAAAATACAAACATATTATATATACACTTTTGTAAAAACACTATTGTAACACTTACAATAATTGTTAATAATATAAAGAGGTCAGCTCTAGGATGAAAAGAATTACCGGTAAACATAAGCAATGAGGATATTTGGTACCAAAGAAAGTGCAGGATACCAAATAAATTGAGGTATAACATCATATTTACAAGTAATTTCTAACAATAGGATTAGTGGTAATAATTTAGAGTAAAGCTCTGGAGTACAATATACCATTATAACGTCTCGGTTACGGATGTAACCCTCGTTCCCTGAGTAGGGAACGGAGACGTTACGTCGAGTGACGGAGAATGGGGATTTCGCCTAGAAAGCCAATCATCTTCGAGTATTACAAAACGAGCCTATGGCAATGAAAATGCCATGGGTCTGCGGAATTTGCATAGCGTATCTCCGCCCCACCGCGTGGGTATAAAAGGAGGAACGCCGGCAAAGGCAGATCATGTCTTCGCTGAGGAGCCGAGACTGAACTCAGGCGTCTACCTAGCGGTACAGCGGAAGTGGCAGGGAGACGTAACGTCTCCGTTCCCTACTCAGGGAACGAGGGTTACATCCGTAACCGAGACGTTCCCTTTCGTAGTCACTCCGAGTTACGTCGAGTGACGGAGAATGGGGTCCCCGTATAATCACGCCACCTTCACAGCTGTCTTCCAGTGCCATGCGAAAGTCTGATCCCCCTGTCGTGATACTGGCACGGACGAAGGAGTCCTACTTAACACAGGAATACCAAGGTACACTGGGGAGCATATCTCAGAGGAGATAGCCGCAGCATGCCTACCCGTAGGGAGGACTTAGAAATACGCATATGGCCGGAAGGCTTCATATGGAGGAACACTGGAGTAACCAGCCCGTGGGGTGGCAACTTTCAACTCCAGGGTGGCAAGGTGGCTTGCCGAGGGAAAGACACATGCTCAAAGAGGCTTACAGTGGACATACACATGTGGGGGTTACTCAAGGGAGGAACCGAGCACACGGAGGTACCTAGCCGACGCACAGGCAATAGACACTGGCGCCAGCGTCAACAGTGCTGGAGGAACTCAGGGCTTCAGAAGGGAAGGCTCACCTGAGGAGAATAACCGCACGTATCCAGTCCGTGGAGTGGAATGGCGAGCAAGCGAAGACACCTGAGCGGGTCCTGAACTAGCTGGTTGAAGCGAGTACATGGGAGGACACTGGCTCCACTCGGAGATTATAGAATCTGGCGAATGTGTTAGGTGTCGCCCAGCCTGCAGCTCTACAGATGTCTGCCAGCGAGGCGCCATGCGCTAGAGCCCAAGAGGAAGCCACACTCCGGGTGGAGTGGGCTGTCACACCAAGGGGGCACGGTCGGCCTTGCTGTTGGTAAGCCAAAGCAATGGCGTCCACTATCCAGTGAGACAACCTCTGCTTTGAGAGAGCCTTTCCCTTCAGTCTCCCACCATAACAGACAAAGAGCTGGTCTGAGGTCCTGAAACACCGCGTCCTGTCTACGTAAGCGCGGAGAGCGCGTACTGGACAGAGCAGTGCCAAGGCTGGGTCTGCCTCCTCCAGGGGCAGCGCTTGCAGGTTCACCACCTGGTCCCGAAAGGGAGTGGTAGGAACCTTGGGCACATATCCAGGCCGGGGTCTCAGGATCACGTGAGAGTAAGCCGGCCCGAATTCCAGGCACGCTTCGTCAACGGAGAATGCGTGCAGGTCCCCTACCCTCTTAATGGAGGCCAGTGCAACCAGGAGCGCTGTCTTCATAGACAGGAACTTAAGCTCCACTGATTGCAGAGGCTCAAAGGGAGCCCTCTGCAGGGCATTTAACACCACTGAGAGGTCCCAAGAGGGAACGAGAGGAGGGCGAGGAGGATTCAGTCTCCTCGCTCCTCTCAGGAACCTGATGATCAGGTCGTGCCTTCCCAGAGACTTACCATCAACTGCTTCGTGATATGCAGCTATAGCGGCCACATACACCTTCAGGGTGGAGGGAGACAGCCTTCGCTCCAGCCCGTCTTGCAGGAAGGAAAGCACGACACTGATCAAGCATCTCCTGGGGTCTTCTCGGCGAGAAGAGCACCAGTTGACGAAGAGGTTCCACTTCAACGCATAGAGATGTCTCGTGGATGAAGCTCTAGCGGAAGTGATGGTAGCCGCCACCGCAGGTGGCAGGGTACTCAAACCTGCCTCGTCCCGTCCAGAGGCCACACATGGAGCCTCCAGAGATCGGGACGAGGGTGCCAAAGGGTGCCCCGTCTCTGAGAGAGGAGGTCCTCTCTCAGAGGAATTGGCCAAGGAGGTGCTGTCGCGAGGAGTACTAGTTCGGAGAACCAGGTCCTGGCGGGCCAGTACGGCGCAACCAAAGTGACCTGCTCCTCGTCCTCCTTGATCTTGCACAGAGTCCGTGCGAGAAGGCTCACTGGGGGAAACGCATATTTGCGTAGGCCCCGTGGCCAGCTGTGCGCCAGTGCATCCGTGCCGAGCGTGCCCTCGGACAGGGAGTAATACAGGGCGCAATGGGATGAGTCGTGGGAGGCAAACAGGTCTATCTGTGCGTCCCCGAACTGGTCCCAAATCAGCTGGACCGACTGGGGATGGAGTCGCCATTCGCCGGGGATAGGACGGAACCGAGACAGCTCGTCGGCTGCAAGGTTCCGAACGCCCGGAATGTAGATAGCACGAAGGGACCTCAGGTGCTTCTGACTCCATAAGAGGAGGTGGCGAGCGATTTGCGACATACGGCGGGAGCATAGACCACCTTGACGGTTGATGTACGCTACTGTTGCGGTATTGTCTGAACGGACTAGCACGTGTTGACCCTTGAGCAGCGTGTGGAAACGGTGCAGGGCAAGGCGTACTGCCAGCAACTCGAGGCAATTGACATGCAGAAGGCGCTGGGGTCCTGTCCAGGAGCCCGCGGCAGCATGTCCGTTGCACATGGCGCCCCAGCCCGTGGAAGAGGCATCTGTGGAGACAACAACATGCCTGGAAACTCGTTCTAGGGGGACTCCGGCCCGTAGAAAACTGAGGTTCCTCCACGGGGTGAAGAACTGACGGCAGGTCGGAGTCACTGGGACTCGGAGCGTGCCGTGATGCCATGCCCACCTCGGGACTCGATCGCGAAGCCACAGCTGAAGCGGTCTCATATGAAGCAATCCGAGCGGCGTTGCCGCGGCTGCAGATGCCATATGCCCCAGGAGCCTCTGAAACAATTTCAGTGGGACCGCACTCTTGCCCTCGAACTGACGAAGACAAGTCAGCAGTGAGTGTGCGCGCTCGCTCGTAAGCTGCGCGGACATGGCGACCGAGTCGATCTCCATACCGAGAAAAGAGATCCTCTGCACGGGGCTGAGTTTGCTCTTCTCCCAGTTGACCCGACGGCCCAGACGGGCTAGGTGCCGGAGCACAAGGTCTCTGTGTTCGCAAACCTGAGCTCGAGAGTGGGCTAGAATCAGCCAGTCGTCGAGATAGTTCAGGATGCGAACCCCGTGTTCGCGTAGGGGAACAAGGGCTGCCTCGACGACCTTCGTAAAGACGCGAGGAGACAGAGCCAACCCGAATGGGAGAACCGCGTACTGATATGCCTGCCCCTCGAAAGCAAACCGAAGGAACGGTCTGTGTCAAGGTAAGATGGAGACATGAAAGTAGGCGTCCTTCAGGTCTATCGCTGCAAACCAATCCTGTGGCCGCACGCACTCGAAAATGCGTTTGGCCGTGAGCATCCTGAACGGCAGCCTGTGAAGGGAGCGGTTCAGGACGCGCAGGTCCAGGATCGGTCGTAACCCACCGGTTTTCTTGGGGACGATGAAGTACGGGCTGTAAAACCCCGACCTCATCTCGGCTGGAGGGACAGTCTCGATTGCACCCTTCGCCAGCAGGGTGGCAACCTCCGCTCGCATGATGGGGGCATTGCCACCGACCATAGTGAAGCGGACTCCGCTGAAACGGGGAGGAGACCGAGCGAACTGAATCGCATAGCCGCGCCTGATCGTTCGGGCGACCCAGCGGGACAGGCTGGGGAGCTCTAACCAAGCTGCCAGAAACTGAACCAGCGGGGTCATGCGAACGACAGACGTCCCCCCGGAGGGGCAGCGAAGCGGAGTGACCGGCCCCGGCGAGGGTGGCATAGCGGCCCTGTGCGGGGGCGTGGTCAGGCTCCGCGCCCTGACAGAGGAGACCAGGGAAGGACCAGCGTTCCACGGGGGTCTGCTCTGCCAGAGGGCTGGCGACAGAGGGGGACAAGAGCGGTGTGGTCCGAAGACGGCACGCACTGTCGTCTGCGCCCTCTGGAACAGAGGGGGACAGGAGTGGCGAGGCCCGGAGGCGGCGCACACTGCTGTCCGAGAACTCTGTGACAGAGGGGGATGAGAGCGGCGAGGCCCGGAGGCGTCGCACACTGTCAGCCGGCTCTGTGTGCTCAGTGATGGAAGTGTTGGTTCTTTCTTTAACAGTTTTAGGGTACTGCCCACCCGTGGGTGAGCAGCGGGAAAACAAAAGATTCTCCCCCGGCCCTCCGACGAGGGAAGGAGGGGGCCTGCAACCACCTCCTGGGGAAGAACCGGGACCATCACTGAGCAGCCCGTCTCAGGAGCGCCGCTTAGCCTGGTGTTTAGCGGGGCGCGGGGCTGGAGAGGGCTGGGGCGCCTTCCTGCGGCCTCCTCCACGACGCGGCCTGGGTGAAGGCTGCTGCTGGGGCCGTGCGGGAGGGGAGGGAGCGGCAGGAGGGCGCCCTCGGCGGCGAGCAGGCTGAGGCTTCTGAACCGACGGCTGGGTGGAGGCAGCAGCGGGCCGTCGGGGCAGAATATGTTTGATAGCCTCAGACTGCTTCTGTGCGGTCGAGAACTGCTGGGCAAAGTCCTCGACCGTTCCGCCGAAGAGGCCGGCCTGGGATATGGGGGCGTCGAGCAGACGAGAGCGCTCGGCGTCCCGCATATCAGCCAGGTTCAGCCACAGGTGACGCTCCTGGACCACCGAAGTGGCCATCACCTGACCCAGGGAGCGTGAGGCCTCTTTCGTCGCTCGGAGAGCGAGGTCAGTGGCGGCACGCAGCTCATCAAAGAGCCCTGGGTCAGTCCCGCCCTCGTGCATATCTCTGAGCAGCTGGGCCTGGTAGACCTGTAAGGTGCTCATCGCATGCAGAGCGGCGGCCGCCTGTCCTGCAGCCTTGTAAGACTTCGCCACGAGGGAGGACGAAAGCCTACAGGCCTTGGACGGGTGCTTAGGATTACCACGATATGAAGCACTCTGAGGACACAATTGCATCGCAACAGAGCGTTCAACCGGGGGAACCCCAGTGTACCCACGGGCGACCGCCCCATCGAGGGGGGGAAAGGCGGAGAAAGCCGACGAACGTGCACGGGAGGTCAAGGGAGCCTTCCATGATTTCGTCAGCTCCTCATGCACTTCCGGGAAGAAAGGTATTGGGGTTGGCTGCGGCCGAGAGGCGGCAGCCGCGCCCAAAAACCAATCGTCCAGCCGCGAGCGCTCGGGGCAGGGTGGAGGGTTCCACTCGAGCCCGATGCTCGCGGCGGCTCGGGAGAGCATGGCGGTCATCTCGGGATCTGATACGGGCAACGCTGGAACTCCAGAAGGAGGCAACGCAGCCGCATCGTCACTTCCCGATGACTCTTGCCCACCTTGTGATGCCGCGATCGACATCGAGTCATCCTCTGGAGCGCCGAATGAAATACGCGGGGCATCAACGGATGGACCCGGTAAAATCACCGCGGCGCTCGCGGGTTGCAACACTACAGAGGGGGGCGTGGTCCGAGGACGTATCGTCGGATTTTTGTTCCACACCGTCACCCTCAAGTCACCCTGTCCACCAGCCGAAGTACCACCTCTCGAGGAGGGTGTAGATCAGGGTGTGGATGAGGGGACTCTCTCTCGAATGAGATCATTGAGTCTCGACCTTAGTGTTGCGATGGTCATGTTCCCACAGAAGGAACATGAGTCATCCACAAGCGCTGCTTTAGCGTGCTCTAAGCCCAGACACGCAAAGCAGCGATTGTGCCCATCAAAGGCAGACAGGAATCGACCGCACCCAGAAGAACACGGGCGAGACATCTTTAAAAAGACGTGCCACGTGCAGCTCTTTTAGAGAGGAAAAAAGCTCAGCGATGCTGAGGCGACCAGGGAGAAACACACCAACTGGCAGATCACTGCACAGACCGCAGGCAATGTGAACTCGCTGGATACCGCCGTCACACCAACACCGGAGAGCTCGCTCGTCTCGAAGAGAAGTCACTGATAACTCAGGATTTGGCTTGTGGAGTGAAGAGAGTTTCTTGGCTCCGAAGCGAAAACATGATCTGCCTTTGCCGGCGTTCCTCCTTTTATACCCACGCGGTGGGGCGGAGATACGCTATGCAAATTCCGCAGACCCATGGCATTTTCATTGCCATAGGCTCGTTTTGTAATACTCGAAGATGATTGGCTTTCTAGGCGAAATCCCCATTCTCCGTCACTCGACGTAACTCGGAGTGACTACGAAAGGGAACTGCAATGCTGACCTGTGGCACAAGGATTTACAAGCTATATTTAACAATAGAATAACAGTTAAGCACTGTGACGGAATGAAGTAGAATATTTGGTACCAGGTAATGGACAATATCAAGTATCAGAGGTATGAAATGGTATTCAAGCTATTTTAATAGAATAGATAAGCACACTGATGGAATGAAAGATAGATTTTTTGGAACTAGTTAATGTGCAATATCAAATTTCAGGCATGAAATAGGATTTACAAACTATAATAGAATCGTTAAGCACTGACGTAATGAAATAAGCCAATACTAAAGTCACGGTAAGTAGAATATTTGATACCAGATCATGTGCAGATATCAAGTATTAGATGTATAATCTAGCTATATTTTATATATAAGCTATATTTAAAAATAGAATAGTTAAGCACTGTAACAATGAAATAAGCAGCAAATTGTATTGTCACAGTAGACGCATTCTCTGTTCCTTCTCGTCTCGTGTTTATGTTGTGGTATGAATGCACGTGTGTAGTGGGCGTGAGTGTATGACATCACCTGATCCGCTTCAGCTGATCCTCATCCACTTCACCATCTTCAATCAATCTCACCACTCTACTTATACTTACCGCTGTTCTATCATCCTTGTCAGATCGTTGTTTGATATCGTTCGTGTTGGTGTTCCGGTGTCCAGTTCCTGCCTTGTGTTCCTGTTCTTCGTCTTCGTCGCTGGGTTTCGTCTGTCGTCTCACCGTCACCGCACCTCTACACTTCATCACGGATCCTGACCACCGAAGTCCCTGTGTCACCTTTTCACATCTGCCTGTACTGCTTCATATTCATCATTAAACACTGTTAACTTGCTATTGCTTCCAGTCGTTCATCACACTGCATGACAGAACGATCTGACCAGGAAAGGGAAGCAGCGAGTGCATCTCAGAGATCGATGGAGGAATTGATTGTGACATCCTTGTGAGCTCGCAGGTGTCCGAGCTCACCCAGCAGATCCAACGCCTACAGGGTCCCACTGCGCCGCCCACACTGGGCGTTCCTCCCACACTACCATTGAGACCCTCCCAGTAAGAGCCCCGTCTTCCGGTCCCTGAGCACTATTCCGGTGAGCCAGCCTTCTGCAGAGCGTTTTTGATCTGCTGCACGATGCATTTCGCTTTGCAGCCTCGCACGTTCGACACGGAACAGGCTAAAGTGGCGTTTGTCCTCAACCTGCTGACTGGGAAGGCGGCGCTTTTGGGAACGGCGGTGTGGGAGAATCAACACCTATGCTGCGCCTCGTTCCAGACCCTCGCCGCCGAGATGAAGAAGGTGTTTGACAGGGCTGTCTCTGGAAGAGAGGCAGCCAGAAGACTGGCGGAACTGCAGCAAGGAGAGAGATCGGTCTCCGACTATTCGATAGAGTTTCGGACCTTGGCGGCGGGGTGCGGCTGGAACGAGGAGGCGCAGTGGGATATGTTCCTGCATGGGCTGGCTGACCACGTCCAGAGGGAGATCTACGCCCTGGATCTACCCACCACTCTGAACGGGTTGGTCGACTTAGCTCTGCGGGTGGACGCTCGGCTGTCTAGGGTCGAGCGCCGAGTCCCGTCCACCCGTACTTTCGCAGGGACAGACATTCCACGATCCAGCGGCAGGGACGTGCTCTCCTGACGCAGGGTCAGCCCCATGCAGGTGGGTCGAGCTCGGCTTTCCCGGGAGGAGAGGGAGAGGCGGAGATCCCAGGGCCTTTGCCTGTATTGTGGAGGAGCGGGACATTACGCATACAACTGCCCGGTAAAAGGCCAAGCCCGATAGTAAAATTGAGGCTACTATAGGGTGGGATCTCCACTAGGAAGACCTCATCATCGATTACATCTACCTCCACACTCCTTCCGGTAAGACTAAGGTGATCAGTCCAACAGCACGACTGCCGTGCACTTCTGGACTCTGGGGCTGAAGGTAATTTTATGGACCACACTTTTGCACAGAAATTTCAGATTCCCCTCAGACCCCTCACTCACAGAATTGCAGTTCACGCACTTAACGGACAAGAACTCCCCACCATTTCCCTTTGTACTGAAGACATTACTCACCACTTCCGGCAACCATTCTGAGACTATTTCATTCTACATCATGGATTCACCTCTTGCACCCGTCGTCCTCGGACATCCCTGGCTCATCCGTCACAACCCCCGTGTGGACTGGCACCATAGATCAGTACTGGAGTGGAGCAAGGAATGTCATAAGTCTTGTCTCGTGTCTGCCTGTTCGTCTGTGCCTGTTTCTGTGTTTCAGGAATAAGCAGGGGATTTGTCTAACGTGCCCGCGGAGTTCCTGGACCTGAAGGAGGTGTTCAGTAAGTCTCGTGCTGCTGCTCTCCCTCCGCATCGTCCCTATGACTGTGCTATAGATTTACTGCCAGGTAAGTCTCCGCTTAAAGGCAAGTTATATTCACTTTCTATTCCAGAAAGGGAGGCTATGGAGAAATATATTTCTGATTCTCTAGCAACTAAGTTCATTCGCCCTTCCTCTTCTCCAGCGGGGGCGGGATTCTTTTTTGTGGGGAAGAAGGACGGTTCTCTGTGACCTTGTATTGATTACCGAGGGCTGAATAACATCACGGTAAAGAATACTTATCCTTTGCAGTTGATGTCTTCACCCTTCGAGAGGTTGCAGGGAGCGTCCATCGTCACAAAATTGGATTTACGTAACGCTTATCATTTGGTTTGCATTAGGGAGGGGGGTGAATGGAAAACTGCGTTTAACACCCCGAGGGGGCACTTTGAATATTTGGTCATGCCTTTCGGGCTGTCCAACTCCCCGGCAGTTTTCCAGGCACTGGTCAATGACGTGTTGCGAGATATGATCGATCAGTTCATATATGTCTACCTGGATGACATATTGATTTTTTCTTCTTCTCTCCAGGAACACGTGCAACACGTCAGACGAGTGCTTCAGAGGTTGCTAGAGAATGGGCTTTTTGTCAAGGCGGAGAAATGCGATTTTCATGCACAGTCGGTCCCTTTTCTAGGGTACATCGTCTCGTCTGAGGGAGTGCGGATGGACCCTGAGAAAATCAAGGCTGTGGTAGATTGGCCAAGCCCAGATTCCCGCAAGGCCCTACAGAGGTTTCTGGGATTCGCCAATTTCTACCGGCGTTTTATTCGCAATTTCAGCCAACTAGTCGGGGGTACCTTTTATTGTCTGGACTGATCACAAGAACCTAGAATACATTAGAACCGCCAAAAGATTGAACTCCAGGCAGGCTCGGTGGGCATTATTTTTCGGTCGTTTTGATTTTTCTCTTTCATACCGTCCGGGTTCCAAGAACATCAAACCCGATTCATTATCCCGCATATTTGATTTTTACGAACGCCCGTCTACTCCCGAGTGCATTTTGCCCGAAACTCTATTCGTTTCCACACTCACATGGGAGGTCGAATTGAGGGTCAAGAAGGCCTTAGAAGGGGTAACGCCTCCGCCCGGTTGCCCACCGAATCGCTTGTTTGTGCCGGAGGGATTACGGTCCAACGTTATCCAGTGGGGTCATAACTCCAACGTGTCTTGCCATCCAGGAGTTAAATCGCACTAGTTTTTTAGTCAAGCAAAGATTCTGGTGGCCACTTATGGCGATTTTGTTTTGGCTTGCTCGGTTTGTGCCACTGGTAAGACTTCAAATCGACCTCCAGACGGGTTACTTCAGCCGCTGTCGGTTCCTTCGAGACCCTGGTCCCACATCGCGCTAGATTTTATTACCGCCCTCCCGCCCTCTCAGGATAACACAGTCGTTTTGACTGTAGTGGACCGGTTCTCGAAGGCAGCCCATTTTGTTCCCTTACCCAAATTGCCCTCAGCTAAGGAGACAGCGGTTACAGTCGTAGATCACGTTTTTCGTTTACATGGCCTTCCGAATGACGTGGTTTCCGACAGGGGACCCCAGTTCGTGTCCAAATTTTGGCGAGAGTTTTGCAAATTTCTAGGGGCGACTGTTAGTTTGTCCTCAGGGTTTCATCCCCAGAGCAATGGTCAGACCGAGAGAGCCAACCAGGATTTGGAGAGAGTGTTGCGATGTTTGGTTTCCAAGAATCCTTCCTCTTGGAGTCAACAACTCTCCATGGTGGAGTACGCCCACAACACGTTGCCAGTGTCGGCTACGGGCCTATCTCCGTTTGAGTGTAGCGTAGGTTACCAGCCACCAATTTTTCCCAGTCTGGAATCCGAGGTCGCGGTCCCCTCCGCTCACGCCTTTGTTCAGAGGTGTCACCGCACCTGGACTAGAGCCCGTGAGACTCTACTCCAGGTGGGGACGCGCACTAAGGCTAAGGCCGATCGCCACAGGTCGAAGCCAAAAAGTGTGGCTTTCAACCAAGAACATTCCTCTTCGCTCCGTATCTAATAAACTTGCTCCCAAATTTATTGGCCCGTTTACTGTCACCAAGATCATTAGTCCGGTGGCAGTCCGCCTCAAATTACCTCTGTGTACAGGAGGATCCATGCCGCTTTCCATGTATCTAAGATTAAACCCGTGTTTCATTCTCACATTAATCCGCCTGTCCCGGTTCCTCCCCCACCGCGACTCATAGATGGGGAGACCACGTATTCGGTTAATCGTATACTGGACTCTAGGCGGAGAGGACGCGGATTTCAGTACTTGGTGGACTGGGAGGGTTACGGTCCGGAGGAGAGAAGTTGGGTGCCTGCTAGAGACATACTGGATCACTCCCTCATCGATGATTACAATCGACAGGGTAAGGAGTCTGGGAACGCCAGGAGGCGTTCTTAGGAGGAGGGGTACTGTCACGGTAGACACATTCTCTGTTCCTTCTCGTCTCGTGTTTATGTTGTGGTATGAATGCACGTATGTAGTGGGCGTGAGTGTATGACATCACCTGATCCACTTCAGCTGATCCTCATCCACTTCACCAGCTGCAATCAATCTCACCACTCTACTTATACTTACCGCTGTTCTATCATCCTTGTCAGATCGTTGTTTGATGTCGTTCGTGTTGGTGTTCCGGTGTCCAGTTCCTGCCTTGTGTTCCTGTTTTTCGTCTTCGTCGCTGGGTTTCGTCTGTCGTCTCACCGTCACCGCACCTCTACACTTCATCACGGATCCTGACCACCGAAGTCCCTGTGTCACCTTTTCACATCTGCCTGTACTGCTTCATATTCATCATTAAACACTGTTAACTTGCTATTGCTTCCAGTCGTTCATCACACACCATGACGCCGATGGCGCCATGGCGCCATGGCGCCGATGTATGAGGACACGCTACGAACCTCTCTCACGCCACGCTTAGTGTTAGTTTTAACCTTATTTATTAGTTTGATAATACAGCCTATATCCTCCTTTATTACTTATAATCGACAGACTTTATTGACATTGGACAAAATGCTCCAAAATTGTTTACAACATCTATGATACCTGTGGATATTATCAAAAGATCAGAAACCTGGGGCTCTGGAAATCAAAGGCGGTATGTGCGAAAGAGAGGAAGACGTGGGGGACTGTTGGTGAGGTTACGGAATCGACCTACGCGGCCTCCAATACCAAGCATGCTGCTGGCAAACATGCAATCTATCAGTAATAAGATGGATGAGCTTCGCTGCCGTGTTAATGTCCAGCGAGATCTGGGAAATTGCTGCGTGTTCTGTTTTACAGAGACATGGCTAACATTGGAACATCCTGATAGTGCTGTACACTTGGACGGTTTTTCCGTATTCCGCTCGGACCGAGATAAGGACACGATTGGTAAATCGAAAGGTGGGGGTGTGTGCTTTTTGGTAAACAACCCGTGGTGCACTGACGCGGAAGTTATCTTTCACTCCTCTTCGCCGGTCTGAGCTGCTTACCATCAAATGTCGGCCGTTTTACGCACCACGAGAATTTCCATCAGTTTTACTCACTGCAGTATATATACCTCCCCAAGCCAACGCCAAGGAAGCCCTGGATGAGCTCTGTGACGCTGTCAACAGGTGTGAGAGGCTGCACCCGCAAGCTCTCTCCATAGTAGCCGGGGACTTCAATCATTGTAATTTGAAGTCAGTGCTACCGAAATATTATCAACACGTCAGTTGTGTAACCAGAGGCAACAAAACTCTCGACCACTGTTATTCAACCATCAAGGGAGCCTATAAATCTGTCCCCCGGCCGCACTTTGGGAAATCAGATCATTTATCTGTACTGCTGCTCCCCGTGTATAAGCAGGAGATAAAGAGGAAGAAACCGATTGTGAGGACAGTACAGCGCTGGACTGCAGAAGGTGAGCTTATGTTGCAAGATTGTTTCGATTCTACTGACTGGTCAGTTTTTAGTGATTCTGCTACCTTGCATGAGTACACTGAAGCAGTTACGGATTATGTTAAATTCTGTATGGATGGCTGTATTCCCACACATACTTTTTGTGTTTACCCTAATGAAAAACCGTGGGTAAACAAAAATGTACGTGCAAAACTGCGTGAGAGGACAGTGGCTTTTAAATCTGGGGATGATGCTCGTTACAAGAGCGCGAGATACGAGCTTAGGAATGCAATCAAGTCGGCTAAAAAACAACATCGGGACAAGATAGAGCGATATTGTTCTGAAGGGGACTCTAGGCGTGTTTGGCAAGGCCTGCAAGCGGTCACTAGCTATTAGGCAAAACCTAGCGGTGTTATAACAAGCTCTGCTTCTTTCCCAGACGGCTTGAACAATTTTTATGCACGTTTTGAATGCGCTGCTGAAGCTCTGACGCAGGGAACATCTCCTACTGGTTTATGTTTATGTAGTTTATGTTAAAGTACCTTCATATGGGAACGTACACACAGACATATCATCTCCCGATGGGGATGCATTCGGCAGTCAAGCCTATCAGGTCTCAGTTACTGATACATGTAAAGTTTTTAAAGCTGTGAAAATAGGGAAGGCTGCTGGACCTGATGGCATTACTCCGCGAGTCTTAAGGACATGTTATAGACAACTTGCATCTGTTTTTACCAACATTTTTAATTTGTCACTCTCTCTTTGTATGGTTCCAAATTGTTTAAAAAAATCAATCATAATTCCTGTGCCTAAGAAAACGACTGCCACCGGTATGAATGATTTTAGACCTGTAGCCTTGACTTCGGTGGTTATGAAGTGCTTTGAACTGCTTGTGAAATCATATGTGACCAGTTACGGAAACTAGGGACACAAGTCGGTTCTGGGGCATTTTGAGTTATTCATAGATTCTGAAAGTGTAGTCTCCAAGCTTTCCAACGATGTGTAACACGTGGATTATCTGATAATATTTGGAGAAGTTGTGGCCATTTGAAGGTAGGCACTTAAAATAACTAAAAGTTAAGATAACAGCCTCTAAAGATTGTGCAGTTCTCACCTCTCTCTGCTGCTGGGAGTGACAATAGGGCTCATTTACATCTCATTTAGATAAGCCATACCCCCTGTAAAGCTCCCCCCTGTGCTTTACAGCTTTTTTTGTCTTTCCTGAGCTAGCTAATAACAATAGGTAGGTATTGGGAAGGTCTAAACAGACTAAACATGAGTTAACGTGTAGCCTTCGTGTTCTTAGAATGAAAACAAAACGACAAACTTTAATGTTTATGGAAACTCACCCCCAGGACCGGCAAATGCATTTCTGCCGCTCTAGGCGAAAAACAATTGTGCTGCCCCTCTATTTGCAACGTATACCAGCAACAACACACAAAGACCAATATGCCATACATATAACGCAAAACCAGCAACAACACACAAAGACCAATAAGCCATAGGCCTACATATAACGCAAATAGTGCGCAACGCGCGTGTGCCCAAAATGTCAACAATATTAAAGTTTATGCAGGAGGCAAATGCCTGCTGGCATTTTTCTTTAAGCAGTCATGACAGGAATTTTCCAAATAACCACATTTCACCTCCTCAAATTACTGTTGCAAATCTCTTTACACCACTTTCTTATGTGCGTATACACACACAAATGAAATGTCCGCAAGCACATTATATCATCAGCAGGTTCAGCATCTTAAATAACGACTAATGAGCAAATGAAGCTTAACTAACGTTTCAGAAATGCCCACGGCACGCCTTCATCGCAGCAAAGGTCTTAACTGCATCCTCCATTTCGATTCTCTGTGCCAGTCAATGTTCTATGGAGATTGTTGCCAGTCCATTAAGTCTGTTCCCTGTTCACAAAACGTTCCACATTCAAAGCAATCGGGATGTCACATATGAAACAGCCAGCCACCATTGTCAGTGAGCCGATCGAGCTGCTGTATTCAAGCACCGAGGGCCCGCGCGCCGCGCCCGATACCTCCGGTTCAGTTTCCCGAGCCCACAAAGTGCGGCGAAAACATTTTCGTTGTGACGGCCACGGTTCAGCTCGTCTGCGACAATATTTGCGGCGTCCATCTTCATTGAATTTTGATATAAGATAGAGCCGGCTAGAGCGCTGCAAAGTGCGGCGAAAACATTTTCGTTGTGATGGCCACGGTTCAGCTCGTCTGCGACAATCTTTGCGGCGTCCATCTTCATTGAATTTTGATATCAGATAGAGCCGGCTAGAGCGCTGCATAATAAGTAGCCACGCTGTTGGGGGGCGGGGGCAAAGGCGCGGGCGGCTATTCAGTATGGAAATACACACAGACAATGACACGCCCCTACTCCATGCTAGAATCCCCGAAAAACAAGCCGATTTCAACCTCAAAATGTAGGCTTTTAAATATACCAATACTGTTATCTCAAACATGGAGAGGCTTCTTCATGATCTCAACTAACAGATTCTGCAAAAAAGCGGAAATCACAAATTTTGGAAAAAAACGCTTGTTTCTCATTTTGCTCGCAAGTTGTGCTGCCGACTTGTGTCCCTGGTTTCTGTAACGGGTCACATATATTAACAACTGCATTCCTGTCTTCACTGATCCACTACAATTTGCATATAGATCAAATAGAGCTGTGGACGATGCTGTATCTTTGGTATTACATACTGCACTTCAACATCTAGAGGGTTACGTATGTCAGGATGCTGTTTGTTGACTATAGCAGTGCCTTCAATACCATTATACCTTCTATTTTAATATCTAAGCTGTTAGACATGGGCTTCTTTCATTCCATTTGAATGGCATAAGGTCATACACATAAAAAAAAATAAAAAAAATATTCAACTTACTTTGAACAATTGTCTTCAGGAACATGTCTCTAAAACATGCTTTATCCCCTACACCAGTCCAGGTTGTAGGAAAGCTGAAAATACAAACAAAAAAAAAAGTGTTACAAATTACATTTCTCTGAAGCTTCTCATAAATTTAAAATGTGACAGGCTGTGGATACAGACTGTAGAATATGCAGTGTACAATCTTAATTTTACTTTTTAGATTACCATATGGCATTATAAACGAAATCAGCACACTTACAAATCGTTGCTGGAACTCTTTGTCCTGCCTCAAACTGTTGTCAAGCAACGCCAAATCTTCCTGGGTGTCTAGGGGGAGTAACAGATCCCCTGGCAGGTTAGGGTTAGGGTTAGGGTTATAACTCTCCAACAGACACATTGGCACTGAAATGTTGCAGCATAGTGTCCATTTTGTTGTCCATGCTACGCACAACATCTCCAAACTCTCCAAGACGTCGCAGCATTAGGGTCTGATCTGCACCTACAGGGGTTCCCAGAATAGAAGAATAAAGTAGTCAGTCCTGGTCCCTCAACTACTAAACTATGACATTTATATCTAGATTTACGACATGTACAGGTGGCCCCAGTGGGAATTAAACCAACAACCACAGGTGTTGTTTGCAAGTTGTACCTGATTGCCCAGTGCGAGCAAACGTCTTCAACATTGTCCCAACTTGCTTCACCTGCTCTTGAAGTGAGCCACTGTCATTCGAAGCTACAAAATGACAGGCATGTGGTAATTTTGGACCTACATCACACACAAAAAAGTAAAATTTAAGAAAGAGTGCATGCTCTCACCTGCTGGTGCATTGCTTTCCCTCAGGGCTTGGTTCTCCTCCCTCAAGTCTCGGTTCGGTTCTCCTCCCTCAGGGCTCGGCTCGGTTCTCCTCCCTCAGGGCTCGGCTCGGTTCTCCTCCCTCAGGGCTCGGCTCGGTTCTCATCCCTCAGGGCTCGGTTCTCATCAATCACAGCTTGTTTTTCATTCTGGAGTCTCTGGAAATCTACATTTAAAAAAATACAACAACTAAAGACACTATTTTCCATACTGTTAAAACACTGGACACTAAGACATAGGCCTTGAATATACCTTCATAGCTGAAAACTCCATGCTGTACACGAGATGCCAGGGGAGTCCAAGGACCAATAACTGAGCGATAACTTTCTCCTATTGATAATCATTGACATTTAAAAATATGTTTGAAGTTATTGGATACATGTAATGAATTGGGCTTAAATGTAACAGCTTAGCACAACGTATTACATACCTCCAGCGTTTTCACCCATATGCTGCGAGGGTAAATTTGGTGCTGGGGGTGTAAAGCTTAATACTTGACGAGCTGGGGGAGCAAACATAACAGCTTTAATTTCACTGCAGAGTATTGCATATTTAGTAATGAAACAATAATTGAACTGTGCAAAGCTAATGGAATGTACAACACACCTCGACACCTTTCATCCAGAAACTGCTGCGGCGAGTAACCCGTCAAGTGTCCTAATGAAAAACAGATGATGATTAAAGGATTCCTCATCTTAAATAGAAACAATAGTTTCCAAGACAAAAAGCGTCACAAATTACATAACTTACTTGTACTCAAACTCTTGGGTCTGTGAAGTGGAGTCTGGATTACTGGGGAGAAACCTGGTTCTGAGAAAAAGGAAACAGAAATTTGAAAATCTAACAAAGTGTATAGTTTAGTGGCAGGATCACGAATCAAACATCACAGCAATACATTTTACATTGCAGCTCTGAAATCTACAGATGGCTCAACATTTTCCTGGTTTTCTGGAATTGATGCAACTTCTGGAGCATCGGGCAGCACTGAAACCTCGTTACCGGCAACAATGTTTTCAAAGCTCAAAAGAGGTTGCTGAAACGACAGCACTGCTGGTGCATCTGGAAGACTAGACTCCTCTTCATCAGAAGAGGCCTGGGGTCTGTCCTTGGAAGTTGAGATTCTCTTTCGCTTTCCATTCTAAATGGTTTCCTTTGTCTTTTTTTTGTGGAGGTTAAATGGGGGCCAATGGCACATGTCATTGCTGAGCCACACTTGCGGAACCACTGCAAATGGCAGATCCTCCTCGTTGATAAACTGAACAATGGCAAACAGCATCTAAAATAGAAGAAAGATTAGCATAAAGTATACAGTTTGATTAATTTCCAGGCAGAATCAATAACATTAAAAATTCTCACCCCTTCAAAAAAAAGTGTCATTTTTACAAGTGGATCAACGGAAAACCAGCCTCTCCATCCGGGCAAGGAAGAAGATAATATTTCTTCTGCACATTTGCTATATGGGTAAAGCGGAGTGTCTTCTGTGCTTGAGGAAAACATTTCACTAGGTTCATATACCTCATCTACAGTTATTTCCTGTGCTTCAGGGATTACAATTTGTCCACGGCTTGTTGTAGCCATTCCATGTTGATGTTGATTAACAGGAGGATTTACTTGGTCAATCTCGGGAATAACAGCAAGTAAAGCATTGTTTGCAGCTTCAATTTCCTGTTTGTCCCTCTCAACTCCTTTCAATATTCTTCTCGTTTTGGCCCAGTAACTAGACATTGTGACTAACAATGCATTTACCTTTAAAGCCAAAACAATTGTCCAACAGTAGGTCTCTTGGGTGAAGATAACTGGTTATGCTCTGGTCAAGGTATCTGCAAGAAAATGTGAACAAAACCACATTGTTTACGTTAGGAATATACAGTAGCTATGCTGTGGGGAAAAAACTGAACAGCCTGTAACAATCAACCTTTTATCTTAGGCTGTGTTACTAAAACGCAAAGGGATTCTTCTGAAAGATTGAACAGATTAGTAATACTCAACTATCGCACCTCCTTGGTTTACCAGCATGAAAAAAAAACAAAAAAAAAAACATGCATCACACACATCAACCCGATATGCTTACAGTATAGTGCTTTATATTTTCACACAGCAAATGACTCACCCAAACCCTCAATAGTTCCATGTCCTTTCTGTTAGTCCCGAAATTCACCTAAATGTCCAAACTAAACAACAGTTATTTTGTCCTTTCCCATTACGATCGCGAGAGAGCATATAATCCAAAGGCCGATGCCAGTAAATGTTCCCATGACGTAGCAACGAAGATTAATCCACAGAAAAAAGAGTCTCAACAAACTCCAATGAATGAAATCCAGCCAGCTGTCTGGGAAAGTTCACTTGACGCGTCCTCAAATTGGTAACGCGCTCGACTCTTTTTCCAGTCAGACCCCCCTTTTCATTTACTACCCAAAAGAAAACAGTTTACTATCACGAGTCGCATGACGCACTCTATACGGGCGCCATTTCTGGTCGCATCCACCTCCTTCCTCTCCTTTAGACCGCCCCTATACATATACCAATTTGGGTGCGCGGTGATCGAAGATTACATATGTATCAGCTGACCATTATCCTTATACAACACCCATTTTATACCATCACACACAGTGGAAATAAACATGATAAATACATATTCATAAGTACATATACATATACCTCCAATATTATATGAAACCCACAGACCTGTATGTAATCAATTAAATACTTAAACTCTTGGATTAATCTAAGTAATGATACCTTAACTAATGTGGCAGTGTCACAGCCCCCCCCCCCAGCCAGAGGTACTGGAGACTGAACTTCCAAAGTAGGGCTTCACATTAACCACATTAATGGTGTCAATCTTTCTATTTTGGTCATTCCACTGTATTTGGTAGTTGACAGGTCCTAACTTTCTCACCACTATCACTGGCCCCGACCATTTAGGCGCAAGCTTGGATGAGAAATTCTCAGATGCTTTTGAGAGTGGGTGAGTGCATACCCAGACCAAGTCTCCCGGCAGGAGTTGTGCACCTCTCCTTCGGGCATTATAGTACTTGGCTTGTCTGGCCTGACATCCCCCAACTCTCCTCTTGACTTCCTCAAACATTAATTTTTGTCTTCCCAGGATCGTAAACGGAGGTTGATTTGGAGAGGGTGATATCCCAATCAATCTCTCTACTGGAGGTGTTCGGCCTGTGGTCTCATGATAGGCGGCATTTATGGCAAAGCGGAACTCCCTGACCCACTGATCCCAATTCTTGTGTTGGTTCCCAACATAGGAGGCGATCATTGTTTTGATGGTCCGGTTGGAACGTTCTGTAAGGTTGGCTTGGGGGTGATAGCTGGTGGTAAACTTCTGTGTCACTCCCCAGGTCTTACAGAGGTTGGCCAACTCATGGCCAGTAAACTGAGACCCCCTATCTGAGACCAATTCATGAGGAACCCCAAACCGAGTAAATATCTCTTCCTTTAATATCTTACATGTACATGTCCTGACCATATAAGTTTGGATGATTTAAATAAAAATTACAATTCTATTATTACTAGTACACATTTATGTTATTTAGTTATTTCTAAATTATTATTTACCACCCACGTTGCAAAGTGCTTTGACTTTAATTCTGAAACCTGACAAATCTCCAGACAAATGTGTCATAGAGTTCAATCTTTGTGACTTCTGACTTGTGATGCCGTCTGGAATAATAATCACACCGTGTTCGTTCGTTGGTCAGAGGTGAACTGGCTGCCCGACTGAGCCTGGTTTCTCCCAAGGGTTTTTTCTCCATTCGTTTGGGTTCTGTAAGGACCACACATTGGCCCAATGACGGAACCGAACAGCGTATGTGAAGTTATTCTGTGTGCAGATCTTTTACTTGCACTTCTGTAAAGTTCACGTAAAGGAGTGGTATAATGCCCCTTTTTACAATATGTAAAATAAGTCTCTGTTGTCCCCCAGAGTTTTTCAACTTTTGAGTTGAAAAAATACTTTTTGATTGAACAGGATCCCGTGACCCAAGGGTCATGCCTGGTGAGGGATAGAAAAACATTATGACCTCGTGAAGGGCACACCCCTTTAACAGCACAATAGAATTCTTCTAAATTTTCAATCTTTTTCATAATACATGACTGCTGTGAAATTGAGACCATTTTACCAATCTCACTGATACATTTAAAATGATACCAAACATAAAAGATTAAAAGCAATAGACGCACAAGATACATCATATGTGTTATTGTAATGATGGCGCAGACGCAGAGGAATCCAATTGCAGCTTTATTGAGAATGGTCAACAGGCAGGGTAAATCAGCAGCAGACAGAACCAACGGAGAGAGCAAAGAGCAAGACGAGGTCACAGGAAAAGGTCAGGGCAGGCTGCAAAAGGCAAAGTCCAAAAAGCAATCCGGTTCAAGACAGGCAGAGAACGATCAGCGGTCGGGGTACACAGTCCTAGGTCAGCAATCAGATCAGCAGACACAGAGATAAACGCTTGGAATTGAAAGCCGGGGCAATGCAATACTTCACAGAGAAGTGGTGTGTGGAAGTGGCTTTTATGTGTATGTAAATTAAGTGCAGGTGTGTGTGCAATCAGTGCAGTGCAGGTGTGTGGTGTTTGGTGTAATCAGTCCAGGGAGGTGTATGATGGGAAATGTAGTCCAAGTAAACCCAGGAAGTGCGTAGCTAATCGTGACAGTAATATCGACATACCGAGGCTGCGTTCCAGTCCAAAATTGACATGCCCTTCAGTCGCTAACTTCCCTCTGTCTCGTTCACTCGGATGTACGTCAGTGCTTACGTTGCACAAGTGCCCACTACTGGCGGAAAATGCAATGGGCTGAACTGGAACGTCCTAAGCCCTTGATCACTTGGAATCAGTTGATTTATTATTTTATTTTTTTTTCCCTTTAAGAACTTGTTTAATGCAGCAACCAAATGTATATAGGTGTGTTTGGGTTGTTTTAAATTAAAAAAAATTATAATTAATATATCATAGAGTTGTTTGTGGTGGTGGTGATTAGACGAGATCTGCAGTGTCGTCACAATCGTGCTGCATTGTGGTATATGGATATGCCTGAAGTGTACATATGAAGTAGACTCGCTCCCTCGGTCAAAATCGAGGGAGCAAGGGTCTGTCCATATAAACTTCCCTCATCCACTTCACAAAGTGGAACGCACTTCAAAATGGCGACAGGGATTCCCCCGAGGGGAAGTGCTTAGGGAAGTTCGCAAGTGCGTGTCTAAAAGCTGCCACTTGGGGGCCCACAAACTATGGTCTGACCATGAACCCTGACCGTGACCTGTAACTGTACAACTCTACGTACATTCGCATCACATGTTAACGCAGTGGTAGAGTTACACTCACAGGACACTGCACTTATTCGCAATCACAAAAGATCATTATTTGCATTTGCTTTAAAGGCTTGCCAGTTAAACATTTCATTCGCGTGCTGTTCTGACATGCGCTTATTCTGAGCGTGCGCACACTAAAAGCCTGTCAAACAGGATTTATCACTGATTGTGCTAATACTGTCAAATACACACTAAGTTTACACAAACAGTTGGTTATGTGTGAAGTGAAAGTAATCATTGTGTTAGAAGCGTGCAGGTCTTAAAGAGACAGCAGCCTAATAGTAAACATGCTGCCCTTTGTTCTTAAAGGGATAGTTCACCCAACAATGAATCATTTCTCACCCTCATGTTGTTCCAAACCTGTATTAAATTCTTTTTCGTGTGGGAATGTGGGTAACCAAACAGTTGCTGATCCCCATTGACATCCATATCAGAACAAATATACTGTGGAAAAAAGTCACTGGGAACCAACAACTGTCTGGTTAACCACATTCTTCAAAATAACTTTTATGTTCAACAGAAGAAAGAAACTCATTCAGGTTTAAAACAACTTGAGAGTGAGTAAATGATGACATAATTTTCATGGGTGAAATACCCCTTTAATATTAATAAATGTATTATTGTTATCCTGTTACAGGTCCATCTGATCTGTTAATTTTATGTCTAATTTAAGTATTTAATTTATTATTATCAATTTGTACAATTACATTAATTTTTTTATATAAGAAGATACTAGATTTAGATTTAGATTTAGTCATTTAGCAGACGCTTTTATCCAAAGCGACAAAAGCCAGACAAGGGAAGATTTAAAAGGGAAGGAAAGATTTAAAAGAGAAGGAATTTTTTTATGTTAAGTACTCAAGGAAGAGATGAGTTTTCAGTTGTCTTTTGAATGATACCAGGGATTCTGCATTATGGACGAGGGTGGGGAGATCATTCCACCAGCATGGAACCGTGAATGAGAATGTTCTGGAGAGTGATTTAGTGCCTCACTGTGATGGCACCACGAGCCGTCGCTCCTTGGCCTATCGTAGGCTTCTGGAAGGGATGTAGACTTGTAGGAGCGAGTGAAAGTAGGACGGAGCTGAGTCTGTGGTAGATCTTTAAGCAAGCGTCAAAGCTTTGAATTTGATGCGAGCAGCGAGTGGTAGCCAATGCAGTGAGATGAACAGAGGAGTGACGTGAGCCCTTTTGGGCTCGTTGAAGACAAGGCGGGCTGCAGCATTCTGGATCATTTGTAGAGGTTTAGTAACACATGATGGAAGTCCAGCCAGAAGAGCATTGCAGTAGTCAAGTCTAGAAATAACCAGGGCCTGGATGAGAAGTTGTGTTGCATGCTCAGTTAGGAAAGGCCTGATCTTCCTGATGTTATACATTGCAAACCTGCATGATCGAGCTGTCTTTGTAATGTGGTCTGTGAAGGTCAGCTGGTCATCAAATATTACTCCAAGATTTCTGACCGACCTTGATGGGGTGATTGAGGATGACTCTAGCTGGATAGTGAAGTCGTGCTGTAGAAACGGATTGGCAGGGAGAACGAGAAGCTCAGTCTTTGCTAGGTTGAGCTGCAGGTGATGTTCCTTCATCCATGCCGAGACGTCCGACAGACAGCTTGAGATACGTGCAGCTACTGTGGGATCATCTGGTTGAAATGAGAGTTGGAGCTGTGTGTCATCAGCATAGCAATGGTAAGAGAAACCATGTGCCTGTAGGATAGGTCCCAATGATGTGGTGTAGATGGAGAAGAGGAGCGGTCCAAGAACTGAACCCTGAGGAACCCCTGTGTTCAGTTGATGTGCTTTGGATACCTCGCCTCTCCATGCAACCCTGAAGGACCTACCTGTGAGATAGGACTCAAACCAGTGGAGGGAAGTTCCTTTGATGCCTAGTGATGAGAGGGTGGACAGAAGGATCTGATGATTCACAGTGTCAAAGGCAGCAGAAAGATCCAGCAGAATGAGAACTGAAGATTTGGAAGCAGCTTTTGCGATCCGCAGGGCTTCTGTGACCGACAGTAGTGCAGTCTCTGTTGAATGGCCTTTCTTGAAGCCAGATTGGTTGACATCTAGCTGGTTGGTCAGAGACAGGAAAGATGACACTTGGTTGAAAGCAACTCGTTCAAGTGTTTTTGCAATGAATGGTAGGAGAGAGACAGGTCTGTAATTCTCTAAAAGTGATGTGTCTAATGTTGTTTTTTTAAGCAGTGGAGTTACCTGAGCCTGCTTGAATGCTGTAGGGAAAATGCCAGTATGGAGGGATGAGTTGATGATGTGTGTGAGTGCTGGTAGAAGTGTGGGAGAGATGGCTTGTAGAAGGTGTGATGGGATGGGGTCTAGAGGGCAGGTGGTAGGATGACTGGAGAGGAGAAGTTTAGATACTTCTTCCTCGGTTAGTGGAGAGAAGGTAAAGAGAAGGTTACTGGTAGTGGGAGAGGATGGTTTGGGTTCCTGTGTGTGTGGAGTTGAGAACTGACTGCTGATAGTAGTTGTTTTGTTGTTGAAGAAGTTAGCAAAGTCATCGGCAGTTAACGAGAAGGTGGGCGATGGTGGAGGTGGACAGAGGAGAGAGTTGAATGTCTTGAAAAGTGTTCATGTGTTAGAGGCGTTGTTGATCTTGTTGTGGAAATTTTGCAGCGTGAACATCAGCAGAAAAGGAAGAGAGCAGAGATTGATACATACTCAGGTCAGACGTGTCTTTTGATTTGCGCCATTTCCTCTCCATTGACCTGAGTTCGGTCCGGTGTTCATGAAGAACCTCAGATAACCAGGGGTTAGAGGGAGTAGCACGTGCTGGCCTGGAGGAAAGAGGGCAGATATTGTCTAAAGAAGAAGTTAAAGTGTAGCATAAAGTATCTGTTGCGGTATTCACATCTAGAGATGAGAATTGTGAGGGAAGTGAAGATGACACAGCACAGGAAAGACGGGAAGGAGAAAGTGAGCGCAGGTTACATCTGAAAGTTACTGGTAGGGGAGTTGGTGGAGCATGGGTAGTGAGTTGTAGATTGAAAGTAATGAGGAAATGACCTGAAACATGGAGAGGTTTCACCAAAATGTTGTCTGTGATGCAGTTGCGTGTGTAAACCAGGTCCAGTTGGTTGCCTGATTTGTGCGTACCTGTGGTGATGAGCCGTTTGAGATCGAATGAGGCTAGAAGAGAGATGAAGTCTGTTGCATACGCCTTTTCTAGATTAATGTTGAAATCACCAAAGACTACGAGTGGGGTGCCATCCTCAAGGAAAGAGGACAGCAGCACATCCAGCTCCTCAACAAAACTTCCCAGTTGACCTGGGGGGCGATAAATAACTACAATATGGATCCTAATGAGAGTTGTAAGTGTAATTGGATGATATTCAAACGATTTGTTATTGCATAGAGAAGAGAGAGTTGAGTATTTCCAGTTGTTAGAAATGAGAAGACCAGTACCCCCACCCCTCCCAGACTGGCAAGGGGTGTGGGAGAAAGAGAAGCTGTTAGAGAGAGCAGCAGCTGTTGGACAGCGCTCACTTAAGTGCTATAAAATTTAAACTGCAATACTATTCAGAGCGGCTGTTATATAAAGTGGGAATGCGTCTAATTAAAATAGAAATTTGTGAGAAGGCAAAAAAAGAAAATAACCAAAGAAACGAAGACAACCTTACCTTGTGGTAGATACTACACTGAAACAACAGGAGAACTGGATTTTCAGAAAAACGATTTGTCCTGTTAAAAGATACCGTTAATCTAAAGTTATTTTATGTGTAGTTAATTGTTCTGCACTTTTGCATGTACATTTTATTTTAACCAAAAGCAATTAAAGTGGTTAACTAGTTTACAGTAAATGCATTGCCTGCTGGTTTATTTAGCTACTTTCAGTACACCACATTATACAGTTAGTACTGTAAGACTTTGAGTATTAAAGAAGACCTGCCCACTCTTGTGGGTTCTTATATTTAATTACATGTATACAGCAAATTCAGGAGTACAGAACGCAGCGCATTATATGACTTGTGAATCAAACACTTCAGTCTACTTCAGATACATATAGCCCTATCCGGACGGTAATTGTTTCTCATGTGGACGTCCATAAAACTAATTTGCATGTCACCTCAGTGATAAAACTCATGCATTCAGATGGCGATTTATTGACGATGGAAGAGTTTTATGATCCTATGAACCCGGGAACGCGCTGCCTGCTCACGTGGTCATTCGCATGATTGTCTGCTGTAAATAAAATGTCATATGCTTGGAATAATAAGAATAAATTCATATTTAACTTACTAATAGGAAAACAGCCTAATGTCCTATTTATTATTTGATTACTTAAACCTCCTGTTTAAAAATAAGATTTAGGCTATGCACTAATAATTGTCTGTATTGTAATTTATCTCAAAATGATGGATGTCATTTTAAAAATGTGAAAATTAGTGGAAATAAGTTAATACAACCAATTAATAATTAATACAAAATTACATGAGGTAAACCCAAAGCTGCTCAGTTTATTTTTTTAATTTAGGCTATATAATTGCTGGCATAATAACGGATCATTTCAAATATTTACGTCCTTTTATTCTTTATCTTTTGAGTGGTGATGAAATATTGTTCTTGTAAATACTTTCCAGCATTTCAGTAATAAAGTAATAGCCTACGCTAGGTTTTTAAAATGCATACGAATTATTTGCGAATATTGTACGGTGCTCTGCAGTGGTCAAAATGGATTTAAACAGTGAATTTTGAATTAATCTCTTCTTGTAAACTCAGAGAAGTGGATTATAGACTGAGTACCCATTTTACTCTAGTAAAAATGCCCCAAAGCCTGATTGTAATAAGGTTCAAAGTTGTGGGAAGAAGGAGGCGGGAACCGGCGAACAATCAACAACTTTTAATTATAAAATAAAAGAAATACAAAAACAAAAGGAACCGCCAGCAGCCCCTCGCGGATGACTGCTGGCTACACAAAAGAGAAACAAAACACAACATAAACTCAGGCCTGATCCTCTCTCGATCTTCCCCTTCGTCGCTCCTCCTTTATGCTCCCACTCCTCCGTGAGAGATTGCGAGGCCGGTGCGTCTCACAGGTGACGTTCATTATCACTCACGCCACCGGCCTTGCGCCGTTCTCTCATGTCCCTCGGCCTCGTCCTGCTCGCCACACTGATTTACCCACCATATTGTAGGATTTGAGGTTAGGTTACATGTGTGAGATTTTAAGAAGAAATTTCATGAGATTTAAAGTAGGATTCTGTAAGTTTCTTTTAATCATAAAGATAAAGATTCAGTAATATAATAATTGATAGTGTTGTAATTTGTAGTTACATTGACTGTAACTAAATGATCTCTTTGCTATATTAAACAATTCTCAAGTCTAATTTTTTTTTTTCAGATTAACAGATTAACAGTTTTTATTGATTCACAGAAACTTCCAGAATACAACACAATACATCTATATAGAATCAACATTTTTTACTCCGACAATCCCAAACCCCCTCCTTTCCGATTTGATCACAACTTGACTATACAATTAAGTACAATTAAGATAACTTCCGACCTACCATGGTAAGGAAAAAGAAAAAAATAACATACATACATATAGCATCACAATTACACTTTCGAGTGTGAGCATGTTTCTTACACAATTATTACTGCCCCTTTTCCAAATAAGTTAAGTATCTGGACCATTTCTTATAGTATACATTTACTTTATCAGTCTGTTTATAAGACATTTTTTCAAATGCGGACACTCTACCTAGTTCTGTTATCCATTCCTGAAAAGAAGGGGCCTCCTCCGACTTCCAACTCCTAAGAATTATTTGTCTGCCAATCATTAAACTGGTTTGTACCCAGTGCATTATGTGTTTGTCTCTTATTTCATTATCTTCTCAAGCCTCATTTTAAGCAATGCATGCAGGTATCTAAATAATTGCTTGAGAAGTTATAATTAAGGCATTTAACTGAAGCACTTAAACCATCCTGATATGTTTTCATGATTGTGCGGGTGGCAGCGGGACTTCAGTTGGAGGGTTTGGCTCATCGTCAATCTTTAAATCACGACAGAACAACACTGGTTCTTTACCGAGACCCAGTTTGTACTGCCACAGATATACAGACTCGTTTGGCTTCAGCTCAAATGTGATTTGTTCTTCCACTTCAGTCGCTTCGTTCCAGCTTTCGCTTTCAGTGCTGACGTGTGAACCTCCATATTCTGTAGAAAAGGTGAACTGAACCTTCGCAATTAACTTTGCAAGATCTCCAGTTTCAGCTGTGACTGACGCGGATATCTTCCAGTTGTGTGTGATCTGGGTCATCTTCTCCTTATTGTAGCCAACCTTTTTATTGATTTTCTTTTGCCATGTCACTGGTGTATTGCTGTCATTAGTTATAGTTTTAATATTCTCCCAAACGCCAAAGGATGGACCTATAGATACTGACAGCCCACCAGGAAGGAAGTTAAGAACATCGGGATGAACAGAATAGACACCATCGCACTCATCTTTGCTGAAGTCGTAACCGGTGTAGAACTCATATCCCCACTGTGAGACTGGCTTGAGGAAGGAGAAGCAACCTAGTAAGCCATGGCCCCAGTAATAAAGGCCGTTTCTGAAGTTGGGATGCAGCTTGTATTCTACAGCTTCCGAGTCTTGATTCATGTTTTTTGTTCTTCGATAAATACCCTTTTCTTGGAAAATGATGTAAAAATAGTTACTGGTTGCGAAGTAGTGGTCTCCACCCCGGCAGTTGGGATGAAGGCTGTAAACTTTGGCATCGCTGTCTTTCTCCAGGTTGGTGACCATACGGTAAGAATTGTCCTTGATGATGTACAAGTAGTTATGACAATCACCAAGGTAATGGTCCCCATTTTGGCAGGCAGGGTGCAGACTCCAAATATTGATGTCTGAACCTTTATTTAAATTTCTTGACTGCATAAAGCAGCCGAGATCAGAGCGGATTATAAAATACCAGTTGCTCATTCCACAGAAGTCAGTGCCTTTTGCTTTGCTCTTGGGAATAATGCCTTTCATTGTGCCTGAACCTGCAACACAGAATAAACCAAACATTCAATCTCCACCCCAGATGAATGGGTTATTATAGTACTTCTATGCTCACTGATTACCAAAACACCTTACAAAAAGATAGCAAAATAATTTTAATTTGTCAAATTGTTTAGATGATATAAGCTAATTCATATTGTAGCCATGTCTCAATTAACTTATCAACCTATATACAAGATGTCCTCATTCAACTAAATAATACAAATGCACACACTTGTCAAGTCACCTTTATTTATATAGTGCTTTTTACAATACAGATTCTTTCAAAGCAGCTTTACAGAAATAATAGGAAAACAATGAAGAAAGCTGGATTACCTGGTGACCTCTAGTCATTTGTAATAAATGCGGGGGTTGTTTGTGATCTTAATCCAGTGTGAATCGGCCATGTCTGTAATTTGTAAAGTAAAAATTCCCCCGCAAATGACCTACCATATTTCGCCGAACACCGAGGTCCTGTGATAATATTAGTCCCGTGCCAATCGCAATCTCTTTGATTTGGCGGGTGTAAGAAAAAATTATGTGGACGTCGAAGATCTCAAAAATGAAGTTTATTACAGCATAGCAGTGACAAGGTACACGAAGCACCTTGGGTTCATCATCGCTCCCACGCTATAGGTGATAACTGTGACTCTGTTTACATATTATTGAGATTGTAAGGAATTGTTTCTATGATAAATAAGTTAGATCGGAGTAGACTATAATTTCTTATACGGGGCTGTTTATATTTTTTTCAATGTTTTTGTTTCCTGTGTGCTTTTTTATCCATCTTTCGCAAAGAATGAAGGTTGCGTTGGAGTGTTTTGATAGTATTTTTGGTGCTGGGTCATATCGCTATACACCATACAACTATACAATTTGCAGAAAGGGAAAGCTGAAAACCATTAGAAGAGCAAAAAAAAAAAGAATGATTAGATCGAGATGAATGACATGCAGCATGCAGTAAGGAACATTCTTCTGTTTATGATATATCATACAGCTAGACCTATAATAACAACAATACATTTCCAAGCAATAGCCTATTGACATCATATACGGGAGATAAGTCAGTAATTCAAGTAAAATCACAGCCGCCGTTTATCCCGTGCGAATGCGCCACACGAAATTCAGATGTGGGTCCCCAGATAATACTAATCCAGTGCTAATAGAAAGTTTGTTTCTAGAAGAAAATAGTATCACAGTCCAGCTTAAGTTAGTTTAGTGATGGTTCATTTTTTTGTTAACAAGTTATTAGTTTAGTTCATTTATATATCTAGCCGCTCTGGTGAAAACATTTTAGGTTACGACTGTAACCTTTGTTCCCTGAGAACAGGGAATTCGCACTGCGTCGAAAGACACTTTGGGGAACAATATACCGATGCCGCCATGCTAAGGGGAGTGCATGCCCCTTGGCAGTGACAACTGTCAGAACCAGCAAATTCAAATGAAATGCTAGAACCTCTCACACTCAGGTCATACTAGGCTGTCAGTGACAGCATTCCCTACGGTCATAGCACAAGCTATATGCTTCACAGGAAAACCTCCATAAACCTTGTTTAATGAAGGCCTGCTCAAGGGCCTAGGACCACAGCTTCAAATTAGAAGAGGTCCTTTCTCAGGAATGTGGCTAGGGAACCTAAAGGAGCCCCAGCCAATCACTATTCAGGGGAACATACTCACCCGAAATGCCACTAGGAAGGCCTGACCTGGCATCACTTGCATTGGACACTTCACTCTGGCCAACTTACTGTCTGTCGATCCACGGATCTATCCAGCATTTGTGTTTCAAAACACTGAGGAGGCCTGAGAAGGCCTAAGGGCTGATCTAACTGGGAGGCCTCACGAGAGGCCAACGACCGTCTGACCAGACTCAGGAGCCCGCGTACTTATAGTGACCCTCAGTGAGGGAAGCACATGGTCTGCCTGGTAGACAAACCAGGCTCTAGGCAGGATAAAGGAGGTTCCGGGAGGGAACCAGTAGCAGAAAGATAATATTTTGGCCTGCTAGGGTGCAAGCTTGCCTTCAGAAGCTGCCTGCTAAGGCCAGCTGAACTGATAGCAAGCGGCCACTAGCCGCTAGAACTCAGCATCGCTGGGAAACCACTTACAGGGAGGCCTAATGAGGCTGATGATACCTAGTGCCCATACTTGGGAAATCTTTTCCATGGAGGACTGGTGAGGCCAACTAACTGATAGCCAGTCAGACTAGCTGTCCAGTTGCCCGTCCTTGGGACTTCGCCTTCGGGGAGGCCTGGTGAGGCCTACAACCTGATAACCACCATATGTGGGAACTCGCCTTCAGGGAGGCCTGGTGAGGCCTGCTGCCTGATAGCAAGCATCCGTGGGAACTCTCCTTCAGGGAGGCCTGGAGATGCCTACTTCCTGCCTACAGGAAGGCCTGAAGGGGCCTACTAACTGCCTTCAAGGAGGCCTGGAGAGGCCTATTTCCTGATAGCAAGCTAAAACTTATTATTGCTATGCTTGCTATGCTAATTGCTTATTGCTCTGGGTTAGATTCCGGGTGTCAGTCCCAGGGCAGCCTGCTAAGGCCTGCCAGTTCTGGGGCTCAGTCTGGAAATGGCCTGTTAAAGCTGGTCTCCTGAAAACTTTCTTAGGTAAGAAAAACTGACAGCCATAGACCAGTGAAGTTGAGGACTGAGTTACATGGTAGCCTGAAAAGGCCAACCGCCTGACAGTGGTCAAACTTATTTGGCTGATCATAATCAGGGCTCGCCTCCTGAGAGGCCCACTGAAGCCAATTGTCTGATTGGCCAGTGAAATTACAGTTGAGCACCCCATGATGGGTCTCAGGGTCAGGAAGCTCTCCCAAGGACAGCACCTGCCCATCAACACTGCTGTTTATATGTTCTGTCACTCAAGACTCACTTAGAGGATTAGACAAGCCTACTAGGCCTGAAGCAAGTCAGTGCTGTCAACCATCTTAACACTGCTGAGGACTCGCCTATCAGGGAGGCCTGGTGGGGCCTTCTAGCTGATATCAAGTCTATTCTGCTACAAATGTACACTATTGAGAACCATACCACACCAACACACCGATTTGGCCCACCCACAGGAGGCCTAATAAAGCTAGCTACCTGGTTGTGGCTATAATGTATGTCCCACAATGTTAGGACTCACCTCCGAGGAGTCCTGTTAAGGCCTACTACCCATCAGAATCAGAATCAGAATCAGAAAGAGCTTTATTGCCAAGTGTGCTTGCACACACAAGGACTTTGTTTTGGTGCTGAGGCTTCCAGTTGACATATACAAATACAACAAGAAACATGAAACATAATACGACAAATTATAAGAATAAAGAATAAAAATATAAATATATGAGAATAAAAGTATCACAGTTGGGTTTAGTCAGAATAGACATTTACAGATTTACAGATTATGAACATATTTACAGTGTTTTGAATATTATAATAAATAAATCTAAATATAAGTATAAGTATCACCTGAGTTGTAGGATATTACACTAAACAGTGGGAGTATTGCACGTAAAGGCATATGCCTCGGGAGGTGTGTTAACTGTTCAGAAGGGAAATGGCCTGTGGGAAGAAACTGTTCCTGTGCCGAGATGTTCTTGTGGCCAGTGATCTGAGTCTCCGTCTTGACGGTAACAGTTCAAACAGGTGGTGTCCAGGGTGAGTGGAGTCTGTGATGATTTTACCTGCTCTCTTCCTCACTCTGGAAGAGTACAGGTCCTGGAGGGATGGCAGGGGGGCACCAATGATCCTCTCCACAGTCCGGACTGTCCGTTGTAGTCTCCTGATGTCTGATTTGGTAGCTGAACCAAACCAGACAGTGATGGATGTGCATAAGACAGACTCAATGACGGCTGAGTAGAACTGAATCAGCAGCTCCTGTGGCAAGTTGAACTTCCTCAGCTGGCGAAGGAAGTACAGTGTCTGCTGGGCTTTTTTCACAATGGAGTCAATGTGATTGTCCCACTTCAGGTCCTGAGAGATGGAAGTGCCCAGGAACCTGAATGACTCCACTGCTTCCACAGTGCTGTTCATGATGGTGAGTGGGGGGAGTGCTGAGCTGTTCCTCCTGAAGTCCACGATCATCTCCACTGTTTTGAGCGTGGTCAGCTCAAGGTTGTTGTAACTGCACCAGACAGCCAGCTGTTCAACCTCCAGTCTGTAAGCAGACTCGTCACCGTTCCGGATGAGACCGATGACAGTGGTGTCGTCAGCAAATTTCAGGAGCTTGACAGAGGGGTCTTTAGAAGTGCAGTCATTTGTGTACAGGGAGAAGAGCAGTGGGGAGAGAACGCACCCTTGAGGGGCGCCAGTGCTGGTGGTGAGAGTCCTGGATGTGTGTTTCCCCAGTCTCACTCGCTGCTGCCGGTCCGGCAGGAAGCTGGAGATCCACTGACAGATCGAGGATGGTATGGAGAGCTGGGTCAGTTTGGCTGTGAGAAGATCAGGCATGATAGTATTGAAGGCCGAACTGAAGTCTGCAAAGAGGATCCTTGCATAAGTCCCAGGTCTGTCGAGATGTTGCAGGATATAATGCAGTCCCATGTTGACTGCATCATCCACAGACCTGTTTGCTCTGTAAGCAAACTGAAAGGGATCCAGCAGGGGTCCAGTGATGTCCTTCAGGTGGGCCAGCACCAGTCTTTCAAATGACTTCATGACCACAGACGTGAGAGCGACAGGTCTGTAGTCATTAAGTCCAGTGATTTTGTTTTTTTTGGGGACAGGAATGATAGTGGAGCGTTTGAAGCAGCAAGGAACTTCACACTGCTCCAATGATCTATTGAAGATCTGTGTGAAGACCGGGGCCAGTTGGTCAGCACAGGCTTTTAAACAAGCAGATGAGATGCCGTCTGGGCCTGAGGCTTTCCTAGTCTTCTGTTTTTTGAAGACTCGGCTCACGTCCTCCACACAGACCTTGAGCTCAGGTTGGATGGCAGGAGGAGGGAGTGGGATTGCAGGAGGTGATGGTGAATGTGTGAAGTGCAGGTTAGAGCCGGTGTGTGGTGTGAATGAGGGCTTTTCAAACCTGCAATAAAATGAATTTAAATCGTCAGCCAGGTGTTGATTGTCCACAGATCGGGGGGATGGTGACTTGTAGTTGGTGATGTTCCTCAGGCCATTCCAGACTGGTGATGGGTCGTTGGATGAAAACTGTTTTTTCAGTTTTTCAGAGTAGCTTCTTTTAGCAACTCTGATCTCCTTTTTCAGTCTGTTTCCGGCCTGGTTATACAAGATTTTATCCCCACTTCTGTAAGCATCCCCTTTGGCATGACGAAGGTGTTTGAGTTTCCCAGTAAACCATGGTTTATCATTAGTGAATGATAATAATGTCCTGGTAGGAATGCATGTATCCTCACAGAAACTTATACATGATGTTACAGTATCTGTGAGCTCATCCAGATCGTTGCTAGCAGCTTCAAAAACAGTCCAATCAGTGCAATCAAAGCAGGCCTGTAGATCCTGCTCTGCTTCAGTAGTCCATCTTTTAACAGTCCTTAACACAGGTTTAGCTGATTTCAGTTTCTGCCTGTAGGTCGGAATAAGATGAACCAAACAGTGATCAGAGAGCCCTAAAGCTGCTCGTGAAACGGAGTGATACACATTCCTTATTGTGGTGTAACAGTGGTCCAGTATATTACTGTCTCTGGTGGGACATGTAACGTGCTGTCTGTATTTTGGTAGTTCACGGGAAAGATTTGCTTTGTTAAAATCCCCAATAATTATTAGAAGAGAGTCCGGGTGCCTTTGTTCCGTTTCAGATATTTGTTCAGCCAGCTGTTGTAGCGCCGCGCTCACGCACGCGTCTGGAGGGATGTAAACATTCACGAGAATGAAAGAGGAAAACTCCCGTGGTGAGTAGAAAGGTTTGCAATTATTGAAATGGGTCTCTAAGTTAGGAGAACATATCTTGTTCAGTGTTGTTATATCTGAACACCAGTTTTCGTTAATGTAGAAACACAATCCACCACCTCTCGTTTTCCCCGTTAGCTCCGCGATGCGATCCGCTCGGAACAGCTGGAAGCCCGGCAGATGTATTGCGTTGTCCGGTATGGCTTCGCTCAGCCAGGTTTCAGTGAAGCACAGAGCAGCAGAGTTAGAAAAATCCTTGTTAATCCTTGTGAGGAGAAGTAGTTCGTCCATTTTGTTAGGAAGGGATATGAGGTTTGCAACATGAATGCTAGGGAGTGCAGTGCGCAGGCCGCGCTCGCGGAGTTTAACCAGCGCGCCTGCACGCTTCCCGCGTTTGCGTCTGACCGCGCGTTTGAACAACACCGCTGCCCCTCCGACGAGAATGTCCAGCAAAACGTTTGAATAATCAAAAACTAAACTAATGTCCAGTAGTTCGTCTTTGGTGAAACTGATAGGAAAAGAATGACTAAACACAGGACAAACAAACAAAAACAACACAATAGCTGGAGAGCTCCACACCGAAGCAGCCATCTGCGGCGCCATCTTGTATGATATTTTTCATCAGTGAGTCTACTGTCCAAACTACTAAGGCCAACCACCTGAGGTAAGCTGGCCTCAAGAGCTCTCTCTGGGGCTGCCCGGTCAAGGAGGCCTGCTGAGCCCTACTACCTAACCGCGCAGCCTTCGTTGGCAGATAAGCTGTTTAAACAGCGCCTACAGCATCCTGGTACCTAATTACATTGCCAAAGGCAGTGTACTCAGCAACAATGCTACACCCTTTAAGCAAGGGGAGTACAACATACACCACTCTGCCGCATTGGAGGCCCCAAAATTCAGGGGTCTACCATCTGTACGCATGGGCATCAGCTCATGGCAATGCTCTGGATACATGGGAGCGTACCTCAAATCAAAAAGGAAGTGAAGGTTAGAACTTTCCACTCGACCTGAGCCATTGTGGTGCAAGGTAGAATAATACAAAACTGAGAGTGGAGTATTTGGACTAACCCTGTTTCAACAGGGGAGTACCACCACCTAACCCTGAGATTAACAGGGGGCGGGCCTGCCAGTGGCTCTAAGAGTAACAGAACCTTATTTGCGCCCAGCCTAGGGAAGTGGGGTTTGATTGCAAGCCACCCACCTAAACCAGTTGCTCAAGCAGTAGCTCAACGAGCTGAGTGGAGCTTATTCTGGCGTCCTAGGTCCATATGCTAGTTCTGCACGGTGGGGTCGGGCAAACAACAAACCAGTCTCTTTGTGTGGCGAAAGACGGCCTAACCCTGCTCAGAAAATACCTATTGTACCGGGGAGGCCTTATTGAGGCCTAACCCTAGATCCTTATTACTCATGCCTCTGCACCAACCTGCATTACTTTTCTCACTCCCGAATGCAGAGAACCAAAACTCCATCAGGTGACAGAATGGAGGAAAAAACCTTGGGAGAAACCAGGCTCAGTCGGGGGGCCAGTTCTCCTCTGGCCAATGTACTAGCAGTGATTATGATTATGATTTAGGCAGCATTATAGGTCAGAAGTCAGATTGGATTGGAACATTCAGAATATTATCCAGTTCCATCTGGTTGAAGATCGGAGTCATGCCGGCATGTAGACGAGTTTGAGGATCAGAGTCAATGGCTGTTGTGTCAGTGAGGCCTTCACAGGGGATGCAGCCTAATAATCATTTAACCGATTTGAATAATAGGAATGTATAATGTTCTATGTGTATGCAAGGTTAAAGAGATGTGTTTTTAGTCTAGATTTAAACTGACAGAGTGTGTCTGCTTCCTGGACAATGTTAGGAAGACTGTTCCAAAGTTTTGGTGCTAAATAGTAAAAGGATCTACCGCCAGCAGTCGATTTTGATATTCTAGGTATTATCAACTGGCCAGAATTTTGAGATCGTAATAGACGTGAAGGATTATAATGTGTTAAGAGCTCACTCAAGTACTGGGGAGCAAACCATTTAGTGCTCTGTAAGTAATCAGCAATATTAAAAAAATATTATACAATGTTCAATGCAGTGTTGACAGAACCGGGCTAATATGGTCATACTTCCTGGTTTTAGTAAGAACTCGAGCTGCTGCGTTTTGGACCAGCTGTAGTTTGTTTATTAAGCGTGCAGGTCATATAACATATATAGTAATTTTGATGTATTTTTAAGATGTAAGAATACGGTTTTACAGATGCTAGAAACGTGGCTTTCAAATGAAAGATTGGTATCAAAGAGCACAGCCAGGTTTCTAATCGACGAAGAAGACTTGATAGAACATCCATAAAGTGTTAGACAGTATTCTAGGTTAGTACGTGTTGTTTTTTGTTTTATTAGGTTTTTGGTCCAATCATTAGAAACTCAGTTTTCTCAGAATTAAGTAGTAGGAAATTACTAGTCATACAAATTTTTATATCAGCTATGCATTCCGTTAATTTTGTGAATTGGTCAGTTTAAACGAGGCGCAAAAAACAGTTTTGGGGATGTTACTTTTAAAAAGTAGTTTTTGCTCGTTACTCGTTACTTCTTAAAAAAAGTTGCTTTACTTAGTTACCCCCTATGGAAAGTAACTTTTTACGTTACTCATTATTTTTACGTTACTTTTATGTTGCTTGACTTTGGGCAGAACCCAATATTTGTTCCTAAATGTGTAGGCTTACATAAATTTCTACTATGGAGGATATAACAGGTATTTCTTTTGTGCTCTTTATTATAAAAATAGTATCAATAGGCCCCTTAGGAACAACATGATAACCTCAAAATGGGTCATATTGTATGTCTCAAAATAAAACATGCCTCATCTAAATCCAACAGAAAAAATAATAACTTAAACATGGCTTGATGTCAATGGGTTGTGTAAATAAAATAAAATGGCATAATACAGCTTAGAGGCAAAGACATTTTAGCCAAAATAAAATCAAGCACAACTTAGAGCATTACTAGCCTCAGAATTAAAAAAGCTATGCTAACTGAATCTTCTTTACAGTATGATGCCAGATAGAAAAGAGGATATTAGGCATATGCTTGAACTATGTCTATGGCATGGGTGGCAGGCAACCTATTCCACATCAGCACAAAATGGGTGATTATACCTCATCAGGAGGAGTCTTTAAAAACGTTTATCTGAAAGTCTGTTTTTTCTGGGGGTAAGCACAAGACCTCCCAGGGTGAACAGCCTTTCCACCGGTGCACTGGATGGTGTGGCAGTGTTGTATTTCATGTCAAGTCAAGTCATCCTCATTTATATAGCGCTTTTAACAATGTAGATTGTTTCAAAGCAGCTTTACAGAGATAAACATATAATTTAAGGTAACAAAGATTGGTTTGGTTTTATAGTGGTTCTTGAATAATGTTTTCTTCCAGATAAAGTTAGTTTTGATTGATTCATTTCCGTCTAAATGATCATTTGTTATTAAATTAGGGGCCGCTAAGACGACACCGTTCTCTCTAAACAGACTTTAAACGCGAACCTGTGATAGACGCTGATGGCGTTCACATGCACATGTAATTCCTTACAAACCCTGCCTAAACAAACTACTTGTCTTGTCTATAAATTTTGATGCAGAATTTTATTTTATTTTATCACTTCGGGTAGGTACGCGAACCGAAAAATTCCACAACGCTTTATCTGTAGAGTGATATAGGGATCATCCATAAGTAGAGGCTAGTTGGCACTTCAGCACTGCATTGTCATCGGGTCCAGGCAAAGGTCCTTCGTCAGATATGAAAACGACCTGGATCCGGCAGGCTGCGGGAAAACCTAAAGACACTAAAATTAGCGTAGATGCCATTCTTCTTATGATGTAACGAGTACATCAGGATTTAAGGGAAGTGTTCCCATTTCTGGCTGAGCTAAGCTAAGCAGCCTAATATTGAATTATAGAAGTCGATAATGTATTATGTGAATGCTAGGTCAAAGAGATGTGTTTTTAGTCTAGCTTTGAACTGACAGACTGTGTCTGCTTCCCGGACAATGTTAGGAAGACTGTTCCAAAGTTTTGGTGCTAAATACGAAAAGGATCTACCGCCAGCAGTCGATTTAGATATTCTAGGTATTATCAATTGGCCAGAACTTTGAGATCGCAATAGACGTGAAGGACTATAATGCGTTAAGAGCTCGCTCAAGTACTGGGGAGCTAAACCATTTAGTGCTTTTTAAGTAATCAACAATATTTTTAAATTTATACAATGTTTAATAGGTAGCCAATGCAGTGTTGACAGAACCGGGCTAATATGGTCATACTTCCTGGTTCTGGTAAGAACTCTAGCGGCTGCGTTTTGAACTAGCTGTAGTTTGTTTATTAAACGTGCAGGGCAACCACCCAGTAGAGCATTAAAATTATCTAGCCCTGAGGTCATGAACGCATGAACTAGTTGTTCCGCATTTGTCAATGAGAGCATATGACGTAATTTAGATATTTTTTTAAGATGGAAAAATGCAGTTTTACAGATACTAGACACGTGACTTTCAAATGAAAGATTCCTAACTGACGAGAAAGACTTAACAGAGCAGCCATCAAGTGTTATACAGTATTCTAGGTTATTACGTGTGGAAGTTTTTTGTCCAATAATTAGAATCTCTGTTTTTTAAGAATTTAGTTGTAGGAAATTACTAGTCATCCAATTTTTTATATCAACTATGCATTCCGTTAATTTTAACGTAAGTTTCGTTAGGTTTTGAAGAAATATACAGCTGAGTATCATCAGCATAACAGTGAAAGCTAATGCCATGCTTCCTAATGATATCTCCTAAAGGTAGCATGTACAGAGTGAACAGCAGCGGTCCTAGTACTGAGCCTTGAGGTACACCATACTGAACTTGTGATCGATAAGACATCTCTTCATTTACTGCTACAAACTGATAACGATCAGATAAGTATGATTTAAACCATGCTAGTGCAATTCCACTAATGCCAACACAATTTTCGAGTCTATTTAAAAGAATGTTGTGGTCAATGGTGTCAAATGCAGCACTAAGATCAAGTAACACTAATAGATAGATACAACCACGATCGGATGATAAGAGCAAGCCATTTGTGACTCTAATGAGAGCAGTCTCAGTACTATTATACGGTCTAAATCCGGACAGAAAATCCTCGCAGATATCATTTCTTTCAAGAAAGGAACACAATTGTGAGGATACTGCTTTTTCTAATATCTTTGACAGAAAAGGTAGATTTGAGATCGGCACAGAGTGAACACAGAGTTCACTCGGGGGAAACGGTTGAGAACTTCTAACTCTGAGCCTGATCTCATGTACTCTAGTACCTCTGAGTCTGCACTAAAGGACATTGCGTCAAAAGAAAAGAGAGATTTTAAATAAATAAAAAGATATTTTTAATAAATAACAGTTGAAAACCTGTATAAACTAAACACCAAAGAACAATATTAACTATTGAGCGGTGGTGACGTGTTCATGAAAAATGTCACAAGGAACTGGCAAAAGTAATCATTAAGAATATGTCAAATATAGCAAGGAGACATTTAAATTGTTTATTAATAAACAAGTGTTTTCTGTGTCAGTGTTGGCTGCAAATATGAAGTTGACGATGCTGACTAGTGATCTTTGCTGTAGTGAACGCGCCAGAGAGAAATGCACATTTCATATGGATTACATAAGCAGAGAGCAGTCTGTTTTTTTCCCCATTTTTAATTGTTTTGTTTAAAAGCACACATTTCAAGCTTTCCATATATTTCTCAGGGCTGTTAGGTAAGTAGCTTATACGCTGAGTTTCGGTTAATTTATGAGACAAGCTCCAGTTTCCTTTCGAGGAAACTCAAACTGCGTCGAATGACACTTTGGGGGAACGCCCTTAGCGTAACGCATCTGAAGTATGAATGAAACTAATCCAATCCTGATTGGTGTTGCGTCATGACGTAACATGTGATGGCATACACGGAAGCTAAAAAGGCACGCCGGCACACAACAGAGTTAGCTTTTTTTTTTTTTTAGATTACGGTTCTACTTTGCAATAAACATTCTATGTGTGTGCGAGGCATGAACAGTCAGCTCCTGAGGGTGTTGGCTGTGTTCATTGAGAAATATCGCGACGCGCACAGCCGTGCGTTTTCGGGTGTTTCAGCCTCGCGCCTGTTGATTTTCTTCTCGAGAGATGAAAACCAAATATATTGTGAACGACTCGAATCTTGCGTTTGCCGAGGCAGTGCGCAGAGTACGGGTCTGCAATGAAAGGGATCTGTGAAATAATGCTGTATGGGGGCGAGGCATTCACAGTCAGCTCCTGAGGGTGCTGGCAGGTGTTCATTGAGAAATATCTCGACGTGTATATCCGTGCGCTGACGGATGTTTCAGCCTCGCACCTGTTGACTTTCTTCTTGAGGGATGAAAGCCAAATCAGCCAAATCATGGTCAGTTTCTCTGGATTGTGGAGGACCTCAAGGTTCAATTTTGGGACCTATTCTTTTTTCTCTGTTTTTGCTGCCTTTAGGTCAAATATTCAGGAAATATGGTATATTTTATCACCGATATGCAGATGATATTCAGATCTATTTACCGATTGGAGCTGGAGAATCAAGCCCTAATTTATCCTTGGTTGCTTTTTTACAGGAGGTGACTAATTGGTTACAGCAAAATTGCTTACAGTTAAATGCCAGCAAGTCTGAAGTCATGGTGACAGCGGTTTAACCGATTTTCTAGGTATATGGGAAACATATGTGCAGCCTAAAATAAGAAATCTAGGTGTAATTTTTGACTCTGCTCTTATGTTTGACTATCAGGTCAAAAATGTGGTAAAAAATTGTTTTTATCAGTCGGACTATTGCGAAAATGAAATCTTTTTTGTCTGTTGCTGATTTGGAAACAGTGATTCACGCATTTATCTCCACACGTTTGGACTACTGCAATGCTTTATATGTAGGAATTAGTCAATCTCTTATCTCAAGATTGCAATTGGCTCAAAACGCTGCAGCGAGGCTGATTGCTGGTAATAAGAAAAGGGAGCATATTACTCCTGTTTTGAAAAGGCTTCATTGGCTCCCTGTGAAATATCGGATACAGTATAAGATTTTGTTATATGTTTATAAAGCTGTTCACGAGTTGGCCCCGGAATATATCAAGGATTTGGTGCTTATGAACTCTAGTAGATCTCAAAGGTCTTTTAATTGTCTATTGCTCTTTGTTCCAAGATCTCGTCTTAAAACTAAAGGAGATCGAGCTTTTTCAGTTGCTGGCCCTAGACTGTGGAATGCTCTTCCCCCTGATATTAGAACTGCACCGTCAGTTGATGTTTTTAAAATTCGTGTGAAAACGTATTTGTATTCTGTCTGTTTTAATTCTTGACTTTGTCATTGCATATTGTATGTATGTTTTTTCTTTTTTTTGGATGTACAGCCCTTTGGTCTACGTTGTATTTGAAGGGGCTATATAAATAAACAAGACTTGAGACTTGAGACTTGAAATATATTGTAACGACTCGAATCTCGCGTTTTCCGAGGCAGCGTGTAGATTACGATACGTATGACACAAAACAGTATTGTCTGGTAATTATGGCTGCATTTAATTTTAAGAAATTAAAATGATGAAATTTTGTCTGACTTTAAGGAAATCAGATATTTTAATTTAGCCTACCATTCAGACCGTGTTTCACTTATAGTGTTTATGGCTGCATTTAATTCTGAGGAATTGAAATGATGAGCAGCGAAAGCACGCTGCTCTGTCTGCCCCACAGGCCTGCGGCCATGTAGTGTTCCTTCTGCACATCAAAAATCGTTTTTTCAATTTTTCCCTGCCGGTCCTCCGCTTCAGGGTATCGAAAACGAGACAAAAATAGCAGGGCTATCCCCCCGTGGAGGAACGAGCGAGAATCGCTCCTCCGCGGAGCCCCCAGGAAATCGATGTTTGTATCCAGCGTCAAGTGCGCTTCGGGACACATCGGTTTTCAGTGAATGCGTGCTGCAGTGTCCGCCCCAAGGGCTTGCGGCCAGGCATTGCTCGTGTTCGCCCATCGGAAACGGTTTTCGATTATTCCCTGCCGGTCCTCCGCTTCAGGTTGTCGAGAACGGAACCGAAAGAGCCCTCAGGAAGTCGATGTCTGTATCCCGTCGTTAAGTACGCTTCGGGACACATCGGTTTCCAGCGAACGCACGCTGCTCTGTCTGCCCCACAGACTTGCAGCCAGGCAAAAATCGCGTCCGCCCATCGAGAATCGTTTTCGGTCGAACCCTGCCGGAGATCCGCTTCAGGGGCCCGAGAACGAATCCCGATTGATACCCAAAGCCAGGCTCGAGAGCCTGGTTCCTTTGGTAAAATATTTCGATGCATGGAAAAATCTCACAAATATTTCTCCCTGGGCCCTGTGCACCATTCAAAAGGGGTACAGGCTGCAGTTCGGTTTCCGCCCACCAGGGTTCAACGGGGTGGTCTGGACTGTAGTCGACCCAGTGCAGGGTCGGGTATTGGAACAAGAAGTAAACTTCCTGCTGGTAAAGGAGGCTATAGAGTGTATTCCTCCACCAGACAGGGAGTCCAGGTTTTACAGCCGCTACTTTATAGTTCCCAAGAAGGATGGGGGTTGCGTCCAATAATAGATCTCAGGCACTTGAATCGTTCTCTGAGGAGATTCAGGTTCAAGATGCTCACTATTCCCATCATCGTGAGTCAAATTCAATCCGAGGATTGGTTTGTCACAATAAATCTAAAGGACACATACTTCCACATATCCATCCTTCCATCTCATAGGAAGTTCCTGAGGTTCGCTTTCGGGGGCGAAGCGTACCAATATCGGGTACTTCCGTTCGGCCTAGCTCTCTCCCCTCGCACATTTACCAAATGTATGGATGCAGCTCTAGCACCGCTGAGGCTCCAGGGCATCAGGGTGCTCAATTATATCGACGACTGGTTGATTCTGTCCCAGTCACAAGAGCTGGCGGTTCGGCATCGAGATGTCGTCCTCGCCCACATCCAAAGCCTGGGGTTGAGACTCAACATGAAAAAGAGCGTGTTGACACCAGCCCAGAGAACCACGTTCCTGGGAGTGGTGTGGGACTCGGTAATGATGCGGGCACGATTGTCTCCTGCACGAATCGAGTCCATTCTGGCCACAGTGTCCAGGGTAAAGCTAGGCCAAGCCATCACTGTGAAACATTTTCAGAGAGTGTTAGGGCTCATAGCGGCAGCGTCCAACATTTTTCCATTCGGCCTGCTGCACATGAGGGCCCTCCAGTGGTGGTTGAAAACCAAGGGGTTCTCCCCGAGGGAAAACCGATTCGACAGACGCCTCCCTCACGGGCTGGGGCGCGGTCATGGACGGCCGCTTTATGACAGGCCTATGGCAGGACCATCATTCCTCCTGGCACATAAACTGCCTGGAGATGTTGGCGGTGTTCCGAGCTCTGAGGAGCTTCCTGCTGGACCTAAAGGGTCATCATGTCCTTGTGAGGTCAGACAATATGTCGGTAGTGGCCTATATAAACCATCAGGGGGTCTGAGGTCTCGCCCTCTATGCAGACTGGTGCATCAGATCCTCCTGTGGTCCCAGAGGAAACTGTTATCTCTAAGAGGAACATACATCCCAGGGAGTCAAAGTCAGGGAGCAGACATCCTGTCGAGACAGGGGCTGAGGCCCAGGGAATGGAGATTCCACCCCCAGGTGGTGGAGTCAATATCTCAGAGGTTTGGCCCAGTGGAAGTGGACCTATTCACGTCTCGAGAGACGACCCACTGTCCACTGTGGTTCTCCCTCTCTCATCCAGCCCCGCTGGGGTTGGATGCCATGGTGCAGACGTGGCTGAGGCTGCGTCTGTATGCATTTCCCCCGATCGCTCTGCTCCCAGGAGTTCTAGAGAGGGTCCGTCGCGACGGGATCAGTCTACTGCTGGTAGCCCCATTGTGGCCGGCCCGAGTATGGTTCTCAGACATTATATCGCTCCTAGATGGCCCTCCGTGGGAGATTCCCCTCAGGAGGGACCTGCTGACTCAGGCAGAGGGCTCAATATTTCACCCTCGGCCCGAGTTATGGCAACTGTGGGTCTGGCCCCTGAGGGGGCACAGTACCTAGAGGCCGGCCTATCAGCTGGAGTAGTGGAGACCATACTCAGCTCTAGAGCTCCCTCCATGAGGAAATTGTACGGCTTAAAGTGGAATGTCTTTACCAATTGGTTTAGAGAGCGTGAGGTGGATCCAGTTAACTGCCCAGTGGCTTCAGTTCTGGAGTTCCTCCAAGATCCCTTTTCAGCTGGTCCTACCCCGTCCACACTCAAGGTGTACATGGCTGCCATTACGGCTTTCCACGCTCCTCTGGGTGATGGGCCTCTAGGGAGACAGCAGTTGGTCGTACGTTTCCTCCGTGGGGCTTGGAGGATGATGCCTGCGGCTCGTGCCAGGGTTCCCACAAGGGACCTGGCGGTGATTCTCGAAGGGTTGGCCGAGGCCCCCTTCGAACCACTGGAGTCAGCTGAGGCCAAGAACCTTTCCCTAAAGGTGGTTTTTCTGTTGTCCATTACTTCTCTGAGGAGGGTAGGAGATCTCCAGGCGCTCTCTACATGGGTGCCTGGAGTTTGCTGATGAGGAGAGCAAACTCGCAAACTGGCGAATGAGAAGAGAGTTCATCGGCTCTGCCCTGTCAGAGCGCTGAAATTATATATTCAGAAGCCCTCTTCATGGCGAAAGTCGGACCAGTTGCTGGTGTGTTTCGGGTCACCCAAGAAGGGGCTTCCCGCTTCCAAGCAGACCATCAGAGTTTGCTCCAGGCGACATTAAAGCCATCTTACATCCCAGGCCGGGCTATTTGCCTAAGGTGCCATCTAATGTGGCACGGCCTACGGTTCTTCAGGCTTTTCATTCTCCACCTCACGTGACGGCGGATGAGGAGAGACTTCATCGGCTCTGCCCTGTCAGAGCGCTGAAATTATATATTCAGAATATATAATCATGGCGGAAGTCGGACCAGTTGCTGGTGTGTTTCGGGTCACCCAAGAAGGGGCTTCCCGCTTCCAAGCAGACCATCAGCAACTGGATTGTCCAAGCGATATCCACGGCTTACCAGGTGCGCAATTTGCCTACACCTATGGCCGTGAGGGCTCATTTGACCAGAGGTATGGCATCCTCTAGAGCCCTTCTCGCGGGGGCCCCGATCCAGGAAGTCTGCGATGCAGCAGGATGGGCCACCCCTCATACCTTTATTAGGTTCTATGGCCTGGACATTCTGTCAACACCTGGCACTCTCGTGCTCTCGTCCTAGGTGTGCCTGTGAGCAGCTTCACACTAGGACAGGCAGGGCGCGTTGTGGCATAGTGGGTACTCGTTCCCCCAAAGTGTCATTCGACGCAGTTCGAGTTCCCTCGAAAGGGAACGTCCTCGGGTTACGACTGTAACCCTTGTTCCCTGAGAAAGGGAACGAGAACTGCGTCCCTTCGCCACGCCTTCCCCTGCCTGGGAGCAACTTGCTTCATCGCAGAAGCTAACTCTGTTGTGTGCCGGCGTGCCTTTGTAGCTTCCGTGTATGCCATCACATGTTACATCATGACGCAACACCAATCAGGATTGGATTAGTTTCATTCATACTTCAGATCCGTTACGCTAAGGGCGTTCCCCCAAAGTGTCATTCGACGCAGTTCTCGTACCCTTTCTCAGGGAACAAGGGTTACAGTCGTAACCCGAGGACGTTCTCACACCGGCGCCTCCATACTTCAACAGTGCATTGGCTACTCTGTTTACACCACAGTTTCCATATTTCAACATTTTTAAGGTTTTTGTTTGCTAAAATGGTCTTGTTTGTCAAAATACTGTTGTCACACTCGGACAAGCTAGTTAGTCATTCAATAGTGGCACTTTATAAGCAATCATTTCCTGTATAAAATGTAACCAAAGCAACCTTATTTTAATTTGTTACCTAAATTTATTTAAAGTGGGTAGATGAATGTTTGTACAGTATATGTATTTATTAATTTTGTATTATTAATTTAGTATTTTGTCTTTTAGCTGCTGTGAGAAAAAAATTGTCTGACACAACATGCAACCGATCAGGAGATAGAAGCAACTATACAAAGATGGCTTCAGCTTGCTCCTGATAGAGATGGAGGAAGGAGAGAGCGCTTGAGGAGAAAAGAGAGAGCAGAGCTGTACTTCACTTCCTGAGGACAGTCCTAAATAGGATCACTTTCTCCCTCACACATATAAACATTCTGATGTGTAAATTTGTTTTAAGTAATTGTTTTATGTGGTTTTATGCTCTCTGGTTTTATGCTCTATGTTTGTTGAGAGTAAAATTATATTATATGTTTAAATTTCAGTGCTAGATTCATTCATAGATTCATTTAGTTAGAATTGGAAAATTGTGTACATAGTTGGCTGTTCAGGCATCTAATAGCATTCACACAGTTACACAATTCTAGCTGTAATTTATTTTTTTATTTTTTTGGCTTGTGCATTACTACAATAAGTAAGCTACTGTTTAAGACAGACCAGAACATTTTGAAATTAAATGCACTTTTTTGAGGTGGTAATAAGATGTTACGCTTTGAATGTACTAAATAAAATAGCCTTCACACAGTTATACAATTCTAGATGTAATTTTATTTTTTATTTTTTGGCTTGTGAATTATTCTTAAATAAACTAATTTTGAGAATTGAATTTTCCAGTGACTTATTTGTTCACATGGTTTGGGTAAGATTAGGCTGGGTTATGGCTCAGTTTTGGGGTTTCTGGTTCAAGGTTGGTGTTGATATGGTTAACTTATGGCTGAGAATATTAGTACCAATAATAAAACCTGTTTTGGCCCAATTCAGGGCCAGATTAGGGTGATTAATTGGCTGAGATTCGGGCCGGTTATGGCCCATGTGTAACCCTTGTCTTTAATCGAGTACTGGGCCACTTCAGGGCCGTCATTCTTTGCAGTACTTAAAATCTGAAGATGACAAGTCTAAAACTCTGTATTTAGTTAAATGTTTTTTAAGATCATGTCATATAACTTTATTTTGATTAGACTCTAAAATGCAAACTGATGTTTATTGTCATGTTCTAATAGCATCTATTCAGTCTCAGTCTCTCCTGCACACATTCACACCTCTCCGGCCTGGTTATGGCTCTGAATATGTTTTTCTTTTGTCTTCATTACAATTACTAACGACTGGCTATTCACGCTGTGTCAATCCCTAATTTCTTTTTTCAAAGTTCTCACTTCACATTTGAAACTGTATCAAATGACCTTCTTAAAAAAAGAATTTTCAAAAATTTCAGTAAGCATTCCTATTTAGAAAAAATCATAAAAATAACAGCTAGGTGGCAGGTGCACCTATGGCTAGCTAGCATGGTAGCTTAGCACACCTTAAATACACTACAATTTGAGATTAATGAGATTAAAACCATGTTTGTGCTCCAAACTTACTTTATAGTGCAAGTCTGATAGTAACTTTGAACTATTTAAACAAAAAAACGCTTCAGTGCGTCTGCGCTCTGGCAACGGTTAACAGGTTAAATCATCGAAGGTCAGCAGTGACAGTGCTCTGATTCGGTCCATGAACTTTTGTGTCCATTAGGGTTGGGTACCGAAACGCAGTGCTAACAGGGAACTGGTTCCGGTAAACGGTAGTAATGAGGCCGAATAAGAGCGAAACTTTCAGTGCCTGACTTTTTCTTACCGCCCCCTGGTGTTCCGGATTCAACTTGCGTGACGTCAGTGCTGCTACTCGGCACACTTGTTGAACTGATGGCGAGGGGATTAATGAAGATGCCGAAGGCAAAAAGGCTCCAAGGTTTGGCTGCATTTCATGTGTAAAATTACACATCAGAACGCCCACTGGGTATGCCGATTGTCTGAAGCCCATATAGAATCACGCCAATTCATTGGCTGACGTCGTCATATTATATTGGCGCACGCATCATCTGCTCCTCAGATTTCACTGCCGAAAAAGGAAGCTTGTCGGCAGCGCGAGGAGCTTGGCATCGAACGCAGCGTCTCGTTCCCTATTCAGAGAACATAGGTTACACCAGTAACCAGAGAGGTTCTCTTTCATAGGTTCACTCAACGCTGCGTAGCTAAGACGCAGTGGGAACGAAATACCAAACTCGCCAAGCTAAGCGCTGCCGTAACTAGTACAACGACCAGATAACTTGCATGACTGGTTAAAGCAGGCAAAACATTGGAACCTGGAGCCATGTCGAGATTAGATTACCCTGGTAGTAATCTCTATTAATCTCCAGTATTATTACATTGTTTGATACAATATTATTTTATTTAATATTATGTAAATGTGAATTTTTATTTTATATTGGTTTATTTATTATTACCATATGTTGCTTGTATTTATATTGTTTAAAGATTTAAGTTAATATTGTGTCCAGTTTGGCCCTGTAAATAAAAGGGTATTATTTTTTGTCAAAATGTGTGCAGTTTTGTTTTCTTAAGTACCGGTTCAAGAACCGTTTAAGCACCGGAACCGTTAAAAAAAAAACAGAGCAGATACTGGTATCGGATAAAACCCAACCCTAGTGTCCATTGTTTTTTTCTTTACAAAATGATACCCAATTGTAGTTTAAGTTTGCGATGAAACTATGTTTACCTTTTTTGAAATAATCCATTAAACCTGCTGAGAAACGAGGAGCGTGAACTAGAATCAGCAGTTCCACGCGCATGCCCGGGAAACTCATGAATATTCATGTAGGCTCCGCCCACTGCCTCTACAAATGCACAACTCATTTTTGCTCCACATTTCACATAGACCAGTGGTGCAAAAGGGAGAGCGGGCGAAACGTGTCACTTGAAAGCGAAAAACAGTGTTTGAGGTTCGTTACAACAGCAGTTGTAGTTATGTACTTGTGTTTGTGCTAGAAAAATATACAAGACATTTGTGAGAAAATTGTGTGCAACTCTCATTGGATGAATTCACATACTACTTTTGTGGATTAGCAAACTTTCTCCATAACTTTTTTTTATGCAAATTTTTTGATGCAGTTGTGTAAATGCGTTTAGCACAAAATTCACTGCAGCAACTGCAGCAAAAACGTGAGTGTATGAATTTCTAAATTTGTGATTGGTAGAATAGGATTTGTGCTCAAGCAATGAAGGATCTGAGAAGGCGTAATTGTTGTGTTGTGTTTGTGGAAGATTTAAATAAGTCTACAAGTTTGCAACTCTTAAAACTTTTCTCTCTGTGACTTCAAATTTACTGATACATGTGTCTCTATTCTCTACAACTACAAATTCCACTGTCACAGGCGTTCAGTTGATTTGCACAGAATTTCAGAATTTCACTGTGAGGTTGAGCATAAATACTTGGGGAACATAAATACTTGCGTGTTTTTGTGTATGTGAATGAGTGAGTGTGTGTGTGTGTGTGTGTGTGTGTGAGTGTGTGTCTGAGACCTATTTATGTTTGTATTTGACCCTTTAGGCATGCAGCCAAAGACAACCCTTACGGAACAAAAATATATGGAACTATATACTGCAAAATATAATGCGATATAAATTTTCCATAGATGGGAAACGTCTTGGTTACGTATGTAACCCCCGTTCCCAGAAGGAGGGAACGTAGACGTAGTCGACGTGTTGACTGATTGGGATCGCGTCAGTGAGCCTGTCATCTTCGAGTACTGTTAAAACTAGCCAATGGAGACTGGCGTGCATGAAATGCATCACACGCTCCGCCCCCGCGCGGGTATAAATACGGAAGTGGATGCACGCACTAGTTGTTTTTCGCTGAGGAGCCTAGAGTTATCACAACATTTGGACCCAGCCTAACAGTGGATATGAGTGATAGGCCTGGCTTCAGACGTTCTGCCACGTCCGTTGCTGAAGGGTATGGAGGAACTTGACAGGGTTCGACTAGTAAAGGGAACTCACTGGAGCAAGAATTGCTCATGTATCCGGTCCATAGGAGGGAAATGGTGCAGCAAGCCGACACTTTGAACTGGGCTTACAGTGAAACTGGCTTCATACAAAGGGAGCCCATGGGAAGCAGCGGTTCGACACGTAGGGTAGTTTCTTTAGCGAACATGAAGGTGTCGCCCATCCCCCAACTCTATTTATCATCTGTTCAGCGGGGCACTCTGTCAACGCCTAGGAGGGAGCAATAGGAGGAGGAGCTCACCACCCAGGCCTTACAGCCTTACTCCAACCCATCTAGCAGGAAGAAAGCACTGAATTGATCGAACACCTTCAGGACCTCCTCATGTGGAGAAGACTCACTCAACAAACAGGTTCCACTTCTTTTTGAGAGGGTGCTTACGCCAAAGTGATGGTCTCTAAGGCAAATAATATTGCGGTAGCAACCCGAACCTCCGTGTCCCGTTTTTCTTTCAGAACCCAACCTGGATTTCTCCTGTCTGAACGCGGGTGTCATCATTCCCCATCCCTGAGATGTGCTAAGAGGAAGGAGTCAGGGAGGCTAATGAGAGGCGAGGTCTGGTTAGTCAAAAACTTGCTCCCTCTTCTCCTGACTTTAGCACAGTCATGTGCAAGAAGGCTCACTGGGGAACGCATTTCTGCGGGGGCCCCGGGGCCAGTGTCTGTCGAGCCTTTGATATATGCACACAAGTCAGGATCATTGCTCAACACCTAGGTGTGATAGTATCACTAATTTATTTAGGAGCATCTCTGCTCAACTCCTACGTGTGATAGTATCACTAATTTATTTAGGAGCATCTCTGCTCAACACCTAGGTGTTATAAGTATCACTAATTTATTAGGAGCAAAAACTGTTCAACACCTAGGTGTGATAATTATCAGTAATTTATTAGGAGCATATCTCACTGAACTTGGTGGAAGCCATCTGAGATAAGAGAAAAAACACACTTGGAGGAGGGACGAGTCTCCACTCTCTCTGGGCCAGAGGCTGTCGTGAGGCTCATCAGTGGCACGATTGAGGAGGCCAAAGGAATAAGTGGACTGAAGCGATCTTAGAAGCTTCGACTCCAAGGAGGATATGGCGGGCAATGGTTGCCAATGCGGTCGGGGGGCCCAGACCTCCGTAACTGCATGCCCTTTGTACGTGGCCCTTCAGCTGATATTAATGGACACTCGTTCTGAAAGCCATTGGCCCGGAGAACAATGGGTCTATTTACGGGCTGAAAGTTTGACGCCAGGCCAGGGTGCTTCCACACAGAGCGTGCCGCTCTGCCACGGCCACCTCGGGAATCGGTCGTGGAGTTAGTGCTGAAGCGGTCTTCATATGGAGGAAGCCATTCAGCTGCGTCTGCTATATGCCCCAGGAGCCTCTGAAAGTTTTCAGGGAGATCCTTTCTCACTTCTATACCGCACTGACCAGACGCACACTCTTTTCAGAGATGCGTAGGACAGAGTCCGTCTCCAAACTAGAAAAGAGATCCTTCTCAATACTTAGGAATGATAAACTCACTAATCTTTTTAGGAGCATATCTTCTCAACACCTAGGTATGATGGATATCACTGAGCTTGGGTGGCAGCTGAGTTAATTTTAATCGCAAGCAATCTGGTGTTCAGTTTGGACCAGCTGGACCGGTTGGTAAGCATTCTTGGTTTCGTACAGACGTACCCGAGGTGGGGCAGCGAGGTGGAGGACAGGGACATAGCTTGAGAGGCCCGAGGGCGGCCCGAAGCAGTGTCTGAGTGTGCAGTGCAACACTTACCTGTTTCCACCGGGCGGCATGGGATGTGGGAGAAGGCGGATGTACCGGGTCCTCGAACCGCATCTAGCTGCCATTTGGCGAACAAGAGGAGGCTGAAGGTTGCAAGGCTTTGCAGGGTCAAACTAGGCCTCTTGGGACCCAGGAATGTAGAAATTGCTCTTTCTTGTGGGTACCGCTTTTTTGGGAGCCAGCGGCGTAACAGACACACACATAAACAAAAAATAAACTTCTTTATTTTGTGGATCGGTGACCATCTCCAAAAGCAACTCTCCATCCCTGGGTGGCCCGCTCAGGAACGCTTTCTTTGTCGCTTGCTACCTGGCTTGGCAGTACCTGAAGCGGACGGGGCGTCCCTCCTATGGCCAGTTCTCCGCTGGGACCTGCGTGAAGGCTGCTGCGGCGGTCCAGCGGGAGCAGCTGTAGATGGACGCCCTCGGTGACGAGCAGTTGGAGGATCTGCCGCCGACGGCCAGGTGGAGGCAGCAGCAGGCCGACGGGGCAGGATGTGCCAGATGGCCTCCGTCTGCCTCTGGGTGGCAGAAAACTGCTGGGCAATGTTCTCTACCGCGTCGCCGAACAGCCCAACCTGCGAAATGAGTCCAGGAACCGAACCTTGTCCGCTTCTCTCATATCCGCCAGATTGTGCCAGAGATGGCGGTCCTGGACCACCAGGGTGGACATCGCCAGTCCAATTGCGCAAGCTGCCACCATCGTGCCCTGGAGGGCGAGGTCGATTGCAGTGCGGAGCTCACCCGTGAGCTCATGGTCTGGGTTACCCTTGTGCATGTTCATGAGTGCCTGCGGTGCATGTTCATGAGGACCTGAAGCAACGCCATGGCATGCAGAGAGGAAGTGGCTTGCTCACAGGCTTTGTAAGCCTTGCCCGTGAGAACGGACAAAAACTTACAGGCTTTAGAGGGGAGACGAGGATCACCCTTGCTTGCTGTAAAAACAGCAGTTGAGAGCTTCCAAGCTCGCGATTACCGCTGCACTGCACTGTAAACACCAGCACCAGGAGAGTCTTCCCAGAAAAACACAGACACTCACTCGTTGAGAATTCAACAGCACTCTTCAGAGACATCCGAACGATCGACTCCGAAGCGAAAGACAACTAGTGCGTGCATCCACTTCCGTATTTATGATGCGTTTCACGCACGCCAATCTCCATTGGCTCGTTTTAACAGTACTCGAAGATGACATGCTCACTGACGCAATCCAAATCAGTCGACACGTAGACTACGTTGAACGTGAGCGGCTGAAAGGGAACTAGTGCTTATATTTTTCGATATACTGCAACATATGTTCACCATAAAGGATACAACTTTGTGAATATTACATGTAATGCTATTTTTGTCTTCATTTATAAATATTTGACATGTATCAATATACATGGCTACATATTGATAAATATAAAATATTTATAAATGAAGACAAAAATAGCATTACTTGTAATATTCACAAAGTTTTATCCTTTATTGTGTACATATATCGCACATAGATGTTAATGATTAGCGGTCGTTGACTCCGGTGTACTTTGGACTGGAGCAGGTCTGACAATATCTTTCCTTTAACAGCAGCATATTTGTGCTTGAACTTGAGGTGAACAAACCTTTCTGTAGTGGTGGTGTTCACACAGTTCACACAGTCCCCTGCCCTGAGCAACCTGGCAAGATATGTTCTTTGTATCCCGAGTGCCGCGAGCGCAAATTTTTTTAAATATATATTGCAGTATAGCAAGAAAGCCAACCGTTTTTGTTTATTCTTATCTTTGGCTTCGCCTAGTATCATGATAAGACAAATAACAAATAAATAACAAATAAAATAAGTTCTAAAGTTCTTTTACTCATATGCACTTAGACTCTTATGAGCAATATAATCAGTCTGGAGTCTGCTAGTTAACTGAAGCTTAATTACTGGATATAAAGCAAACTCCAAACACATCATATCTTATAGTCTACTAAGGAACTTTCTAGAAAATTTTTGATATATTTTACAAACATACAAGCAAGTGTTATTTAATCCAATATTTTATTAACACTGCATTTATTCATGGTTACTATCTCCTTATCTCTGTATTTTATTTTCAGTATATTCTTTTGACTTAAATATTCAATTTCTATGTATTTGGTCAATTACTAGTTAGCATATTTGGTAACACTTTATTTCGATAGTCCACTTTAGACATTCATGTCAACTAACTGTCATTAGAGTATTAGTAGACTGTCTGCTTAATATCTGCTAACACTTTAGTTTGTTGGTCCCCCAACAGACATTCTACTGACTATAAGTAACTTAGCAACTTCAAGTCAACTTGTTCTCCTAACCCGAACCCTAACACCTAACCCTAACCTAACAGTCTACTGACAGTTTACTACAGCCTACTAATGCTCTAATGACAGTTAGTTGACATGTAGTTGAAAAGTTACTTATAGTTAGTAGAATGTCTAAAGTGACTATCGAAATAAAGTGTAACCGCATATTTATTATGTCTGTAATACAAAATAACATTGGCTACAGAAAACAGGTTTTCAAATGAACAATGAGCCCACAAGAGCTCATATTAGACACTAACCTGTTCGACTGTAGACGGACTGTAGACGAAGAGCAGCTTCTCCTCAATCGAGTCTGAGAGATGATTGTCTGATAGATTTCTGTCTTATATAAAGCTCAGAAGAGGGCTGGACAAACACACACAAGCCTCAACAGACCCATCAGTACAATACTTCATTGATGTGAAAGGTACTTGGCATTTGGTATTTGGTATGTTTTCTCTATTTATGCAAATATCTCTACTATATGCAAAGTTCAGTCTACAGATTAGATAAGAGTAAAATGTAAGCAGTTTTCCAGCACTTAGCACGGTGGTAAAAATGCGGCGCCCAAGTTAAAATAAAAATAAGTCAATGAATAAGAAATTAATTCTGAATTCGAATGAGTAAATTCACAGCCACGCTTAACTAAAGTAAAGTCAGTTTGCTGTGATTGTATAGTTAAATCATCGAAGGTCAGCAGCGACATTGTTCTGATTCAGTCCATGAACTTTTGCATCCATTCATTTTTTCTTTTTTAACCATGGCAAGAAAAACAAAACAAGAACGGCTGTTGTATTTCTAAATGTTATGTTGAATACCAAAATGTTAAATAAAACGTCTCGGGTTACGTATGTAACCCTTGTTCCCTGAGAAAGGGACCGAGACACTGTGTCGGTTATGACACTAGGGGAACGCCCTTAAGCGTAGCGCGTCTGAATTTATGAATGAAACCGAATCCAATCCTATTGGCGTTGCGTGATGACGTAGCGTGTGACGGCATAAGCAGATGTATACAAAAGCACGCCGGCACACAGAAATGTCAGCTTTTGCTATGAAGCAAGTGCTCCAGGCGGGGTGAGGTGTGGCGAACCGACGCAGTGTCTTGTTCCCTTTCTCAGGGAACAAGGGTTACATACGTAACCCGAGACGTTCCCTTTCGAGGGAACTCGAACTGCGTCGGTTACGACTCTAGGGGAACGAGATACCCACTATACCACAACGAACCCCGCTCATCCTAGTGTGAAGCTGTTTTCAGGCACAATCTAGGACGAAAGCACTCGTGCACCGAGTGAAGAGGAAAGGTTCAGACTGTAAAAACTCATGAATGTGTGCGGAGTGGCACAGCCAGCCGCCACACATATGTCATGGATAGAAACCCCTGAAAGGAGGGCTCTAGAGGACGCCATGCCTCTGGTGGAGTGAGCCCTCACGGCCATAGGTGAAGGCAAATTGCGTACCTGATAGGCCAGGGAAATAGTCCGAACGATCCAGTTGCTAATGGTCTGCTTAGAGGCGGGAAGCCCCTTCTTGGGTGAACCGAAACACACCAGCAACTGGTCCGACTTCCGCCATGAGGAGGACCTCAGGATATAACTGCAGTGCTCTGACAGGACATAGCAGATGAAGTCTCTCCTCATCCGCCGTCACATGAGGTGGAGGATGAAGTGCCTGCAGAACCAAAGGCCGTGCCACATTAGATGGCACCTTGGGCAAATAGCCGGGCCGGGGGTGCAAGATGGCCTTAATGTTGCCTGGAGCAAACTCCAAGCACCCATTGGAAATAGACAGCGCCTGGAGATCTCCTATCCTCCTCAGAGAAGTAATGGCCAACAAAAAGACCACCTTAAATGAAAGGTTCTTGGCCTCAGCCGACTCCAATGGTTCGAAGGGGGCCTCGGCCAGCCCTTCGAGAACCACTGCCAGGTCCCAAGAGGGAACCCTGGTGTGAGTCGCAGGTCTCATCCTCCAGGCTCCACGGAGGAAACGTACGACCAGGTGATGCCTCCCCAGAGGACCATCACTCAGAGGAGCGTGGAATGCCGCAATGGCAGCCACATAAACCTTGAGTGTGGACGGGGTAAGCCCGGCAGAAAAGCGGTCTTGGAGAAACTCCAGCACTGAAGCCACTGGGCAGTGAACTGGGTCCAAAACACGCTCTCTGCACCAAATGGAAAAAACATTCCACTTAAGGCCGTATAACTTCCTCGTGGAGGGAGCTCTGGAAGTGAGTATAGTTTCAACCACTTCTGCTGATATGCCGGCTTCTAGGAACTGTGCCCCCTCAGGGGCCAGACCCACAGTTTCCACAGCTCGGGCCGAGGGTGGAGAACTGAGCCCTCTGCCTGAGACAACAGGTCCCCCCTCAGAGGGATCTGCCATGGCGGGCCTGCCAGAAGCAGGATGATGTCCGAAAACCATACTCGGGCCGGCCAACACGGGGCTACTAATAGTAGGCTGACCCCGTTCCGACGGACCCTTTCCAGAACTGCTGGAAGCAGAGCGATTGGGGTAAAGGCGTACAGGCGCAGCATTGGCCACGTCTGCATGATGGCATCCAACCCCAGCGGGGCTGGATGTGTGAGGGAGAACCACAGTGGACAGTGTGTCATCTCTCGAGACGCAAATAGGTCCACTTCCACTGGGCCAAACCTCTCGCATATTAACTCCACCACCTCGGGGTGGAGTCTCCATTCCCCGGGCCTCAGCCCCTGCCTCGACAGTACGTCTGCTCCCTGGTTCTGGTCCCCCGGGACATACATCGCCCTGAGAGACGACAGTCTCCGCTGGGACCACAGGAGTATCTGATGCGCCAGTCTGCACAGAGGGCGCGACCTCAGACCCCCCTGAAGGTTTAGGTAAGATACCACCAACATGCTGTCGGATCTTACTAGGACATGGCGACCATGGAGGTCTGGCAGAAAGCTCCTCAGAGCCCGGAACACCGCCAACATTTCTAGGCAATTTATGTGCCAAGAGGAATGATGGTCCTGCCAGAGACCTCTGGTAAAGCGGCCGTCCATGACCGCGCCCCAGCCCGTGAGGGAGGCGTCTGTCGAAATAGATACTCGGCGACATAAGGCTCCTAATTTGGGACCCTGGGACAGGAACCAAGGCTTCTTCCAAATTGAAAGGGAACGAAGGCATCTGCGCGTAACCCTTATCAAGCGGAATGGATTTCCCCTTGGGGAAAACCCCTTGGTTCTCAACCACCACTGTAAAGCTCTCATGTGTAGCAGGCCAGAAGGTATCACGCTGGACGCTGCTGCCATGAGACCCAACACTCTCTGAAAGTGTTTGACAGTGACGGCCTGGCCTAGCTTTATCCTGGACACTGTGGTCAGGATAGACTCGATCCGAGCAGGAGACAACTGTGCTCGCATCGTGACCGAGTCCCACACCACTCCCAGGAACGTGGTTCTCTGGGCTGGTGTCAACACGCTCTTCTTCGTGTTGAGTCTCAACCCCAGGCTCTGGATGCGGGCGAGGACGACATCTCGATGCCGAATCGCCAGCTCTCGCGACTGGGCCAATATTAACCAGTCGTCGATGTAATTGAGCACTCTAAAGCCCTCAAGCCTCAGGGGTGCTAGAGCTGCATCCATACACTTGGTAAAAGTGCGAGGGGAGAGTGCTAGGCCGAACGGAAGAACCCGATATTGGTAAGCTTCGCCCCCGAAAGCAAACCTCAGGAACTTCCTGTGAGATGGAAGGATGGAGATGTGGAAGTAGGCGTCTTTTAGATCTATCGTGACAAACCAATCCTCGGATTGAATTTGACTCACGATGATGGGAATAGTGAGCATCTTGAACCTAAATCTCCTCAGAGACCGATTCAGATGCCTCAGATCTAAAATTGGACGCAACCCTCCATCCTTCTTTGGAACTATGAAGTACCGGCTGTAGAAACCGGACTCCCTGACTGGCGGGGGAACACGCTCTATGGCCCCTTTTTCCAGCAGCGAGTGAACTTCCTGTTCTAACACTTGACCCTGCTGTGGGTCTACTGCAGTCCAAACCACCCCGTTGATACTTACCTTGGTGGGCGGCCCGGAACTGCAGCCTGTATCCAATTTCAACAGTGCGCAGGACCCATGGAGAGACATTGCCATGCCTCCACAAAATTCAGCAAGGGAACCAGCCCCTCAGGGCTGGTGTCAAGTGTCTTGTGAGAGCCCTTCACGATACCCTGAAGTGGAAGACCGGCAGGGAATAATCGAAAACGACTCTCGGTGTGCGGATGCCAGCGCTGCCTGGCCGCAAGCTCTTGGGGCAGACAGAGAAGCGTGCATTCGCTGGAAACTGATGTGTCCCGAAGCGCAATTAGCAGCGGGATGCTGACACCAGTTTCCTGAGGGCCTGGTGAGAGAGGGAATCTTGATCGCTCTCTTTCGGGGGGGAAAGCCCTCCAAGGTCTCACACGAGTTAGGACCTTTTTCCCGACGCCTTCCTGGCCTGAAAGGCTTTGGGCAAGAGCGCCGCCTAGAATCCCAAGCTCAGCTTTTCTTTTTTTTATTTTTTTTTATTTGAGGGGGACCTCTAGAAGCGATACTCTCCTTCAGATGGTAGGCTGAATTAAAATATCTAACCAAGTTCTCAGAGGTGGGAGTAAGTCACACATGTGCAAGTCACAAGCAAGTCTCAAGTCTTAACCTACGAGTCTCAAGCAAGTCCAAGTAAATTTTTTATAAAGGCAAGTCAAGTCAAGTCAAGTCACTGCCTTATGTCAAGCAAGTCAAGTCAAGTCGTAGCTTGGGTCACAAGTCACTGGCAAGTAATACAAACGTTTGACAATTTCACTGAATTTATATTTTAAAATAAGTTAAAACTACAGAAGTTGTGGACTATGGTTTTATTTTCAACATTTTTTTTTAATATATGCATTTCCACATTTAGCTGAGTGGTTACTACAATAAAAATCTAAATGTAACTGAAATTAGGCCAACATTAAAGCATGAAAAAATAAATATACCTCAAACATTTCATAAGACCATTAAACTTCACAATTCAAGTATAGTTCCTATGCGACCAAAGGCATTCTTCAAACTGGCATCCCCTTAATACAAGTTATACATTTTTAATTATTAAGTTAAAACCGCCAATAGGTGGCGCCAAATTACCGTATTAATGTACGGCAGATTCGTTCTGGAACTAAGCAACTAGGTCACTGAATCACAAATACGCATAACTCTTTCTGTGGCTTGTTTGGAACTATTGTCATTGGAGAAATCGAGCAAAAACAGAAAATATTTGGAATATTAGGCTATGTCTAAATGTCACATGACAATATTCACTCTTACTGAACTGTTTTATAAATCACATTTGCAATCGCGTCAATATTCTGGAAATATTTTTTTTATATCATATGTTATAATTATGAAAATAACTCATACTAGGGCATTTTTTTTACCACATTTAGAATTTTGGGTGCAATATTAATTCTGCTGGCATTTTGATAACATCTAATAGATGTAACCCCTGATAACATCTAACCCTGCTTTAAGAGAAACATAAAACACGACAACACATTAACAGTTTTCTATGTTGTTTTTGTCATTGGAAAGAACAACATATTTGGCTTTAAAGCATGATTTAAAAAGAAATGTGGCAAAGGTTATACAAAACATATGACATCATTAATTATCATTTGAATATTGACAACATTAAGCTACATTTGAAAACATAATTGTGTATAAAGAGGCATGCTGTTTTGACCAATATTCTCTCTAGATTTAAAGATAGTCAAATTAACTATAACAAACAGGTTAAACAAGCCATAGTTTACTTTTAGACGTGGTGAATGAAGTTCGATTGTTCGAGGTTGTTATGGTCGTGTCCAATATCCCTTGCCAGTTATTATGCGTACAGCAAATCTTCTTGTATGAATATAGTCAATTTCTAGTGTTTATATCTAAAAAGACACAATGCTGGGAGATGTTTTTGTATTTAGCGCACTCACCGCGATGTATGTTTTTTCTGGGCTGGTGCAGTGTCACGCAATCGCGCTGAATCTGATGACTGGCGTCAATGGTTCCGTTGCTTTCATTTTGTTCATCAATTGATAAATGATAAATCGATGATAAATGTAGGCTATATCAAGTCAAGTCTCAAGTCATTGGATCTCAAGTCAAAGTCAAGTCGAGTCATTTTCTTAATTTAGTCAAGCAAGTCTCAAGTCCTTAAATTTGCGACTCGAGTCTGACTCGAGTCAAGTCATGTGACTCGAGTCCCCCATCTCTGCAAGTTATAAGTCAGTAACAAATTTTTAATTACTTTAACTCGGAATTAAATGCAGCCATAACACTGGATAAGTGAAACACGGTCTGAATGGTAGGCTGTAGGAAATAAATGCAGCCATAAACACCAGAATACTGTTTTATATGAAGGTAGTTTTGTTTCTCCACCATTCAATCTTTTTAATTATACGATCTCGAAACCTACACGCTGCCTCTGCAAACGCGAGATTCGAGCCGTTATAATTTGGCTTTCATCCCTGGAGAAGAAAGTCAACAGGCGCGAGACTGAAACCCCTGACAGCGCACGGCTGTACGCTCAAGATATTTCTCAATGAACACAGCCAGCACCCTCAGGAGCTGACTGTGAATGCCTTGCACCTAAACAGTATTATTTATCAGATCGCGTGTGTCCCTTTTATTGCAGACCCATAACGCGTTGCCTTAACAAACGCGAGATTCGAGTAGTACACAATATATTTGGCTTTCATCTCTCGAGAAAAAAGTCAACAGGCGTGAGGCTGAGATACCCGAAACGCACGTGTGTGGCAAGTTATTTGTCAGTGAACACAGCCAGCACCCTCAGGAGCTGACTGTTCATGCCTCGTACTCACACAGCAAACTGCAAAGTAGACTCGTAACCTACATGCTGCCTCGGCAAACACGAGATCCGAGCTACTAGATTCTGTATTGCAACTGCAAGGCAACCTTAAACCTACTCGCTGCCTCGGCAAACGCGAGATCCCAGCCACAGAATCTTAATGCAAAATACACTCGTAATCTAAGCGCTGCCTCGGCAAACGCGAGATCCGAGCTACTAGATTCTGTATTGCAACTGCAAGGCAAACCTTAAACCTACACGCTGACTCGGCAAACGCGAGATCCCAGCCACAGAATCTTATTGCAAAATACACTCGTAATCTAAGCGCTGCCTCGGCAAACGCAGATCAGCAACTTACTTTAACAGGACATACAACACCAAATAGGACAGACTTGATTCACACATACACAGAGCGCTTGCTGAATAGCAAAAAGCTGACATTTCTGTGTGCCGGCGTGCTTTTGTATACATCCGCTTATGCCGTCACACGCTACGTCATCACGCAACGCCAATAGGATTGGATTCGGTTTCATTCATAAATTCAGACGCGCTACGCTGAAGGGCGTTCCCCTAGTGTCGTAACCGACGCAGTGTCGAGTTCCCTCAAAGGGAACCATATATTCACAAATCTGATGAGCACAAAATAAAACACTTGATTTATTTTAAGATTTTTGTTTATTACGTTTTGAATAGTTATGAAAAAAGAAAAAAAATGACAGATTAAAGTCGGAAAAATATCAATTTACTAGTTTTCTTTTGCTTTCTCCTGTACTTTTGAGAGCCATGTCTGTGGAAACATGATAATACATTACTTGATTATAAAACTGAAATGCCATTCCTGAACATTCCTGTCTCAACAGGCTGACTGGTGAGGTTTCTCTCCTTTTTCTCCTGTTAAAAACTCACTCACTCACACAATTTCTCAATATAAAACAATATGAAATACCCAACAGCCAGATACATTTATTTATTTGTTTGTTTGTTTATTTATTTATTTATTTATTTATTTAGAGCAATATATAATTACACATGACAAAAAAAAGAAGCATTTTGATTAATCTATACAACCGTTTAAATTATCATATTTTTTTATCAAACTTAAACAATAATTTGAACCCACCACGGTTACCATTAACAGGAAAAACAAAAACAAAAGCAAAGGTAGCTGCTTCCTTAATCATTATCATAACACTCAAATACAATTTTAAATATAAATACATGTGAGAAAACATGAGAAAGGAAAGAAGGGGAACCCCTTCTCCCCCACCAAAAAAGCAAAATACCAAAAAAACAAAAACAAAACACAACATATCCTAAATACACACCATATATGACCGCAGATAAAAATTATTATAATACCAACAATGGTAATCAAATACCTATAAAGAAAAAATAAGACAGATAATGAATACATGGATACATCTATACTATTATAATAATACCAACAATGGTAATCAGAATACCTACAGGGTAAGATAAACAGACTATAAATACATGAATACAACACCACAAAATTAAACCATGCCCACCATGTAGTGTGACAAGACCTTCTGTTTATAGAGTACTTTAAATTGATGAATGCTTTGACTTTGTTTGAGTTCAAGCCCCAAACTATTCCATAGTTTAACCCCGCATACAGACACACAAAAACTCCTCCTGGTAGTTCTACCAGAAAGACTCAGGAGATATGATGATGTAATAAAGCATACATTTATTGACAGCCCAGCAAGCAATTATTTATAAAGTTCTTTGGCGTAGGCCCCGTCCGTAGTTCATGATCCGAGGGTAGCGGATCAGCATCTCCTGCCTGAAGACGAAGGCAGGGGCGCAGCCGACCCCCCTGGGAGTTATGGACAGGACCATCCTGGTGGTGGTGGGGAGGATGGAGGTAGTTGTCGTGACAGCATCTGCGAACTCAAACGTGTGTAAGTACCAATCTTTTATACAGCGAGTATAAGGACGTGATTGGATAGATGTGAAGGTAATAAGTGGCGTAATAATTAAGTCTTCCTGGCAGAATTTTATGCTAAAGCTTCCATTTCTACCAGAAAGACTCGGGAGATATGATGATGTAACAAAGCATACATTTATTGACAGCCCAGCAAGCAATTATTTATAAAGTTCTTTGGCGTAGGCCCCGTCCGTAGTTCATGATCCGAGGGTAGCGGATAGGGCTGTAGCGATACACTAATCTCACGATACGATACGATACACGATATTCAGCTCACGATACGATATATATCACGATATTCAGCCTACGATACGATTCGATACGATTCGATATAATTCGATACACTTACATCATTTTCTGAAAGATTTAAAGGGGACAGAGTGATTTTGGTGACATCTTGTGAGTGTTTCATTTACTTGGATTAATTTAAATGAAAACACAAAAACAGAAAATACCCTCTCAGAGGAAACGCTAGTGCCAGGGATACAGAGGTACCTTTTAGCAAGTTGTGACAAGAGTGGATACTGATACTGGTGCTCCTTCCACCAGACCAGTGGATCTTCTTTCACTTCCAGGAGATCTGCCTCGTTGTAGCGGATCATCTGCTCCTTGGCCTCGTCCTCTTGGGTATTTTTCTTGGTTCGTGCTGCACCACCACCACCGTATCGTTCACCAAGAAGGGCAGCCAGTGGACAAGAGGGCCTTGGATTCCTGGGTGGAGGACGCTGACCTTCAAATAAATAAACAATAAAAACAAAAAAAACATTACTTATAGTTAAGCACATTCCATACTTCCTGCACAGAAGTTCAGACAACACACAGTGCACTTCACTGGATAACAATGGGTAATACTACTGACCTTGACTGCTCACTCCTTCCATGAAATGCTCTCCTTCATCCACAGCATCTTCATCTTCTTTAGATGCCATCCCCTCATCATCAGCATGAGCATTTGCTGTGCCCTCTTCATCCACACTCCAAAGTGACTAAATTAAATAAGTCAACGTGAAATGAAATTCATGAGCTTTTATTGTATAAATCTTTTCAGTACTATATTAAATATGCCTTTAAACTTGTTAACATTATAGTATTTAATTATGCTTTTAAAACTATTTAATATTTATCTATTTTAAACTGATGTCGGATTTGCCTTTTAAACTAGTAGCAGTTCCATCACTGCCTTACCTCTGATGGCTGCATGCTCAGTCTTGCAGCCTCTACAATCAGTCCATCATAAACTTCCTGTCTTTCATCTTCAGTCAGGAAGGGAAGACTTTTGAATCTTGGATCCATCGCTGAACATGCATGGAGAGTTGCCTTGAGGTCAATATACCTCTTCTGAAGATCCCCAGCCATGGCAGCCTTCATCTCTTTTATGACTGCAGATTCACCTTCGATCGGTTTCAGTCCGTTGATCAGTGTGTCCTGGAGGGGTGCGACGACTGACAGTGTGGGGGTCTTCTCCTTGGACATGTACTGTGTTGCCTCTTTCATAGGCTTCAGAGCGCTGACTACTTCTTCAGCTGTTGTCACGTCTGACTCAGTCAGTGTGCACAGATCTTTCTCGGTCTTCCTGACTTCACTCGAGAGCAGGGTTGCGCAGATGGCCGGTTGTTGCTCCAGGAATCTTTCCAGCATGTCATGCGCACTATTCCATCTGTAGTTAAATAAAATAAATATACTTTATTTATATTTTATATATAGACAGCATGGATGCTTTACATAAAAGACTAAACAAATTAAATAATAATGTAATTAATAAATGAATAAGTAATAAAAAAACAAAATAAACTATTGAAAAGTAACCACACACTCACCTGGTAACTACATCCGTCATCAACTTGTGCTCTGGTAGTCGTAGAAGCCTCTGTTTCTCTTTCAGCATGTGGTTGGCTGTGGTGCTCCGTCTGAAGAAACTCACAATGCGTCTCACCCTTCCCAGCAGGCGTGCGACTGCTGTGATTTTGAGGGCACGCTGTGCAGCTAGATTTAGTGTATGAGCATAACATTTGACATGAAGTGTGAATGCTGCCTCCTCAGCTGCGATTGTCATATTTGAGGCATTGTCAGTGACGATTATTGGATCCTTTTCTGTGATTCCCCACTCAGCGAGGGCCTTTCTCAGATGTTCTGCCAGGTTGTGTCCGGTGTGGCTCTCGGGCATGTCCCTGGTTTGTAAAACATACGTAACGAGCTCCCATTCCTCGTTGATAAAGTGGGCCGTGATGGTAACATATGCTTCAGTTGTGCGCGAGGTCCAGCCGTCGCACGTTAGGGCAACTCTCTCCGCACTGGCCAGGGAGGCTTTAACGTGTGCCCTTGTCTGAGCGTACAGCCCGGGAATAGAAACCTTGGTGAGGTGTTCCCGGGTTGGAATCGGATAGCGGGGCTCCATCGCGTTCACCATGCGCCTAAAGCCGGGGTTTTCCACCACTGAATATGGTCTCAAATCCTGGCAAATAAAGTAGGCAATGGACTCTGTAATTTTCTGCGACCTTGGTGAAGCAGATGGAAACTTGTGGGAACAACCGCCATCGATGTCCAGCGTAGTTTGTTTTGGGTCAAGCGGCCGCTGCTGCTTTGGGTCCTCCGTACGCATAAACTTGTCCAGGTGGTGACGTTTTAGGTGCGCTCGTAAATTTGTGGTATTGCCGGAATACTTAACTTTAGTGCCACATAGCTTACAAACCGCGACGCTTTTATCCAAGTCGTTGCTTTCCTTCATTTTTTTAAAACCAAAGTGCTCCCACACATCTGCTTTTAAGCAGGCGGGTGCCGGATTTATATTCGCCGCCATTCTCTGAATATCCGCGCTCTGACTTGGTAAACAGGAAGAGGTAGACGTCTGTGTAAATTTTGTACGGGTAACTTGCTCTACAGCAACACTAGCGGCTGGCTGACCAAATCACTCTTCCTGCAACACGAACGGGGGTAAACACAGGGGATTTGAATGGGACGTATGTATCGATACTCGCGGCTAAAAAATCGATACTTTCTTTGGAAAAAAAATATCAATTTATATCGCAGAATCGATAAAATCGCCCAGCCCTAGTAGCGGATTGGCATCTCCTGCCTGAAGACGAAGGCAGGGGCGCAGCCGACCCCCAAAAGTAGGTGGATTGTAGATCCATCGGGACGGGGCCAGCCTTCCCCCAAAATTGATGAACGAAAGTATACCCACCGGTCGTGAATCCTGAGGTTCCTAAAGTAAGAAAAGGGAGATACCATAATTAGCATGATGACGTTAGTCAAGTACCTGTGCTTGAAAGATTTTTTTTTATTATTATTATTTTTTTTATATTATATACAGGACGAAGCTGTGTATAGCCGGCCTCAATAGACCACACGGATATAACCACGATAAGCCAGACATAGACAGGTCTCGATAGACCACGCAGATACAGCCATGATAGCCAGACATACACAAGTCTCGATAGACCACAGATACGCCACAATAGGCCAGACATTGATGGGTCACAATAGACCAGATACAGCCATAATAGCCAGACATAGACAGGTCTCGATAGACCACAGGCATAGACAGGTCTCAATAGACCACACGGATACAGCCACGATAGCCAGACATAGACAGGTCTCGATAGACCACAGGCATAGACAGGTCTCAATAGACCACCAGATATAGCCACGATAGGCCAGAAATAGACAGGTCTCGATAGACCACCAGATATAGCCACGATAGGCCAGACATAGACAGGTCTCGATAGGCCACCAGATATAGCTACGATTGGCCAGACATAGACAGGTCTCGATAGACCACACAAATATGGCCACGATAGGCCAGACATAGACAGGTCTCGATAGACCACACAAATATGGCCACGATAGGCCAGACATAGACAGGTCTCGATAGACCACAGATACAGCCACGATAGGCCAGAAATAGACAGGTCTCGATGGACCACCAGATATAGCCACGATAGGCCAGACATAGACAGGTCTCGATAGACCACCAGATATAGCTACGATAGGCCAGACATAGACAGGTCTCGATAGACCACACAAATATAGCCACGATAGGCCAGACATAGACAGGTCTCGATAGACCACACAAATATGGCCACGATAGGCCAGACATAGACAGGTCTCGATAGACCAGAGATACAGCCACGATAAGCCAGACATAGACAGGTCTTGATAGACCGCACAGATATAGCCATGATAGGCCGGACATAGACAGGTCTCGATAGACCACCAGATATAGCCACGATAGGCCAGACATAGACAGGTCTCGATAGACGACACAAATATAGCCACGATAGGCCAGACATAGACAGGTCTCGATAGACCACCAGATATAGCTACGATAGGCCAGACATAGACAGGTCTCGATAGACCACACAAATATAGCCACGATAGGCCAGACATAGACAGGTCTCGATAGACCACACAAATATGGCCACGATAGGCCAGACATAGACAGGTCTCGATAGACCAGAGATACAGCCACGATAGGCCAGACATAGACAGGTCTTGATAGACCGCACAGATATAGCCATGATAGGCCGGACATAGACAGGTCTCGATAGACCACCAGATATAGCCACGATAGGCCAGACATAGACAGGTCTCGATAGACGACACAAATATAGCCACGATAGGCCAGACATAGACAGGTCTCGATAGACCACACAAATATGGCCACGATAGGCCAGACATAGACAGGTCTCGATAGACCACAGATACAGCCACGATAGGCCAGACATAGACAGGTCTTGATAGAACGCACAGATATAGCCACAATAGGCCGGAGATAGACAGGTCTCGATAGACCACAAAAATATAGCCACGATAGGCCAGACATAGACAGGTCTTGATAGACCGCACAGATATAGCCACGATAGGCCAGACATAGACAGGTCTTGATAGACCGCACAGATATAGCCACGATAGGCCGGACATAACCCAGTCTCGATAGACCACACAATATAGCCACGATAGGCCAGACATCGACAGGTCTTGATAGACCACACAGATATAGCCACGATAGGCCAGACATAGACAGGTGTCGATAGGCCACACGGATGCAGACGCGATAGGCCAGACATAGCGGGTCTCGATAGACTGCACGGATATAGCCATGATAGCCAGACATAGACAGGACATGATAGACCGTACAGATATAGCCACGATAGACAAGCATTTTAAAAAAAAAAATGTATAGCCACATAGAGACAAGGCCTCACTGGGACAGGCCACTGCCAGACATAGACGACAGTCCACTAGTCGCGCGTGGACGATGACTCAATGGCCGGTAATGAGAATGAAATAGCATAACACCACCACCAGTAGTTGCATAGGTATTTACCTGATTTATTACTGGAGAGCTTGCTGAGCTTCAAGAATGGTTTTGAATCGGGTCTGCATATGATTTGGATGCGGAGGACAGACCATCTGCCCATGATCTTAATAGCTGGTGTAGGGATTCCTGGTTCAGCTGCACTTGATGACTTGAATCACTTGATGATTTACCTCAAAGAATTCTTCGGTTCAGACTGAGGCTGCTCAGATACAAGTACAGCATCACGTATGTCCCAGGAAAACAACTGGTTACTGCAGATGCGTTGTCACGAGCGCCATCGGGACCCGAAAAATCAACAGAAAACAAAACATTGGAGGACGAGTGCAGAGTTTTTGTGGATCTCATAGTTCAACAAATCCCTGCAACAAAAACAAAACTAAAACAGATTCAGGAAATACAGAATGAGGATCTAACCTGCCAACAACTAAAACAGTATACGCAAAAAGGATGGCCAGGACATCAGAAAACGGTGTCGGAACATCTCGTGCCATACTGGTCTCATAGAGCAGATATTCATGTAGCGAATGGGATCCTAATGAAAGGAGAACGGATTCTGATTCCAAAACCCATGCGGAGAGAGATGCTCGAAAGACTTCATCAAGGTCATCAAGGAATGACAAAGTGCATTGCAAGGGCACAGCAATCTATATGGTGGCCAGGTGTTATAAGGGACGTAAGAGAGTTAGTGGAGAGATGCGACATCTGCTGTCAGCATTCACAGCAGAAAACGGAGCAATTGATGCCAACACCTTTACCAGCGAGATCCTGGCAACGAGTCACAGCTGATATCTTTCAATGGGAAGGAGGCCATTATTTGGTGGTGGTTGACTATTTCTCGAGATACATAGAGGTTGCAAACTTACCAAAACTCATAACAGCAACAACAGTGGAGAGGCTGAAGGTCATTTTTGCCAGGTTTGGGATCCCTGAAACACTGGTGACAGATAACGGTCCACAGTTTGCATCTTGTGAGTTTGCAGAGTTTTCCCAAGACTATGACTTTGAACATGTCACAAGCAGTTCACGATACCCTCAGAGCAATGGAGAGGCAGAGGGAGCGGTGCGTACAGTAAAACAAATGCTGAGAAAGAACCAAGACCCGCAGAGAGCTCTTTTGGCCTACAGAATGACTCCATTAGCTCATGGGTTCTCACCTGCAGAACTCCTGATGGGGAGGAGAATAAGGTCAACGGTCCCAGTTCCACCTAAATCTCTTACGCCAAGATGGCCTGACCTGAAAGTGTTCAGAAGGAAAGATAGGATGTTAAAAGAGAAACAACAGGAAACATTCAGATCTAGACACAGAGCAAAACACCTACCAGTCATCATACCTGGACAGAAAGTGTGGATCAGGACATCGAAGACCATTGGCACGGTCCGGGGAGAAGCATCATCGCCCAGATCGTATCAGGTAGAAACTGAGATTGGAACACTGAGAAGGAATAGAGCTCATCTTACTGTTCTCCCACGACCAACTCAGCAAGTTGTCAATGGTACAGTGACAAGGTCGGGTAGGATTTCCCGTCCACCAGAAAGAATGGACTTATAAGATGAATTAGCATAGGAAGAGCTGCTGTCAAGAAAAAGGGCAGAATAATCCCTTCAGCAGAGTCAGGAATGCCCAGGCAGTCTACCCTGGCTTACAGCTTAAGAAAGAAATTAAAATTTTATATGTTATTGAGATAGATGTTCCCTGAGAAAAGAAAATATAAAATTTTGGGAATATAAGTATGTAGAATAGTAACAAGAGATGTTCAGACTAAAAGGGGGGGATGTAGTGTAACCAACTGGACACTCGGGGGCACTGCTGTGCAGTGAGGTTTGAGGAGGACGAGAAAAAAGAAGAATAAAATGGATGTTCAGTAAAAGGGCTGTTTGCGTGTCCTGATGTTTCATCTCAGAGATTAACATATAAAGTCTGTTACACCCCTCGTATCCAATACCTTTCTAGTTTCTTAAGTAATATTGCATGATTGATAGTGTCGAAGGCTTTTTTCAAATCAATAAATATTCCAATGACAGATTTTTTATCGTCCAATGCATTTGTTAATCCTTCTGTAGCATCAATTATAGCCATAGATGTAGATCTTTTGCTTCTAAATCCAAATTGACTTTCATTATTCAGCTTTTGTTTATCAACAAATTTTTATAATTTGTCAATATAAAATATTTTTTCTAGAATTTTAGAAAATTGGGGAAACAATGAAATTGGTCTATAACTGGTAAAATTATGTTTATTTCCATTTTTGAATAGTGGAATAACTTTTGCAATTTTTCCTTTTCTTGGGAACACAACCATTTTGAAGTGACTGATTGCAAATGTGCGTTATAGGTGTTTTGATGTTATTTATAACTTTTTTTAGTATTGCCATATTGACGGAATAACAGTCCATCGAGTAGTTATTTTTGGACTTCTTCATTACTTCTTTCTCACTAACTGCTGAAAGGAAGATGGTATTTGAATTGTTCTCAATTTTATCAATATTGTTCATCTGGGATTCTTGATGCCAAATCACGGCCGACGTTTACAAAAAATGTATTAAAGCTATTAACTACCCTGTTCTTAGTATGATATTCACCATGTGCATCAACAAAATATTCTGGGTAAGTCACTTTTTTTAAGCCTTTTTTGATAATGCTATTTAATACATCCCAAGTTCCTTTTATATTAGTTTTATTATCAATCAATAATTTCTTGTAATACAATTTCTTGGCTATTCTTAATACATCAGTTAAGTTATTTTTATACAACTTTTGTTTTCAGTTTAATGAATAATTTATATAGATGTCACGATGCACACATGGGAAACAGAGAGATCCAATTTGCAGTTATTTATTAGGGTAATCCAAAAACATAAATCCAGTCCAGGCATGGGTCAAAACCAACGTAGCAATCCAAAAACATAAAACCTATAAACAACATAAACAAACTAGCACAAAGCAGAACAGACCTCAAAAGTGACGTGATGAATAACAAGGACTCCGTAACAAACACTAAACAGGCAGGGTATATATATAACACAGAACTAACAATGATAATGGGGAACAGCTGAGTGCAATGATGATGGGGAACAGCTGAGTGCAATGATGCAGTGATGGGTACAGACAAGGATTGTGGGGAATGCAGTTCATAAAGTGGATGACACCGTGGGGAAGGAGGACATCTAGTGGACACCTGGGGAACACAAACCCAACACTGTGACAAGAGATTGTTTTTCTTTTTGCATGCATTTTGTAAACCTTTAGTCATCCAGGGACATTTGAAATATTTATTGTATTTACTGAAAACTGAAACGGGGCAATACTTGTCATATGAATATGTTAATATTTCTAAAAAGTTATTATAGGCTCTGTCTGTGTCTGTCTCTCCATAAACAGAACTCCAATCTTGTACTCTCAGATCCTCATTAAATGCATTTATTGCTTCTTGAGTTAATCTTTTGCAGCTTACATTACAGATTTCTTTTGTTTTAGAAACATTACAGTCATATACGACAAAAACGGGTAAATGGTCCGTAATGTCACAAATAAACAAACCATTAATTATATTATTTGTCAAGTTGTTTGTAAAGATATGATCAATTAAGGTTGCACTATGTGATGTGATTCTACTAGGTTTAGTTATTGTTGGAAATAAGGACATGTCATGAAGTACATTCTTTCAATGAATTCATCGGTCAGTTTATGTTTGTTTGGATTTAAGAGATCAATGTTAAAGTCCACACAAATGAATAAGGGCCTATTAACTGTCGAAAACAGATTCTCCATTTCTTCATTAAAAGTATCAATACTTGACCCAGTATAACTTATAATGATATTTTTTTCTTTCCATTATTGATTTCTATTGTTATACATTCAATTAAATTATCAAGTACAAATGACATATTAATTAGAAGCGAATATTTTGTAGTTTTGTGCACATAGCGCGACCCCACCCCCAGCTTTATTTTGTCTATTCACGTAATGCAGATCATAATCCTCCATTTCAAAGTCAATTCCTTTCTCTTGATTGAACCAGGTTTCAGAAATCGCTATCACACTAAAGGGATAAACACAATTTTGTAGATATACACTTATTGCATTAAAATTTGTATACAAACTTCTGCTATTGAAATGAATAATAGTCAATTCATCCTCAGTGATGCAATTATTACTGTATTGTTCCTTTGTATAGTAGTTACAGTTGTTGTTAATAATAGAAAATAAATTGTTGTCAGGATCAATATCAGTCTCTGCATGATGCATATTGTACTCAGTATATTCCATTGCACCCAGATCCAATTGACGAAGTTGTTCAATTCTCTGCAATAAATCTTTCTCTATATAATTGTATAATTTACATTCACAAGAATTTTTTTGTTGAGAATCATATTTGACATCAGAATTTTAAAGGCTCATAATATAGAGCTCAGAGTCGAGGAGGAAAAACAGCTCCATTTTATTCAGAGGCCCAAACTGAGCAAAACGAAGATGAAAAAACAATTTGGAGCAGATATTTATATGGCAATTGTGGCAGTGCAATTGTGAATTGAATTACATATAAGACAACAAGTATTTACAATATTTACACGTGCACATAAGAAGTATTCAGTTCAAAGTTATTAATGAGCATACAACAATATCAGAATTCACTCAATCATAAAAAGGTGCTTAAAGCCGCCACGGCTCACAACACACAGCCTCAAGACAGACAGAGTCCAAAGAGTCCAAGATGGAACAGTTCATAAGATCAGTACCAATATATAGATGCATAAAGTGTCCAAAGGTGTGTGAAAATGTCTCTGAGGGTGTGTGCGCAGGTGTAGTAAAGTTAGCAGCTGCGGCACCTCCTACCACACCGGTAGATGTATGCACTCCAATGCATCAGGGTTGGGCCTGGTGGCTCGCCATCAATGCACAGAACCTGGCCTGTACAAAACAGGACCAATTAATACATCACTCTGGTTTCAAGCATCACAACTAATCACCATAATCATAATATAATCAAATCATCATATTATCATAATCATAATCTCAATTCATTTGTTTCATCATGTACATGATTCAATATAAATACTGCATATAGCAATATAAATAATTAAACAATCAGCAAGAATGCTCTTATAAATGGACAATATCGATAAGTAGCTTCAAAATACATTCAGAATCAAAGAGTAGTTGATAACTAATTCAACAATAATTCATAATTCATAATTCAACAATATTAAAATTAATTATTAATGTTTTGCTCATTTAAATAAGCACAAATTGTATATATATAGTCAGGCTCAGTATGTTTAAAGTACGTCTGTTACCTTAAATTAAACACGTCTGTTACCTTAAATTATGTTTATCATGTTTATCAAATTATGTTTATCACTGTAAAGCTGCTTAACAATCTACATTGTTAAAAGCGCTATATAAATGAGTATGACTTGAAAGTACAGCCAGCGCCAGCACCGGCTAACCGAACCATATACACATACAACACACTTTTAGCACCGTATAACAAACAGTGACAACTCACCAGTTCCCACATCATTAAGTCACTCAACGGCAGTCATTTGCAAAGGTAGAGGCAATCTAAAAGATTGGCATACATAATAGTTAAACCAGCAGTTTAATTAATAAAATGTTTTACAAGGCTAAACGCCTACCTGCAGCAGCTCAACACACAGCTTGCGCACACACATACCAAAACAACAGCGCGCGGCCGTATTTAAAGGAAGTGACGCAACATTCCATCTCAAGTCTCGCGATACTTCACGAAGTCTCGCGACAATGCGAACACAAAAAGGGAGCCGCGAATAAGGAGAATATAAGGGGAATAAGGCAAAAACCATCTGGGTTACACCCTCCCCCCTTAAATCATGCACGTCCCCGTTGCATTAAACTGCAGAAGCAACTATTACAGTTTAGGGACAGAGTCTGCTGCAGCGGCTTGACTAAGGGCCTCAGTATAAATATTAGACAAACTATGAAAAAGAGGTTGAACGACTGAAATTAATGGGTTGCCCAATACTGCATATTGAAGGCATTGAAGGGGTTGACGCTGCCGCCCTGAACGTCTGGGTACTACATCAGATCCCAATATATCACCGGGGACAGTAACAGAACTATGAGCAATAGGACCCACAGATGACTCAGATTGGACCAGCTCACAAGCTTCAACCTCAGGCTCCAGAAGCACTTCAGCTTCAGGCACATTGATAATTATTTCTTCCACAGGAAATTCCAATTCTCCTCCCACAGGTAGCTCCATCTCTCCTGTAACATGTTCGGTTATCGGTTCAAGTAGAGGATTTCCAGGTTCTTCCACTTCAGTCTCCTCCACAGGAGTTTCTACCTCGCATCTGGACATGGATGAATCTTCACCAGTTGTTGGCCAGGACCCTTCAACTTCAGGTAAGTGGTCTTCATATGAGGTTACAATTGAAGATCTTGTTACAGGACTTTGTAGAAAAGGTGAAACAGATTCAGTGTCACTTGGGACTGTCGGTAAGGCAGACCCCACAATGTCACGGGTCGTTAAGTCATGTTCACCTCCACTCACACTTTCCACACTGAACTTCACTGGGAACTGAGGAAAACTCCCAAGGGTGGTAAACTCAGCACCCCCCGTACCCTCATCCTCAAAGATTTCAACTTGGTCAGTGCGATTGCGACTCTGGCTACGAGTATGGGCTTTTTGAGCAGTAAGATCTTCTGGGAAATCCTCTGTAGCAGAAGCCGGTAGGGAACCACAGGGCAAGAGCAGATCACGATGGAGCGTGCGATTAGGTCCCTCCCTAATGTCTGGTTTCACAATATAAACTGGAAGATCCCCAGCACGTTTCACAACCACATACACCTCTTGTTCCCACTTGTCTGCCAGCTTGTGTTTCCCTCGGATTCTGACATTCCGAACCAGTACTCGGTCACCAACATCCAAGCTTGCAGGTTTTACATGTTGATTGAACCGACTTTTGTTCCTTTTAGCTGACTTCTGAGCGTTCTGGCATGTAAGCTTGTAGCTCTCCTCGAGATGTGATCTTAAATCCCTCACATACTGGGAATGCGAGGGAGATGGAGAGTCACGGACTGGCAACCCGAAAGCTAAGTCAACCGGGAGCTGTGGTGATCGTCCAAACAGGAGTTCATAAGGCGTGAACCCCGTTACCTCATTCCGCGTACAGTTATACGCATGGACAAGAGGTTTAACGTACTCCCTCCACTTAGCCTTTTGCTTGCTCTCAAGAGTTCCCAGCATGTTTAACAGCGTCCGGTTAAAGCGCTCGACAGGGTTGCCCCTGGGATGGTATGGGGTGGTCCGAGTTTTCTTGATGCCGGCTACAATCAGCTTAGACTCAAAGTCTGGCCCTTGGTCAGAATGTAGGGGTTCTGGAATGCCATAGCAACCCATGAAGTCGTTCCACAGACACTTTGCTACAGTTTTGGCCTTCTGGTTCGCAGTTGGGATAGCGACTGCAAATTTGGTGAAGTGATCAGTAAGTACCAAGATGTTCTTGGTGTTGCTGCTGTCCGGCTCAAGGGTTAGAAAATCCATACATACTAGTTCCAAAGGACGACTGGTTTGGATATTTACTAAAGGAGCTGCCCTTTCGGGAAGAGTCTTACGTCTTATACACCGACCACAGGTTTTAATGAAGTTCTCAACATTAGCGGCCATTTTTGGCCAGAAGAACCGCTGCCGCACCAAGTCCAGGGTTCGCTCTATGCCCATGTGCCCCATGTCACTATGGAGACTCTTCAGGACGGTAGAACACAACACTGGGGGCAGAACAAGCTGAAGGACAAATTTATCTTTGTCCTGTCTTCTCCGGTATAAAACTCCATCTTCCGGCTCCAACCGATTCCACTCCCGTAACAACAATGGGAGCTCAGGAAGCTCCTCTCGAACAGTGGAAGAAACCTTTTCCCCTGTCTCAAGGTGGTAGATGACCTCCCGAATTGCTGGATCGGCCCGCTGCTCCTCTTTCAGGTCAGCGTGGGTCAGAGGGGAAATGACAGGAAGGCCATGCGACTCTTCCTCGCCAAAACAGTCAGGAATAATATTAGTATGGACAGAAAGAGACTCAACTAAGGTCACATCAAGTTGAGTGTAGTCAGCAGGACAGCATGAACTGACAAGACTGCTCTGACAAATAGCAACCACAATGTCGGGGGAGATTTCTTCAGCTTCACCAGGGTCACACAGTTGCCCAGCTAGTCGGTTCACAAATTCCCATTCTTCACAGCTTGCAGCCTTATCTGGCACTTCATGGTAACGTCTGGACAGAGCGTCTGCATCAAAGTTGTGTTTGCCAGCACGGTACTGCATCTTAAAGGAATACGTTGACAGCGCAGCCAGCCACCGGTGGCTTGTGGCGTCCAATTTTGCTGAGGTCAAAACGTATGTAAGAGGATTGTTGTCTGTAACAACTGTGAAGTTAGCACCATAAAGATAATCATGGAATTTCTCTGTGACACTCCATTTTAAGGTCAGAAACTCAAGTTTGTGTGCCGGATATCGAGACTCACTCTGAGACAGGCCTCGGCTGGCATAGGCGATTACCTGGAGTTGATCATCCTGTTCTTGGTATAGAACGGCTCCCAACCCCATTATGCTGGCATCTGTGTGAAGGATGTAAGGTAACTTTGGATTGGCGAACCCAAGGACAGGAGCAGATGTTAGTTTAGAAAACACTGTGTCAAAAGCAGCTTGACAATCTACCGTCCATCTCTCCCCAAAAGACTGCTTCGGGTCCAGGAACTTTCCAGCAGGACTTTTATCTTTGATAGACTGACGAATGGGTGCATAGCCTCTAGTAAGGACATTAAGAGGTTTTACTATGGTGGCGAAATTTTTAATGAACCTCCTATAGCATCCTGCAAACCCCAGGAAGGACCGTAGCTCTTTAAGATTTCGGGGACTGGCCAGGATTTGAGAGCTGATATTTTTTCAGGGTCCATTTCAACACCCTTGTCAGACACAATATGTCCAAGATAACGTACACTGGACTGGAAAAATTTGCATTTTTCAGGAGACAGCTTCAAGTCGAATTCCTTCAAGCGAGTAAGTACTCTGAGTAAGCGTTTCTCATGTTCCTCTAAAGTGTCAGAGAAGATAATGATATCGTCTAGAAATACAAGGGCTTCCTTAAGATTTAAATCCCCCATACATTTCTCCATAAGTCTCTGGAATGTGCTGGGAGCATTCGTAACGCCTTGCGGCATCCGATTCCATTCCCAGAAACCCAGCGGTGTGACAAATGCAGTTTTAGCCTTATCAGCTTCACTCATTTGAATCTGATAATACCCAAACTTTAAATCCAGAACCGTGAACCATCTGGAGCCCGTTAATGCTGAAAACGACTCTTCAAGGTTTGGCAGGACATAGGCATCTTTCACAGTTTGTAAATTTAATTTACGATAGTCGATGCACAACCTAACATCGCCATTCCGCTTCCAGACCACCACAATTGGGGAGGCAAATGGTGACTCTGATTCCCGGATGATGTCAGCTTCAAGCAGATCCCGTAAATGGCTTCAAACAGCTTCCATGTCACGGGGATGGATAGGCCTGGCTCGAAGCTTGAAAGAGTTCTTATCATGTAGCTTGATATGGTGTTTTACCTGATCTGTACAGCCGAAATCAAGGTTGTGGTAAGAAAACACTTCAGGCATTTGGTTGAGCTTGGATGTTACTCGCTCCTTCCATTCAGATGGAATAGGCGATTCTCCAAAGTTTAACTCCAAAGTGCTTCCTCGGGAACCTCCTTGGACAGAAGAAGTGTTTTCAGTGTGCTGGGCCAGGATAATAGGTGACGTACCAATATCAGCAATTATTGTCATTGGTGGAATGAGAACATCTTGTTCAGACTTGTTCATAACGAGAACAGGGACCTTGTAGGGAGCATGAGTTGGAAGTGTGATAACACAACTCTGGACACATAACCCCAGAGGAAGAGGGGACATCGGGTGTTCGATCACAGCCCATTGAACTGTAGTTGGACTGTCTATTCTGGCAGAGCCTTCTAGAACAATGGTCTGACCAGAAGGAATCAGAACTGATGTCTGACTCAACAACTTCACGGATCCTGCTTGACCCAGCTGGCTTTGTTGGTGCTTCAGTTGTAAGAGCTTTAGGACTGCACAGTACCCTTGGGCCGTGGGTTGAAGATTAAAGATATCACTACTGTTGTGTCGCTCATAATAAGGCTCCAGAGTATTCATGCCAATAAGCACAATTGAAGAACCCTCAGGATGACCATCGGGTACAACCAAGGCAAGAGTCGGTATCTCAAGTTCTTCTCCAACGAACTCTTTGTGAAACCCTATGGTCACCTCTACATACCCCAAGTATGGCACTGACTGACCGGCGGCACCCTCTACCTGGAGTAAGTCGTAAAGTGACTTCACAGGGCGATTGCTGAGACTCTGGTTGTAAAAAGAGACTGGAATCGTAGTGACTTGCGAGCCTGTATCCAAAAGGCAGTGGTAGGTCTGCCCAGCAATCTGGACGACCGCAGAGCATTTTGAGCCCACCAGGCCCTTTGGAAGTTGTATGGTTGCTTCCTTTATCTTGGGCTGTGACATTTCTGCACACTTGACAATCTTCTTTTCCTTGGGATGGATTTGGTCCCCTCTAGCCCCTGTCTGTCCCACAACAGGAACCGGACTCAGTTTAAATGGACAGAGTTGAAAGCATTTTGTTGGTTGCTAGTGAACTGTTTCTTTTTACGAGCAACCAGAATAGAATTGGGTTCATTCTCACACTGGGGACGGATGTGACCATCCTCACCACACCGGAAGCAATAACCAGGTTTTGCCGGAATAGGCGTGGAACGACGGGACTGCTGATGAGTGGCCCTGGGATGTGGCTTACTGTAGGTGGAAGTCTTGGGATCAGAACTGGTCTTTGACTGGCTGGCCGTCAACATGGCTAACTGTCGCTGGACATCAGCTAATTGTTGAGCCAGTTGCTGGGTGATGTTAACCAAGGCGGTAACTGCTGCCCCATCTTCAGGGTTAACACGAGCAAACTGGGCATGAGATGTAGCTTTCTGCCGTGTAGACCCCAGATATTGCTTCATTCGATGTGCTTTTGCTGCCTCTCGGTCCTCTTCAGTGCGCAAGAGGAGCAGCAGCTCAGCAAAAGTGGGTGGACAAGTCTTCTTTTGTTTTAGCTGAAGCTCAGTGATCAAAGAATTGTCCCAGCATCCACGACAGAACTGGTTCAACAAATGTCGATTTATTTCAGACCCTATGACTCCTCCCCTCTTCATGGCGGAGTTCAGGACAACCTGGAGCCGTTGGAGATAGGCAGATGGTTTCTCACCGGTATCCTGAAATGTGTCCATGAATTTAGCAAACAATTCATCCCCATCTTGAACAGTAGCATATGCATATATGCATATACAGTAGCATATACAATATTGTTGTTTTGAGCACTTCTGTGTAATCCACCCCAGTCAGTTTGGCTAAATTCCGCAATTCAGACAAATATAACATAGTTTTAGCTCTAGCAAAGTGATCTGTACAAACAGAAGATAGCTTCGAAATACAACATGTATGGGTTTTTTTAGCTGAGACCCATGTATGCGGCAAAATAGGACGCATCGCTTCCAAAGCTGCACCGCTAGCAAATTCAACCACAAGCACACCATCATACTCAGATTCAGTCTCAGAAATTTCCTCAATCTTATTGACCGAGCCATATTGGCTTAAAAACTCAATAACTTCATTACTTTCTGGTTCTGTAATGCCCTCCAACAGCACAGCATTTGGAAATTTGAAACCACGTTTCAAAAAAACATCCATTATTGTTACTTAACTACAATAACCCCAAATTAATAACTCAACTGCACATTAAACTCACCAAATCCTCCTGGCTGGCTTGCCAAAGTTATGTAGCATATATAAGTGCTGCAAATATAATTAAAATAGTGGACCAGTATCAGAGGATCTTAGTTTGGCTCAGGGAGGAAATGGTAGAGTTCAATGATACACAAGAGTCACGGCTGCAGTGCTATTGTGAATTGTATTACATATAAGACAACAAGTATTTACAATATTTACACGTGCACATAAGTATTCAGTTCAAAGTTATTAATGAGCATACAACAATATCAGAATTCACTCAATCATAAAAAGGTGCTTGAAGCCGCCACGGCTCACAACACACAGCTGTCTGTCTCCAACGAGACAGACAGAGTCCAAAGAGTCCAAGATGGAACAGTTCATAAGATCAATACCAATATATAGATTTGCAATATATAGATATATATGCAATTGTGAATTGTATTACATATAAGACAACAAGTATTTACAATATTTACACGTGCACATAAGAAGTATTCAGTTCAAAGTTATTAATGAGCATACAACAATATCAGAATTCACTCAATCATAAAAAGGTGCTTGAAGCCGCCACGGCTCACAACACACACTCTGTCTGTCTCCAACGAGACAGACAGAGTCCAAAGAGTCCAAGATGGAACAGTTCATAAGATCAATACCAATATATAGATGTATAAAGTGTCCAAAGGTGTGTGAAAATGTCTCTGAGGGTGTGTGCGCAGGTGTAGCAAATTTAGCAGCTGCAGCACCTCCTACCACACCGGTAGATGCATGCACTCCAATGCATCAGGGTTGGGCCTAGTGGCTCGCCATCAATGCACAGAACCTGGCCTGTACAAAACAGGACCAATTAATACATCACTCTGGGTCCAAGCATCACAACTAATCACCATAATCATAATATAATAAAATCATCATATTATCATAATCATACTCTCAATTCATTTGTTTCATCATGTACATGGTTCAATATAAATACTGCATATAGCAATATAAATAATTAAACAATCAGCAAGAATGCTCTTATAAATGGACAATATCGATAAATAGCTTCAAAATACATTTCAGAATCAAAGAGTAGTTGATAAATTCATAATTCAACAATATTAAAATTAATTATTAATGTTTTGCTCATTTAAATAAGCACAAATTGTATATATATAGTCAGGCTCAGTATGATTAAAGTACAGCCAGTGCCAGCACCGGCTAACCAAACCATATACAGGTCCTTCTCAAAAAATTAGCATATTGTGATATAGTTCACTATTTTCCATAATGTAATGATAAAAATTAAACTTTCATATATTTTAGATTCATTGCACACCAACTGAAATATTTCAGGTCTTTTATTGTTTTAATACTGATGATTTTGGCATACAGCTCATGAAAACCCCAAATTCCTGTCTCAAAAAATTAGCATATCATGACAAGGGTCTCTAAACGAGCTATTAACCTAATCCATCTGAATCAACTAATTAACTCTAAACACCTGCAAAAGATTCTTGAGGCTTTTAAAAACTCCCAGCCTGTTTCATTACTCAAAACCGCAATCATGGGTAAGACTGCCGACCTGACTGCTGTCCAGAAGGCCATCATTGACACCCTCAAGCAAGAGGGTAAGACACAGAAAGAAATTTCTGAACAAATAGGCTGTTCCCAGAGTGCTGTATCAAGGCACCTCAGTGGGAAGTCTGTGGGAAGGAAAAAGTGTGGCAAAAAACGCTACACATCGAGAAGAGGTGACCGGACCCTGAGGAAGATTGTGGAGAAGGTCCGATTCCAGACCTTGGGGGACCTGCGGAAGCAGTGGACTGAGTCTGGAGTACGGTGCACGGTGGCTCTGGATGTTTCTACTCCAGACTCAGTCCACTGCTTCCGCAGGTCCCCCAAGGTCTGGAATCGGTCCTTCTCCACAATCTTCCTCAGGGTCCGGTCACCTCTTCTCGATGTGCAGCGTTTTTTGCCACACTTTTTCCTTCCCACAGACTTCCCACTGAGGTGCCTTGATACAGCACTCTGGGAACAGCCTATTTGTTCAGAAATTTCTTTCTGTGTCTTACCCTCTTGCTTGAGGGTGTCAATGATGGCCTTCTGGACAGCAGTCAGGTCGGCAGTCTTACCCATGATTGTGGTTTTGAGTAATGAAACAGGCTGGGAGTTTTTAAAAGCCTCAGGAATCTTTTGCAGGAGTTTAGAGTTAATTAGTTGATTCAGATGATTAGGTTAATAGAGACCCTTGTCATGATATGCTAATTTTTTGAGACAGGAATTTGGGGTTTTCATGAGCTGTATGCCATAATCATCAGTATTAAAACAATAAAAGACCTGAAATATTTCAGTTGGTGTGCAATGAATCTAAAATATATGAAAGTTTAATTTTTATCATTACATTATGGAAAATAATTAACTTTATCACAATATGCTAATTTTTTGAGAAGGACCTGTACACATACTGTCACGGTTGGTAAATCCTACGTTTTCTCCTTGTCTCGTGTTTCTGTTGTTATATGTCAGCGCGCTGATTAGATGGGCGTTCCGCTCATTAGCACTCATCACCCATCCACTCATTATCCCTCTCACCAGCTGCAGCTTGTCAGATCATGTGTATTTATACTCACCAATTTCTCATCTTCCCTGTCAGATCGTTGTATGTGGTTTCCCGGTGTGTCTGTGTTCCTGTCGCGTTCCAGTCTCTTGCCTTCCTTGTTCCGGTTTTCGTTCTGTGGATTTTATGGACATTATCGCTTATTGGACACTCATCACCGCACCTCTGCTTCTTCACCTACCATCTGACCATCGGAGTTCCTGCGTCACTTACCTGTTTGCCTGTGTTAGATTCTTCTCTGTTCAACCTTCAATAAACGAGTTATACTGCACTTGCTTCCATCAGTCTGTCATGACAGAACGATCTGACCAACAAAGCATGGGAGCAGCAGGAGACTCATCCACATCGTTAGAGGCGTTTCTGAGTAACAGCAGTCAAAGAATGGATATCCAAGAAAAGAATCTCAACGATACGGCTCGTGCTGTTCAGGCTTTAGTGGCGCAGGTGTCCGGGCTCACCCAACAGATTCAACAGCTTCGCATGCCCGCTGCGCCACCCGCACCGCCAATTCCCCCACCACCACCAGCGGACCCATCCCCGTCAGAGCCTCGTCTACCAGTCCCTGAGCAATATGCAGGTGAACCCAATTACTGTCGTGCGTTCTTAACCAGATGTGATATGCACTTTTCTCTGCAACCTAGAACCTTTCAAGAGGAACAGACCAAGGTTGCATTTGTTCTGACGCTTCTGACGGGGAAAGCGGCGCTATGGGGAACGGCGGTGTGGGCTAACCAAGACGACTGCTGTTCCTCGTTCCAGCGGCTCTCCGACGAGATGCGGCGGGTATTCGACCGGGCCGCGACGGGAAGAGAAGCTGCCAGGGTGCTGGCCGAATTACGACAAGGAGAAAGGTCCGTATCAGAATATTCTATCGAATTTCGCACCCTGGCGGCTGAGAGCCAATGGAACGAGGAGGCGCAGTGGGACATGTTCCTGCATGGGCTGGCTGACCGCGTCCAAAGAGAGATTTACGCCATGGACCTGCCTACCGGACTTAATGATCTGATCGCGCTGGCACTAAGAGTTGACACACGTCTATCACGAGGCATCAGACGTTTTCAATCGGACCGTCCCTCTGGAGGTGCCGAGGGAATGCGTTCGGGAGGCGGGGGCGCGGTCAGCCCCGTCTACGATCACGAGCCCATGCAGGTGGGTCGAGCCCGGCTTTCCCGGGAGGAAAAGGAGAGGCGGAGATCCCTGGGCCTTTGCCTTTACTGCGGTGGAACTGGACATTTCGCGTACAACTGTCCGTTAAAAGGCCCAGCCCGACAGTAAGTATGAGGCTACTGTCGGGTGGGATCTCTGCCGAGAAGCCCTCATCTACATCTACTTTCCTCCCGGTAAGACTCCGATGGTCAACTCACCTCCACGACTGTCGGGCACTACTGGACTCAGGGGCGGAAGGTAATTTCATGGATCACTCATTTGCACTTAGATATCAAATTCCCCTCAAACCCCTTTCACACCAGATCAACGTTCACGCCCTCAATGGACAAAGACTCCCCATGATTTCACTGATCACCGAAGACATCACACTCATCACATCCGGCAATCATTCTGAGACTATTTCCTTTTACATTCTGGACACTCCACTAGAACCCATCGTTCTTGGTCACCCATGGCTCACCCGTCACAACCCCAAAATAGACTGGCAGATCAAATCGGTGGCATCATGGAGCAGTTTTTGTCATAAGTCTTGTCTTGTGTCTGCCTGTCCGTCTGTTCCTGTTCATGTGTTACAGGAGGAGACTGTGGATTTATCAAACGTGCCCACGGAGTATCGGGATCTGAAGGAGGTGTTCAGTAAGTCTCGGGCTGATTCTCTTCCTCCGCATCGTCCCTATGACTGTGCTATAGACTTACTGCCAGGTACGTCTCCGCCTAAGGGCAAGTTATATTCACTCTCTGTCCCAGAGAGAGAGGTCATGGAGAAATACATTTCTGATTCTCTAGCAACGGGATTCATCCGCCCTTCCTCTTCTCCAGCGGGGGCGGGGTTCTTTTTTGTGGGGAAGAAAGATGGATCATTGCGACCTTGTATTGATTACCGGGGGTTGAACAACATCACGGTAAAGAATACTTATCCTTTGCCGTTGATGTCTTCAGCTTTCGAGAGGTTGCAAGGAGCATCTATCTTCACAAAACTGGATTTAAGGAATGCTTATCATTTGGTCCGCATCAGGGAGGGGGATGAATGGAAGACCGCTTTTAACACCCCTAGGGGGCACTTTGAATATTTGGTTATGCCGTTCGGCCTTTCCAACTCCCCAGCGGTCTTCCAAGCACTTGTCAATGACGTGTTGCGAGACATGATCGATCAGTTCATATATGTCTACCTGGATGATATATTGATTTTTTCTTCGTCTCTCCAGGAACACGTGCAACACGTTCGACAAGTGCTTCAGAGGTTGCTAGAGAATGGGCTTTTTGTCAAGGCGGAGAAATGCGTTTTTCATGCACAGTCTGTTCCTTTTCTAGGTCACATCATCTCGGTTGAGGGAATGCGCATGGATCCTGACAAGGTTAAGGCTGTGGTGAATTGGCCAAGTCCAGATTCCCGTAAGGCCCTACTGAGGTTTCTGGGGTTTGCCAATTTTTACCGGCGTTTTATTCGCAATTTCAGCCGACTAGCCGCGCCTCTGACCGCCTTGACCTCCCCCAGAACGACGTTCAGGTGGTCAGACGCAGCAGAAGCTGCATTTGCCAAACTGAAGGGTTGCTTCGTTTCAGCCCCTATCCTGATAACCCCTGATCCATCACGTCAGTTTGTGGTGGAGGTCGATGCGTCAGAGGTGGGGGTAGGTGCAGTGTTATCCCAGCGCTCTCCTTCAGACGACAAGATGCACCCCTGTGCGTTTTTTTCACATCGTTTATCCCCTGCCGAAAGCAATTATGACATTGGCAACAGAGAGTTGTTGGCAGTCAAGTTAGCGTTGGAGGAGTGGCGCCACTGGTTAGAAGGGTCAGGGGTACCTTTTATCGTCTGGACCGACCACAAGAATCTGGAATACATTCGCACTGCTAAAAGACTTAATTCCAGGCAGGCTCGGTGGGCTCTTTTTTTCGGACGTTTTGACTTTACTCTTTCGTACCGCCCGGGTTCCAAAAACATCAAACCCGATTCTTTATCGCGCATTTTTGACCGTTCCGATCGCCCGTCTACTCCCGAGTGCATTTTACCAGAGAATCTATTCATCTCTACACTCACATGGGAGGTCGAATCGAAGGTCAAGAAGGCCTTAGAAGGGGTAACGCCTCCGACTCGTTGCCCACCGAACCGTTTGTTTGTGCCGGAGGGGTTACGGTCCAGCGTCATTCAGTGGGGTCATTGTTCCAATGTGGCTTGTCATCCAGGAGTCAATCGTACTATGTTTTTGGTTAAGCAACGATTCTGGTGGCCTCTCATGGCTCGTGACGTTCGCAGTTTTGTATTGGCTTGCTCAGTTTGTGCCACGGGTAAGACTTCCAATCAACCTCCAGATGGGTTACTCCAACCGCTGCCGGTGCCTTCGAGACCCTGGTCCCATATCGCGCTAGATTTTATCACCGCCCTCCCACCCTCCCAGGGTCACACGGTAGTTTTGACCGTGGTGGACCGGTTCTCGAAGGCGGCCCATTTCATTCCCTTGCCCAAATTACCTTCAGCCAAGGAGACAGCGGTGGTTGTCGTTGACCACGTCTTTCGGCTTCATGGCCTCCCGATAGACGTGGTTTCTGACAGAGGACCCCAATTTGTGTCCAAATTTTGGCGAGAGTTTTGTAAACTTCTGGGGGCGACTGTCAGTCTGTCCTCTGGGTTCCATCCCCAGAGCAATGGTCAAACTGAGCGAGCCAACCAAGATTTGGAGAGAACGTTGCGATGTTTAGTGTCCAAGAATCCTTCCTCCTGGAGTCAGCAATTGTCTATGGTGGAGTACGCCCACAACACGTTGCCAGTGTCATCCACGGGCCTATCACCATTTGAGTGTAGTGTAGGTTACCAGCCACCAATTTTTCCTAGTCTGGAATCCGAAGTCGCGGTCCCCTCCGCCCACGCCTTCGTCCAGAGGTGTCACCGCACTTGGACTAGAGCCCGTGAGACTCTACTCCAAGTGGGGGCACGCACCAAGGCCAAAGCCGATCGCCACCGGCGAAGGCCTCCCGTATACGTCGTCGGTTCCAAAGTGTGGCTTTCTACCAAGGACATTCCTCTCCGCTCCGTTTCGAATAAGCTCGCACCGAAATTCATTGGCCCGTTCTCTGTCACTAAAATCATTAGTCCAGTGACAGTCCGTCTCAATCTTCCTCCAGTGTACAGGAGGATTCATCCCGTATTTCATGTTTCCAAAATTAAGCCCGTATTTTTTGCTCGCATTAATCCGCCAGTTCCGGTTCCCCCCCCGCCGCGCCTCGTAGACGGGGAGCCTACTTATTCGGTCAATCGTGTTCTGGACTCTAGACGGAGGGGACGCGGATTCCAGTACTTGGTGGACTGGGAAGGTTACGGTCCGGAGGAGAGAAGTTGGGTACCGGCTAGAGACATCCTGGATCACTCCCTTATCGATGATTACAATCGGCAGGTAAGGGATACTGTCACGGTTGGTAAATCCTACGTTTTCTCCTTGTCTCGTGTTTCTGTTGTTATATGTCAGCGCGCTGATTAGATGGGCGTTCCGCTCATTAGCACTCATCACCCATCCACTCATTATCCCTCTCACCAGCTGCAGCTTGTCAGATCATGTGTATTTATACTCACCAATTTCTCATCTTCCCTGTCAGATCGTTGTATGTGGTTTCCCGGTGTGTCTGTGTTCCTGTCGCGTTCCAGTCTCTTGCCTTCCTTGTTCCGGTTTTCGTTCTGTGGATTTTATGGACATTATCGCTTATTGGACACTCATCACCGCACCTCTGCTTCTTCACCTACCATCTGACCATCGGAGTTCCTGCGTCACTTACCTGTTTGCCTGTGTTAGATTCTTCTCTGTTCAACCTTCAATAAACAAGTTATACTGCACTTGCTTCCATCAGTCTGTCATGACACATACAACACACTTTTAGCACAGTATAACAAACAGTGACAACTCAGTTCCCACATCATTAAGTCTCTCAACGGCAGTCATTTGCAAAGGTAGAGGCAATCTAAAAGATTGGCATACATAATAGTTAAACCAGCAGTTTAATTAATAAAATGTTTTACAAGGCTAAATGCCTACCTGCAGCAGCTCAACACACAGCTCGCGCACACACATACCAAAACAACAGCGCGCGGACGTATTTAAAGGAAGTGACGCAACATTCCATCTCAAGTCTCGCGATACTTCACAAAGTCTTTGTCCCATTGTCCCAATATTTCATAATAACAAGAGAAGAACATTCTCTGTGTCACATTAGGAAAATGTTAGAAGGGCATCATTGAGAGATGAGATGAGCATGTAGGCTACATTATGATGGGCCTCGAAAAACAGGGACCACTATAATCATCACCAACTTTCAACGTGATGTCACCGGGAAGGCCCTGACAGATTCAATAACTGATGAGTGGAACTGTATCAGAAGAATCTGTGGCAGGTTGACTCTTGAGGGAACTCCTCTTGTACAAATGTTTGAAGATATCTCAGAACCTGGCAGTAGTTTTGGGAGTTCATCTTCCTGAAAGATCCATTTAGCTCATTGTTAGTATCAGCTCACACCTCCCTCTCCACTAGGGCTGTAGTCAAGACCACCTTTGTTGAGTCCAAGACAAGTCCAAGACCAGGACTAGTCGAGTCCAAGTCAAGACCAAGTCCAAAAAGGTTCGAGTCCAAGACAAGACCGAGTGCAAAAAGGTTCGAGTCTGAGTCCAGGACAGGGAAAAAAAAAGTCTTATGCATGACATTATCAAGACAATCATTTGGGGTTATTATTTGTTGATCTAAAGCAAAAACAGTGTCACCACACCTAGGATTTTTAAGTATAGATCCCCTATAGTACCCCTTGATATCATATAATCTTCTAATCTAAAGAAAACAGAATGATGACATAGGGTGATATGATACCTTATAATAGCAGTGTTAGAACTGATATACAAACACCAACCCAGTACTATTACCACTGCTAGGTACTAGTACTAAACGTTTGAGCAACTAAATGACAATGAAGCAGATGTACAGTAGTAGTGTAGAAAAGAAGTGACCAGTATTACAGAGTGTACCCCTATGGTTGGTTTATGCCTTCCCTGAAAAAAATATTGTATTGTGTATTATATTGTTATTTGGACGTTGGTTAATAGGAAAGACATTTTCAGAAAACATTAAAGTTTGGTTAAACAACAATGAACACCGTGTAATTTAACATTTTTTTTTTATTTGAGAACAAACTGCAGGATTTTAAAATAAATTCATTAGGAGATGTTTAAGAAATGAATAAGAAATAATAAGAACCATTTTCACAGTATATTTAGTACAAGCATTTGTACAACATTGTATCCTTCAAATTTGATATGGGATTAAAATCATGGGCAGTGTATAAAATATAAATTAATGATTAATTATTTCAGAGCATGTGAGCGGAGAGCGCATTTCTGAATATTCCGCTCCGCTCGCTCATTCCGCTCAGGGTCGCTCGCTCACCCCAGAATGGTTCGAAAATATGTGGAATAAGGGCGGCCTCCGACTAACGTTTTTTTTTTTCTAGTCGACTAGTAGGCTTGTTGTTCATTTAAGCCATTAGTGAAAGAATCGACCCTTGCCTATAAATGAATTTAATTACTTAAATTATAGGCTATACTAGTCTATAGGCCTACAGGATTATGAGCGTTTATAGCCGCACTCAAGCGCATGACCGCAGGGATAAAGCTTGCCACAAAGAACCGGCAAAAGTAATGATTATTAATGTGTCAAAAATAGCAAGGAGACATTTAATTGTTTATTAATAAACTGGCGTTTTCTGTGTCGCTGCAAAGATATAAAGTTGACGATGCGGACTCGCCATGAACGCCAGAGAGAAATGCACATTTCATATGGATTAGCTACATAATCAGAGTGGCATATTTCTTTTTGTTTTGAATAGTTTCGTTTTAAAGTAGTCATTTCAAGCTTTCTATAATAGATAGCCTATATTTCTCAAATCTGAGAGGCACACGCTGAGTTTCGGCACCCTCCAGTTCAAGTGCAATGCAAGTGATCGCCCCGGCGTCTTATTACATTCATTGTCTGCTATATATTTGCTTCTTATTTATTAAATACAGGCAATTGGTTGATAAAACATTGATCAAAATTAAGATACAATTTATACAAAACGAAAATCTTTTTAAAAAGAGTCTTTCTACAAAACAAATTCTCAAAACTCAATGAAGTGGTCAAAATCATGTCTTACCCACTCCATGTCAGATATTGCGCATCTCATGATGTATCATATCTTTCTTATGCTGCATGCTCAGTGTTTCACTTTCCCTCTAATATTATTAACATTATATAAAGACACCTGGACTCGGTCGAGACCAAAAGCCATATTTGGCAAGACCAGTGGCCGAGACCGAGACAAGTCCGAGTCCGAATACCAGCGAGTCCGAGACAAGTCCGAGACCATAGAAAAACGGTCTCGAGTCCGGACTCGAGTCCAAGACCGGACTCGAGTACTACAGCCCTACTCTCCACCCTTCTGTTGTCTGACTTGAACTAGTGATGGTCCCTCAAGATTCACTCCATAAAACCTTTATCACTCTTCATATTTCATTAAACTTGTGACAGCTTGTGATTCTAAGAGTTGGTCATGTTTCAGACTTCTTTACCTTAGCAGTCTCTGAGAACCTGATAGCTTTAGGCTAGTTTTGGAGATTCACAGGTTGCAGTTCTGGAATTTGGTAGCACTAGAGTCTAAAGGGTGTTTTACACTTAATTATTCTCCTTAATTCTCAAAGTATTTCGCAGTACGTGCATCTGTCCTTCTCAGTACTTTTTTGTGACTCTGCAAAATTAAGCCATTTAATTGTCTGATAACTTTTTAATTTGCACAATTTTTGACCTTTAAATGTCAGTTAAATCTCTTTTTTTGGCCCATTTGCCTGTAAAAAATAAATAAATAAATAAAACAATCTGTCAAAAAAAGTCCAAGCTAAGTTAAGCTTGGACTTAGGTCCAGCTGCTGCCTTAAAAATGTATTCAAAGTATAATCACATTGCATGGCTGTACAAGTCATTTTGATTTAAATTATATTAAACTGACTTAAAAAAATTATTTTGAAATTGTTTGAAACAATTTGATGAGTAAAAGTAATGGAAACACATCGAGCATATAAGTTCCCTTTCAAGGGAACTCGAGCTGCGTTGAGACGCGGTGGGAACGCTCTGCGTGATTGCGTCGTGAAGCACGTGTATAATCAGTCCAATGGAAGAGCGTGGCGTCATAGACCAGGAAACTATAAAGCACCCCTGAAAACAGATTGCGACAGCTTCTGCGCCTTCAGCAAGCGATCTGTGTTGTCTGTCCTTGTCATATTTATTGTTGTCTGTCAAGTTTCAATATATATATATTATGGCAAAAGAGAGCAAGCAGCTTTGTGTTGTTCCCTGCCCACGTTATATCACGGGTGGGGACACACACATCAGCTTTTCGTGGGACTGTGAGCATTGCGAGAAGCTGTCCGTGAGGACGCTCCGCTCCCACCGGGCGTTCTTCGAGGAGGACGGTTCGGTTCGTGCTCCCCGACGCTCCGCTTTCAAGAAAAGGAAAAAAAAAGAAAAAAAAAAAGAAAAAAAGAAATAATCCTTTCAGCGGCGTTCCAGAGGTTTCTTCCTCACCAATCTAATGTTCCTGAGACTGCTGGGCGGGAGCAGTCTCGGCCTACTAAGCTCCTCGCAGCACAGAGTGCAAAGAAGAAGACCTGATGCCGAGGCTATCAGGCTTCTAAAGGGGGTCCCCTCCGGGGTAGGAACAGTTTTGAGAAATCGTTTCTCCTCAGCGCCCTCTGGGGTGCGACTCTCTGAGGAGGGTCGCAACGCTGCCAGTTCGGTTTTCCTGCCGGTTCGCCGTTTAGGGCACCAAGGTGTCAGTGTCCCCAAATGATCCTCCGAGGAGGGTCGTAGAGCAGTCAGTCCGGTCTCCCTGCCGGTTCGCCGTTTTTAGGGTGCCGAGGTGCCTGCTTTTTCCTACGATCCTCCGAGGAAGGTCGTAGGAACTAAGCTAGTTAGAGGTAGGCAAGATCTGAGGACTGTCGTCATCTCTAATAAAGCTTAGACAAGAAGTCCTGTCGCAAAAAACGAGGCTATCAGGCTTCTGAGGGCTCCTCCGGGGCAAGGACCGTTTTGAGAAATCGTTTCTCCTCGGCGCCCTCTGGGGTGCGACTCTCTGAGGAGGGTCACAGCGCTGCCAGTTCGGTTGTTCCCTGCCGGTTCGCCGTTCAGGGCACCGAGGTGTCAGCGTCCCCATACGATCCTCCGAGAAGGGTCGTAGAATGGTCAGTTCGGTTGTTCCCTGCCGGTTCCCACTTTAGGGCACCGTAGTGACTGTTCAACCAAATCCAGAGGCCAGTCTTGAGAGACTGGTTCCCCTAGTAGAATTTCTGGCAGCGTGGAAACTACTGCCACATATTTCTCAGTGGGTCCTGCACACTTTAGAAAAGGGTTCAGAATTCAGTTCGGTTCTCGTCCGCCCAGATTTCTAGGGGTCCTCCCCACGGTGGTGTACCCCGAGCAGGCTTTGGTTATGGAGCAGGAAGTACTGACACTTCTGCAAAATGAGCTGTAGAAGGGGTTCCTCCTCCCAACAGACAGTCAGGGTTTTACAGCCATTACTTCATTGTTTCCGAAAGAGGATGAGGGGTTGCGTCCTCTAGACCTGTGTCAATTAAACAGCAGGTTTCAGAATCTCAAGTTCAAAGTATGCTTACACTAAATATGATTGTGTCACAGATTCAGTCCGAGGACTGGTTTGTCACAATAGACTTAAAGGACGCTTGCCTATCTATCCATCCTCATCACAGGAGGTTCCTGAGGTTTGCTTTCGGGGGCAAAGCATACCAGTATCGGGTTCTTCCATTCGGCCTAGGTTATCACCCCGCACCTTTACAATATGTGTGGATGCAGCTCTGGCTCCTCTGAGACTCAATCTGAGCATATGGCAGTTCGGCATCGAGATGTCGTTCTCTCTCATTTAAAGATGTTGGGTTGCCACTCAACGCCAAGAAGAGTGTGCTCCTCCCAGCTCAGAGGAAAGAGCTCACAGTCACTCACTGTGAAACAGTTTCAGACTGTGGGTCTCATGGCAGCTGCGTCCAACGTAATTACTTTTGGCCTTCTGTACATGAGACCCCTGCAGTGGTGGCTCAGGACCAAGGGGTTTTCTCCGAGGGGAAATCCTTTTTCGCATGATCAAGGTCACACGGCTATGCCTATGTGCCTCGGTCATGTGGAAGAACCTTGGTTCCTCGCCCAGGCCCAATGTTGGGGGCTTCTTGTCGACGCATAATGCTATCGACGGATGCTTCCCTCACAAGTCGGGAGTGATCATGAGTGGTCGCTCGGCGGAGGGTCCGGACAACACACTGATGGTCTTGTATATCAGAGCAGATATCCTGTTGAGGCAGGGGCTGAGGCCCGGGGAATGGAGACTTCACCCCGAGGTGGTGGAGCTCCTATGGGAGAACTTTGGGCAAGCTCAGGTTGATCTTTTCGTATCATACGATACAACCCATTGTCCGCTATGGTTCTCCCTCACATATTCAGCTCCTCTCGGACTGGACGCTATGGTGCAGGTGTGGCCGAGGATGCACCTGTACGCATTCACCCCGATATCAATGCTCCCGGGAGTTCTGGAGAGGGTTCTCGGACCTATTGTCCCTTCTGGACGGCTCTCCTATGGAGATTCCTATCAGAAGGGACTTGCTATCCTAAACGGGGGGCACGATATTTCACCCTCACCCGGAACTGTGGGCTTGGCCTCTGAGGGGGCCCAGCTCATAGAATCCAGTCTCTCGACTGAGGTCGATGAGACCATCCTTCAATCCAGAGCTCCTTCCACGAGAAAACTATATACATTGAAATGGAAACTGTTCTCTACATGGCGTGGAGAACGTTTTTTAAATCCTGATAACTGACACTGTTGGTACAGTTCTCGATTTCCTACAAGACCGTTCCTCTTCTGGATTATCTCCCTCCACCTTAAAGGTGTACGTAACGGCTATATCTGCTTATCGCACCCCTCTGGGGGCGGCTTCTCTTGGGAGAGATCCTCTTATCATTTGTTTTCTCAGTGGTACATTGAGGCTGAGGCCTGCACTGCACTCTAGAGCACCGGCTTGGGATTTGGCCATTGTACTTGAGGCCTTGGTTCCCTTCAAGCCTATTGAAGAGGTTTTAGAGAAGTTCCTTACACTAAAAACTTTATTTTTACTTGCTATTTCTTCCATCAAGAGAATTGGAGATCTGCAAGCCCTGTCGGTGGCTCCTTCATGTTTGGAATTTGTAATGCGGCAGGCTGGTCCTCACCACATACATTTGTCCGATTCTACGACTTAGACCTCTCCACTCCCAGGGCTAGGTTGCTTGCTTCTTAGTGTGTGCAAGGACTTCACACAGAACGGGCATTTCTCATTATGGCGTAGTGGGTATGGGGTTCCCACCGCGTCTCAACGCAGCTCGAGTTCCCTTGAAAGGGAACGTCTCAGGTTACGTATGTAACCCTGGTTCCCTGAGAGGGAACGAGACGCTGCGTTCTCCTGCCATACTTCCTGCATGCCCTGATCGACTTGCTTCAGGCTTATCAGAAGCTGTCGCGGTCTGTCAGGGGTGCTTTATAGCGTCCTGGTCTATGACGTCACCCGCCTATGTCGTCTCGGTCTTCCATTGGACTGATTATACACGTGCTTCACGACGCAATCACGCAGAGTGTTCCCACCGCGTCTCAACGCAGCGCCTCGTTCCCTCTCAGGGAACAAGGGTTACATACGTAACCTGAGACGTTTTCTTTTGTGTAGCCTATTAATTATGTCTAAAAATATATATTTTTTAAATATATTTTATGTTTTTTAAACTTATTTTTACTTTACTGTAACTCATTAACAATTACACCACCTAAATAATTTTACTGTCTCAATAGTATGATGTGGAATTCTAGGAAAATATGGGCATATGGTCAGACTATCGACTTGCATTAAAACTATGCACACTCAGTAGTCTATCTGCTTTTTAAAAATAATAATAATAACAACATCAAATCATTAGTAAAATAAAGTTAAATAGCCTAATAAAAAATCTTTAGACAACTACAATATACTTTATGAACAATAATATAATCAATAATACTATTAATTAATTTAAAATAATTTTATCGTCATAATTATTATCATTGTTGTTGTAGTTGTACATTTTGAAAACAGGACGTGGAGATAACCACCCTACTCGAAGCGGCATTTGTGTGAGCTCGCGCGTGCTTCAATGAAGGCAGCGCATTAATCTAAAACCGTGATTAAACTGACTGGAACCAACCGTTTGGACGCACACCTTCCAACCAATCAGAATCTGTCAATAGTTCCACTCATCCTTCGAAGAGCAAGCCTGAAAGCCATAATCTACCTGGTTAAATAAACAAAATGGCGCCTAAAGAAGCGTTAAGACCTCTGATCTCTATATAGACTCATTTTCAGTTGGTAAACATGATGACATTTTTATGTGGGCGGAGCTTAGGTGGAGGCAGAACCATCCCTCTGGCAACTTCACTAACACTAGTTTGCAAGTTTTGTTGGCTTGTTTTTTAACAATGACGGGAGAAAATCAGATTTTATCAGACCAGGCTGGGGAAATTATGTTGACTTTGGTCTTCTTCTTGTGACACTTTTCCAGGGGTGTTGTGTTATGGTTCTGCCTATTATGATCAGCTTAATATGATTCACTTCACAAATGTTTACTCATGCTGCAATTTCTCTGTGTTCTTCTTTCTTTACAGTGAAAGCATCATGGATGCAACATTGTGCTCGGTATGTTTTTTTTCATCGACATTTTTCTGTTTTCCTCTTTAACTTTCATCAGTATACATTTAGTGGCAATGTCAGATAGAAAGTACTCATCCATTTGGAAAAGGGCAAAAAGATTAGAACAAAAATATGCAAGTGCCCAAACAGCTGCATCAGAGTTTTTGCCAACAAATGTCTCTCCTCATTGCTCTTCACTGCTTTCCCAAGAACTTACACAAGAGGAGAGTTCTTTCAAACAGAATAGTGCAGATGAGGGAGATTTGGATTATGTCCGGTCCCAGAGCAGCTATAGGGAAACTGACCTACCACTTAGACATTGCATTGCACAGTGGACAAATTAATTTAATGTAAAACACAATGCAGTGGATTCTTTGTTAAAAATTTTGATTGAAAATGGACACCAAGACCTGCCAAGGACAGCAAAAACACTGCTTTCAACCAGTGAAAGTGTTGAGTTTGAGATTAAATCAGGAATGCAGTATATCTACCTTGGCTGCAAAGACCAGCTCTTGAATCATATGAAAATGTATCCTTTACAGGATATTTCTGAATTAGGTTTCACTGACTTTTCGCTCAATATTGATGGCTTGCCGCTTTTCAAAAGTAGCAAAAAGACACTGTGACCAGTGTTGTGCTAATTGAATTTATCTCCTTCCTCAGTATTTCCGTTGGCTTTGTGTTTTGGTTTGTCAAAGCCCAAAAATCTTGACTTTATTGATGATGTTGTTGGTGACCTTCACAGCATTATAGAAAATGGACTAGAGACAGACAGGGATTTGATTAAGATGAGGCTGCGTTGTGTTACATGTGATACCCCAGCCAAGGCTCTTGTGAAGTCCATAAAACTGTGTTCAGGCTATTATGGGTGTGACAAATGTACACAAAAATGAGTGTGGGATGGCCATCGGGTGATCTATCCTGAAATAAACAATCTAACATTGAGAACTGATCAAGCATTTCGAGATCAGTCTCAAGAGGAGCACCACCTCTCTTCAGTTCTGTCGCCATTTTGTCAGCTCCCAATAAACATGATTGAACAGTTCCCTGCGGATTATAAGCACCAGTGTTGCCTTGGGGTTATCCTCATGTGGCTGAGGGGACCACTGGGAATCAGATTGTCATCTGGCCATGTTAAGCAGGTCAGTTTACAGCTTCTGAAGCTTAAAGCCTGCATTCCAAATGTGTTTGCAAGGAAACCAAGAGCCTTGGAAGAGATTGATAGATGAAAGGCCACAGAGTTGAGACAGTTTGCCCTCTATACAGGAAAAATTGTGCTTAAAGGCATAATTGCAGAACAGCTCTATGACCACTTCCTGGTTTTTAGTGTGGCATTATCTATCCTTGTTTGCCCAAGACTGTCAAAACACTCAATCACAATGCAGAGGAGTTGTTGGTGTACTTCATTGCACAGGGAAGACATTTGTATGGGGATGAATTTCTTGTCTACAATGTCCACAGTTTAGTACACCTGGCATCAGATGAGAATTACTTGCATCAGCTGAAAAGATTGGTTCGTTCCGGGCGAAATCCTCTCTCACAGATTGTGAGGCGGCTTAGGGAAGCAGACAAACTGAGCAAGATACTTCGTGAACCAAAGAAGGCTGTAGAAATAAAAAACAACAACAATGTCTTTACTCTTAGTGATCTAGAGTGCTGTGAAGTTGTTGCAGTGTCTGGTGAGACAGAGCATGGGGAAAAGATGTTGCTCTGTCGTATCTATGATCGACTTGAGCCATTCTTCATGCAGCCCTGTGACTCAAGGTTGATTGGAGTCTAGACAGCCAGAGACAGTCACACTCGGATGAAAACATTATCTGAGAGGCATTTGGGCAAGCAGGCATTTATGACTGAGGCAGACAGTAGTTTGAGGATTGTACTTAACTTGCTCCATTCATTCTGAGGAGTTCACAGACTTAAATGATTAAATCACTTTAGAATAAAATGTCCTGATAATTTACTTAACCCAGATGTTTTTGTCTTTCTTTCTTCAGTTAAAAAACAATTAATGTTTTTGAGGAAAACATTCCAGAATTTTTCTCCATATAGTTGATTTCACCGAGGTCGAACTGGTTGAAGGTCCAAATTGCAGTTTCAATGCAGCTTCAAAGGGCTCGATCGCAGCCAAGGAATAAGAGTCTCATCCACCGCAACTTGCTCTAGCTCTGCAATGCACCACGCATTACGCCATTACGTTGGAAAGGTCACGCATGACGAAGACATAAGTACCGACCCAGTGTTTACAGAACAAACACGTTTTTACCTTTTTTTTTTTGTAAAAGGCAATGTCGGACAATTTTGAAGTTGGAGGAGAAGATGAGATGGAGTTCCCTTTCGTTGTCACTCCGAGTTACGTCGGATGACGACGAATGGGGTTTCGCTTAGAAAGCCTATCGACTTTGAGTATTAAGTATTCGCGTCATTACGGTCGAGACTCAATGATCTCGTTAGAGAGAGAGTCCCCTCATCCACACCCGATCTAACACTCTCCACTTGAGGTGCTACTTCGGCTGGTGGCCAGGGTGACCTGAGTGTGATGGAGTGGAACAAAGGCGCCGACTATCCGTCTGTGCCCCACACCCCCCTCTTCATTGACGCAACCCGTGAGCGATCACGGACCCCCCGCGGGTTTTCTTTGATGTTCCAGAATCGGATCTGTTGTCCATTTCAGCATCACAGGGCGGGCAAGAATCTTCAGGAAGTGAAGATTCGACAGTGCTGCCACTTTCTGGTGTGCATATGGCATTTGTCGAGTCAGATCCTGAGATGATGGCCATGCTTTCACGGGCCGCCGCGAGCATCGGACTAGAGTGGAACCTTCTACCCTGTCCTGAGCGCTTGCTGCTAGACAATTGGTTTTTGGGTGTGGCCGCTGTCAGCGTCCACACCTGTCAGCGTCTACTACAATACCTTTCTTCCGGGATGTGCATCAGGAGATCTCGAAATCCTCGAAGACCCCCATGTCTTCCAGCGATCTCTCGTTGATCTTCTCCGCCCTTCCTCCCCTCCACGGGGCCGCTGCCCATGGGTACACTGGGGTCCCCCGGTTGAACGCTCTGTTGCAATACTAAAAGAACTGTGTCCTCAGAGTCCTTCTTCTCGGTGCGATCCTAAGCACCCGTCCGAAGCCTGTAGTTCCCTTTCGTTGTCACTCCGAGTTACGTCGGATGACGACGAATGGGGTTTCGCTTAGAAAGCCTATCAACTTCGAGTATTACAAAACGAGCCAATGGCAAAGAAATGCCATGGGTCTGCGGAATTTGCATGACGTAACTCCACCCCACCTCGTGGGTATAAAAGGAGGAAGTCCGCAACAGCAGTTTATGTTTTCGCTTCGGAGCCAAGTGTATTCTTCTCTCCACAAGCCAACTCTGAATTATCAGCTTCACGAACGAGTGCCTCGAGTGTTGGTGTGACGGCGATCTCCGGCGAGTGCGTGCTTCCTGCTTATCTCTGCAGTGGTTCATCAGAGAGCGCGTGCTTCCCCGGGCGCTTCAACACGTGAGTTCTCTCTCTAAAAGAGCGCACGCGGCACGTCTTTTTAAAGACGGCTCGCCCGTGCATTTAAAAAAAAAAAAAAAAAAAAAAAAAACGAATGGTTGCGGCAGCTTGGTATCGGACTCTGATGGGCACGAGCGTTGTCTGGTATGTTTGGGCTTGATCATACTAGAGCAGCGCTCGTGGATGACTCATGTTCTCTCTGTGGGAACATGATCATCGCGTCATATAGGTCGAGACTCTGTGAACTCGCAAGAGTGAGAGTCCCCTCATCCACCCCCCGATCTTCGGCTGGTGGCCAGGGTGACCTGAGGGTGTTGGTCTGGAACAAGGCGCCGACTCCGTGTCCGTGACCCCAGCCTCCCCTCAACGGCGGTGCCCGCTAGTGAATAGGTGATTCCCACGAGTCTACCCTCTGGTGGCCCGTGTGTTTCATTTAAAGCTACAGAGGATGATACTATGTTTGTAGCAGCTTCACAAGGTGGGTTTGATTCTCTGCGAAGTGACGACTCGTCACAGCTGCCACCCTCTGGTGTGCATACGGCTGTGCCTGAGTCTGATCCAGAGATGACGGCCATGCTTTCCTGGGACGATTGGTTTTTGGGTAAGGCCGCCGACCCTCGTCCACGGCAAACCTCAATACCTTCCCTCCCGGACGTGCATGATGAGATCTCGAAGTCCCAGAAGACCCCCTGGTTTTCTCGGGACCGCTCGCTGATCTCATCCGCCTTTCCCCCCTCGATGGGGCCGCTGTCACAGGTACACTGGGGTTCCCCCGGCTGAACGCTCTGTTGCGATGCTATGTGTCCTCAGAGTGCTTCTTCTCGGCGCAATCCTAAGCACCCGCCCGTGGTCTATGGTTTTTGTCTACATTTGTGGCGAGATCCTATAGCACCACGGGACTGGCAGCCGCCTCTCTGCAGGCCATGGCCATTCTGCTGGTCCTCGACCCAGATGCTCATGGACTTGCACGAGGGCGGGACTCAGTTCTTCCAGGAGTTGGTAGCAGGACCACTCCTTTCCCCGGTGGAGGGCCGGGGAAAAATCCTTATTCTCCTAAGAACTGACTCTCCCGTCTCTGGGAAGACAGAGTTCTCGGACGACACAGAGCGCCGCCCACAAGCCGTGCTCTCCTCGTCCCCCTCTGTCCCAGAGGTGCTTGACACGGCGTGCCGTCCACGGACCGCTTCGCCCCTGTCCCCCTCTGTCGCCAGACCCCTGCCTCTGTCAGGGCGCGGTTGCTAACTGTGCCCCCACACCGGGCTGGTATGCCGTCCACGTCTGGGCCAGTTACTCCGCTTCGCTGCCCCTCCGGGGGGACGCCTGTTGTCCGCTTGATCCCGCTGGTTCAGTTCCTGGGAGCCTGGTTAGAGCTTCCCCGTCTGTCCCGCTGGATCGCGCGCACCATCAGGCTCGGCTTGCGATTCAGTTCGCACGGTCTCCTCCCCGCTTCAGGGGAGTCCGCTCCACTTTGGTCGGTGGCAATGCCCCTATCATGAGAGCAGAGATTGCCACCCTGCTGGCGAAGGGTGCAATCGAGACTGTCCCTCCAGCCGAGATGAGGTCCGGGTTCTACAGCCCCTACTTCATTGTCCCCAAGAAAACCGGTGGGTTACGGCCAATCCTGGACTTGCGCGTGCTGAACCGCTCCCTTCACAGGCTGCTGTTCAAGATGCTCTCCGCCAAACGCGTTCTCGAATGCGTGCGGCCCCAGGATTGGTTTGCAGCGATCGACCTGAAGGACGCCTACTTTCATGTCTCCATTCTTCCTCGACACAGACCGTTCCTACGGTTTGCTTTCGAGGGGCAGGCATACCAGTACGCGGTTCTCCCTTTCGGGCTAGCCCTGTCTCCTCGCACCTTCACGGAGGTTGTCGAGGCTGCCCTTGTTCCCCTTCGGGAACACGGGGTTCGCATCCTGAGTTATATCGACGACTGGCTGATCCTAGCCCACTCTCGAGATCAGGTTTGCGAACACAGGGACCTAGTGCTCCGGCACCTAGCTCGTCTGGGCCTTCGGGTCAACTGGGAGAAGAGCAAACTTTGCCCCGTGCAGAGGATCTCTTTTCTCGGTATGGACATCGACTCGGTCGCCATGTCCGCGCAGCTTACGAGCGAGCGCGCGCAGTCACTGCTGACTTGCCTGAGACATCTCAGGAGCAAGAATGCGGTTCCACTGAAACATTTTCAGAGGCTCCTGGGGCATATGGCATCTGCAGCCGCGGTCACGCCGCTCGGATTGCTTCATATGAGACCGCTTCAGCTTTGGCTTCGCGACCGAGTCCCGAGGTGGGCATGGCATCAAGGCACGCTCCGGGTACCAGTTACTCCGACCTGCCGTCAGTTCCTCACCCCGTGGTCGAACCTCAGTTTTCTCAGGGCGGGTGTCCCCCTGGAACGAGCTTCCCGGCATGTTGTGGTCTCCACGGATGCCTCCACCACGGGCTGGGGCGCCATGTGCAATGGACATGCTGCTGCGGGCTCCTGGACAGGACCCCAGCGGCTATGGCATGTCAATTGCCTCGAGTTGTTGGCAGTACAACTTGCCCTGCACCGCTTCCGGGCGTTGCTCAGGGGTCAACACGTACTAGTCCGCTCAGACAATACCGCTACTGTAGCGTACATCAACCATCAAGGTGGTCTACGCTCCCGCCGTATGTCACAACTCGCCCGCCACCTCCTTCTATGGAGTCAGAAGCATCTGAGGTCGCTTCGAGCCATTTTCATTCCCGGAGCCCTGAACTGTGCAGCCGACGAGCTCTCACGGCTTCAGCCCCTCCCTGGAGAATGGCGACTCCATCCCCAGTCGGTTCAGCTGATTTGGGACCAGTTCGGGGACGCACAGATAGATCTGTTTGCCTCTCACGACTCGACCCATTGCGCCCTGTATTTTTCCCTGACCGAGGGCACGCTCGGCACGGATGCACTGGCGCACAGCTGGCCGCCGGGCCGCAAATATGTGTTTCCCCCAGTGAGCCTTCTTGCGCAGACCTTGCGCAAGGTCAGGGAGGACGAGGAGCAGGTCATTTTGGTCGCGCCGTATTGGCACGGCCGGACCTGGTTCCCCGAACTTGCACTCCTCGCGACAGCACCTCCCTGGCCCATTCCTCTGAGGAAGGACCTTCTTTCTCAGGGACGGGGCACCGTGTGGCACCCTCGCCCCGATCTCTGGAGCCTCCACGTGTGGCTCCTGGACGGCTCGAGGTAGGTTTGAGTACCCTTCCACCAGCGGTGGCGGCTACCATCACTTCCGCTAGAGCGTCGTCCACGAGACACGTCTACGCGTTGAAGTGGAACCTCTTCGTCGACTGGTGCTCTTCTCACCGAGAAGACCCCCGGAGATGCTCGATCAGCGTTGTGCTTTCCTTCCTTCAGCAAGGGTTGGAGCGAAGGCTGTCTCCCTCCACCCTTAAGGTCTATGTTGCCGCCATTGCCGCACACCATGACCTAGTCGAAGGTAAGTCGGTAGGGAAGCACGACCTGGTCATCAGGTTCCTGAGAGGAGCGAGGAGACTAAATCCTCCTCGTCCTCCTCTCGTTCCCTCTTGGGACCTCTCAGTGGTTCTAACTGCCCTGAAGAGTGCTCCCTTTGAGCCCCTGCAATCAGTTGAGCTTGAGTTCCTGTCAATGAAGACAGCGCTCCTGGTTGCACTGGCCTCCATCAAGAGGGTAGGGGACCTGCACGCATTCTCCGTCGACGAAGCGTGCCTGGAATTCGGACCGGCTTTCTCTCACGTGATCCTGAGACCCCGGCCCGGATATGTGCCCAAGGTTCCTACCACTCCCTTTCGGGACCAGGTGGTGAACCTGCAAGCGCTGCCCCCGGAGGAGGCAGACCCAGCCTTGGCACTGCTCTGTCCAGTACGCGCTCTTCGCGCCTATGTAGACAGGACGCAGTGTTTCAGGACCTCAGACCAGCTCTATGTCTGTTATGGTGGGAAGCTGAAGGGAAAGGCTCTCTCCAAGCAAAGGTTGTCTCACTGGATAGTGGACGCCATTGCCTTGGCTTACCAGCAGCAAGGTCGACCGTGCCCCCTTGGTGTGACGGCCCACTCCACCCGGAGTGTGGCATCCTCCTGGGCTCTAGCGCATGGCGCCTCGCTAACAGACATCCGCAGAGCTGCAGGCTGGGCGACACCTAACACATTCGCCAGATTCTATAATCTCCGAGTGGAGCCAGTGTCCTCTCATGTACTCGCTTCAATTAGCTAGTACCGGACCCGCTCAGGTGTCTTCGCTTGCTCGCCATTCCACTCCACGCACTGGATACGTGCGATATTCTCCTCAGGTGAGCTTCCCCGAAAGCCCTGAGTTCCTCCAGCACTCCTGACGTCGGCACCAGTGTCTCTTGCCTGCGCGTCGGCTAGGTGCCTCCCGTGTGCATGGTCCCTCCCCTGAGCGACCCCCACATGTGTATTTCCACTGTAAGCCTCTCTGAGCATGTGTCTTTCCCTTGGCAAGCCACCTTGCCACCCCTGGGGTTGAAATATTCCACCTGCGGCTGGACACCCCAGTGTTCTCCATATGTTTCCTTCGGGTCATATGTGTATTTCTAAGTCCCCCCCCCCTCTGGGTTGGCATTAATTGCATACTTCCCCTAGCTTGGGATATGCTTCCCAGTGTACCTTGGTATTCCTGTGTTAAATTGAGTCCTTCGTCCTTCTATGTCAGGGACCTCGATTTACGCAGGGCACTGGAAGACAGCCGAGAAGGTGGCGTGATTAGACTGGTAACCCCATTCGTCGTCATCCGACGTAACTCGGAGTGACAACGAAAGGGAACGTCTCGGTTACGTATGTAACCCTCGTTCCCTGAGTAGGGAACGGAGACGTTACGTCTGCCTGCCACTTTCCGCTGTACCGCGGGGATCGCCTGAGCTCAGTCTTGGCTCCTCAGCGAAGAAACATAAACTGCTGTTGCGGACTTCCTCCTTTTATACCCACGAGGTGGGGTGGAGTTACGTCATGCAAATTCCGCAGACCCATGGCATTTCTTTGCCATTGGCTCGTTTTGTAATACTCGAAGTTGATAGGCTTTCTAAGCGAAACCCCATTCGTCGTCATCCGACGTAACGTCTCCGTTCCCTACTCAGGGAACGAGGGTTACATACGTAACCGAGACGTTTTCCGTCTACACTTGTGGCGAAATCCTATAGCGCCGAGGACAGGCAACACGCCTCACTGCATGCCATGGCCATTCTGCTGGTCTACCTGGCCCAGATGCTCATGGACATGCAGGAGGGTAGGACTGACCCAGGGCTCTTTAATGAGCTGTGCGCCGCCACTGACCTTGCTCCCCAAGTAACGAAAGTGGCCGCACGCTCCCTGGGTCAGGTGATGTTCACCATTCAAGCCTGTGGCTTAACCTGTCCGATGTGCAGGATGTCCGGCGGACCCGTCTGCTCGACACCCTCATATACTAGGTTGGCCCTTCGGCGGTACGGTTGAGGGCTGTACAACAGTTCTCAACCGCCCATGAGCAGACTGAGGCATTTTCTGTCCCGACGGCTCTGGAGGCCGCGGGGGGATGCCACAGCCCTCTCCAGTCCCGCCCCCCGCTATACGCCGGGTTAACCCTCTGGGGTCTGGGGTGTTTTCTGGGTCCTGGAGGTGTTCTGACATGCTCTGACATTTGTGCATTTTTCAGTTATTTATAAACATGTTAATGGCAAAGGTGTAAATTCACTCTATATAACACAAACGGGGCTACCGTAATATGTGAGCAACATGTATGTACATGTTTGTATTTTTAAGAGAATAATGTTTATGAGTGGTTATTGAAAAAACTAAAACTTAAAGTGTCTGAAATAAGGCCACAAAACACATACTAAATATGTGTCCACAAGACTTTTGACTAATGGGTGTTGTTGCCTAGAATGTTTGCTTCAAAATGATCTGAAAATCATCCTGCCTAATCATTTACACAAAACAATACATTGATTTAAATTTTATAAGACACCTTTTGTTTGGAAAGGCCGGATAATGTGGCACATACATAATGAGCTGCATATTAATTAGCCTTTCACACAGGTGTGTCACAGGGTCCCAAAGAATGCAAGGACAAAAAATTTATTGAAATTATCTATATATACATATTTTACAATTAGAAATTGTAACCAATTACAAATAGGTTACAATTACAACAACAATTACAATTTTAACAATATTTCAAGTGTATTCTTTCTTTGTAAAAAGTATACATTTTATCATACGTATTAAAAAGGTAAGGATTCATTAGTTTGAATATTGGAACAAACACTATAATAACATCTTAGTTGATAATTCAATATACCTACTTAATTTTTGACAAAACATCATACTATAGTATATTTAACCTATGAGCAGAAATTGGTGAACAAAAGCGTACCTATTTAATGTGACAATAGTCTTATTTTACAGTCAAAACTTTATAATCTATCCAAAACTAATCACAAAATCTTGTCTAAACATTCATATTTAGTCTGTAACATTTTGTGTATGATATATTAGCATATACATGTTAATTTGCAGTTTGTTGCTTATACAGACATTTTATTTCAACATATTTCAGTCTATTTTTACTCATCTTAGTAGGCTATAGCAATATAGTTTGGATGTGTTCACGTAAAAATAACGTTTACTAATGTAGGTGCGAGAGTGAATGAACGGCACAGACACGCGCTGTATAACTGTAGTAAACAAAGCATGCGCGCCTGTGCCGTTCATTCATCATTTAGCCTACACACAGACACGCAATTCATATTTAAACAGCCTTTTTGCGGTTTACACAGACACTATTCAATATCGCGATTAGAACAAAGCACTTAAGAATAAATGACTTACTACATCAGCTGGATCCGTTGCTGCTCGAAATGAAACTACCAGCACTTCTGGTACATTTTCCAGGGTTATTAGATAGTATTATTCCTCACAGCGGTAGAAAGATATTTACTAAACATTATGTGTTTTAATCCAGCTGGTGGGCGTTGGCATGTTTGAATGGCTTGCCTTAGATCATTTGCGTTTGAATACCGCGTGCTCTCCGTGGGCGTGGCACATTAACGCGTAATCAGGTTTAATGAGCTGGAAAGAAAAAGACTGACATCTCTCTCTTTTCATACAGATTACAATAACTGAGAATATTTGTTTTTTTATATAAATTAATTCATTAATTTATATAAATTAATTCATTTATTAATTCATAAATTAATTGCTATAGCATTAAAATCAAGATGGCGCCGCAGATGGCTGCCTTAGTGTGGAGCTCTCCAGCTATTGTGTTGTTTTTGTTCGTTTGTCCTGTGTTTAGTCATTATTTTCCTATCAGTTTCACCAAAGACGAACTACTGTAAACTTCTATACAGTTTTTGATTATTCAGACGTTTTGCTGGACATTCTCGTCGGAGGGGAAGCGGTGTTGTTCAAACGCGCGGTCAGAAGCAAACGCGGGAAGCGTGCAGGCGCGCTGGTCAAACTCCGCGAGCGCGGCCTGCGCACTGCACTGCCTAGTATTCATCTTGCGAACCTCCGATCCCTTCCTAACAAAATGGATGAACTACTTCTCCTCACAAGGATTAACAAGGATTTTTCTAACTCTGCTGCTCTGTGCTTCACTGAAACCTGGCTGAGTGAAGCCATACCGGACAACGCAATACATCTGCCAGGCTTCCAGCTGTTCCGAGCGGATCGCATCGCGGAGCTAACGGGGAAAACGAGAGGTGGTGGATTGTGTTTCTACATTAACGAAAATTGGTGTTCAGATATAACAAAACTGAACAAGATATGCTCTCCTAACTTAGAGACCCATTTCATTAATTGCAGACCTTTCTACTCGCCACGGGAGTTTTCCTCTTTCATTCTCGTGAATGTTTACATCCCTCCAGACGCGTGCGTGAGCGCGGCGCTACAACAGCTGGCTGAAGAAATATCTGAAACGGAACAAAGGCACCCGGACTCTCTTCTAATAATTATTGGGGATTTTAACAAAGCAAATCTTTCCCGTGAACTACCAAAATACAGACAGCACGTTACATGTCCCACCAGAGACAGTAATATACTGGACCACTGTTACACCACAATAAGGAATGCGTATCACTCAGTCTCACGGGCAGCTTTAGGGCTCTCTGATCACTGTTTGGTTCATCTTATTCCGACCTACAGGCAGAAACTGAAATCAGCTAAACCTGTGTTAAGGACTGTTAAAAGATGGACTAATGAAGCAGAGCAGGATCTACAGGCCTGCTTTGATTGCACTGATTGGACTGTTTTTGAAGCTCCTACCACCGATCTGGATGAGCTCACAGATACTGTAACATCTTATATAAGTTTCTGTGAGGATACATGCATTCCTACCAGGACATTCTTATCATTCACTAATGATAAACCATGGTTTACTGCGAAACTCAAACACCTTCGTCATGCCAAAGAGGATGCTTACAGAAGTGGGGATAAAATCTTGTATAACCAGGCCAGAAACAGACTGACAAAGGAGATCAGAGTTGCTAAAAGGAACTACTCTGAAAAACTGAAAAAACAGTTTTCATCCAACGACCCATTGTCAGTCTGGAATGGCCTGAGGAACATCACCAACTACAAGTCACCATCCCCCCGATCTGTGGACAATCAACACCTGGCTGACGATTTAAATTCATTTTATTGCAGGTTTGAAAAGCCCTCATTCACACCACACACCGGCTCTAACCTGCACTTCACACATTCACCATCACCTCCTGCACTCCCATTACTCCCCCCTCCTTTCATCCAACCTGAGCTTAAGGTCTGTGTGGAGGAAGTGAGCCGAGTCTTCAAAAAACAGAAGACTAGGAAAGCCTCAGGCCCAGACGGCATCTCATCTGCTTGTTTAAAAGCCTGTGCTGACCAACTGGGCCCGGTCTTCACACAGATCTTCAATAGATCATTGGAGCAGTGTGAAGTTCCCTGCTGCTTCAAGCGCTCCACTATCATTCCTGTCCCCAAAAAACCCAAAATCACTGGACTTAATGACTACAGACCTGTCGCTCTCACGTCTGTGGTCATGAAGTCGTTTGAAAGACTGGTGTTGGCCCACCTGAAGGACATCACTGGACCCCTGCTGGATCCCTTTCAGTCTGCTTACAGAGCAAACAGGTCTGTGGATGATGCAGTCAACATGGGACTGCATTCTATCCTGCAACATCTCGACAGACCAGGGACTTATGCAAGGATCCTCTTTGTGGACTTCAGTTCGGCCTTCAATACCATCATGCCTGATCTTCTCACAGCCAAACTGACCCAGCTCTCCATACCATCCTCGATCTGTCAGTGGATTACCAGCTTCCTGACGGACCGGCAGCAGCGAGTGAGACTGGGGAAACACACATCCAGGACTCTCACCACCAGCACTGGCGCCCCCCAAGGGTGCGTTCTCTCCCCACTGCTCTTCTCCCTGTACACTAATGACTGCACTTCTAAAGACCCCTCTGTCAAGCTCCTGAAATTTGCAGACGACACCACTGTCATCGGTCTCATCCGGAACGGTGACGAGTCTGCTTACAGACTGGAGGTTGAACAGCTGGCTGTCTGGTGCAGTTACAACAACCTTGAGCTGAACACGCTCAAAACAGTGGAGATGATCGTGGACTTCAGGAGGAACAGCTCAGCACTCCCTCCACTCACCATCATGAACAGCACTGTGGAAGCAGTGGAGTCATTCAGGTTCCTGGGCACTACCATCTCTCAGGACCTGAAGTGGGACCATCACATTGACTCCATTGTAAAAAAAGCCCAGCAGAGACTGTACTTCCTTCGCCAGCTGAGGAAGTTCAACTTGCCACAGGAGCTGCTGATTCAGTTCTACTCAGCCGTCATTGAGTCTGTCTTATGCACATCCATCACTGTCTGGTTTGGTTCAGCTACCAAATCAGACATCAGGAGACTACAACGGACAGTCCGGACTGCGGAGAGGATCATTGGTGCCCCCCTGACATCCCTCCAGGACCTGTACTCTTCCAGAGTGAGGAAGAGAGCAGGTAAAATCATCACAGACTCCACTCACCCTAGACACCACCTGTTTGAACTGTTACCGTCAAGACGGAGACTCAGATCACTGGCCACAAGAACATCTCGGCACAGGAACAGTTTCTTCCCACAGGCCATTTCCCTTCTGAACAGTTAACACACCTCCCAAGGCATATGCCTTTAAGTGCAATACTCCCACTGTTTAGTACAACTCAGGTGATACTTATATGTAGATTTATTTATTTATAATATTCAAAACACTGTAAATATGTTCATAATCTGTAAATCTAGAAATGTCTATTCTGACTAAACCCAACTGTGATACTTTTATTCTCATTTATTTATATTTTTATTCTTTATTCTTATAATTTGTAGTATTATGTTTCATGTTTCTTGTTGTATTTGTATATGTCCACTGGAAGCCTCAGCACCAAAACAAATTCCTTGTGTGTGCAAGCACACTTGGCAATAAAGCTCTTTCTGATTCTGATTTAAAAGAAGAGAGTTCAAGCTTCACTGAGAGTTCAAGAGTTCAAAAACACTGGTGCCTGTATGACAAGTAATCGCGGAATTACCGTTAATTTTCGGACGCGTTTCAGAATGGACTTAACTGACAGAGAGAAGGCAGAATGCGCATCATGTTTGTTTTTCTTTATTTGGCGAAAAGCACAACACTTTGTTTTTATTGTGAGTATTCACAAAAAAATTTGACACTTATCAGGATCTAATGATGTACAATACTTAATATTTAAGATCAAAATCAACAGAGTATTTTGAGTTTCTTTTGCACTGATAAGAAAAAAAGTGCAAAATCGCCCGCGCGATATTCAACCTCAGAGGGTTAAGCGGCACTCTTGAGACGGGCTGCTCAGAGATGGGACTCAGTTCTTTCCAGAAGCTGGTAGCAGGGTCACTCCTTTCCCCGGTGGAGGGCCGGGGAAGAATCTTTATTCCCAGAAAGAACTGACTCTCCCGTCTCTGAGCATACAGAGTTCTGGGACGACGCGGTGCGCCGCCCCCGAGCCGTGCACCCCTCGTCCCCCTCTGTCTCAGAGCCAGATGACAGTGCGTGCCGTCCCCAAACCGTACCGCGCTCATCCCCCTCTGTCGCCAGACCCCTGGAAGAGCAGGCCCCCGCGGAACGCTGGTCCTTCCCTGGCCTCCTCTGTCAGGGTGCGGTTATGACCGTGCCCCCACACCAGGCCACTAAGCCGTCCACGTCGGGGCCGGTCATTCTGCTTCGCTGCACCACCGAGGGGTCGTCTGTGGTTCGTGTGACTCTGCTGGCACAGTTCTTGGGAGCCTGGCTAGAGCTTCCCAATCTGTTCCCGCTAGGTCGCGCAAGCCATCGGCTCGGCTATGCGATTCAGTTTGCATGGTCTCCTCCCCGCTTTGGGGAGTCCGCTCCACTATGGTCAGTGGCTAGGCCCCTATCATGAGAGCGGAGGTTGCTATCCTTCTGGCGAAGGGTACAATCGAGACTGTCCCTCCAGCCGAAATGAGGTGGGAGTTTTACAGCTCCTACCTCATTGTCCCGTAGAAGTCCGGTAGGTTACGGCCAATCCTGGACCTGCGCATCTGAACCGCCCCCTTCACAGTTCAAGATGCTCCTGGCCAAACGCATTTTCGGATGTGTGCGGCCACCGGATTGGTTTGCAGCGATTGATCTGAAGGATGCCTACTTTTATGTCTCCGTCTCCGACTCAGACCGTTCCTGCGGTTTGCTATCAGTACGCTGTTTTCCCATTCGGGCTAGCCCTGTCTCCTCGCGCCTTCACGAAGGTTGTCGAGGCAGCCATTGTTCCTCCATGGGAACACGCGGTTTGCATCCTGAACTATCTCGGTGATTGGCTATCCTAGCTCACTCTCGAGACCAGGTTTGCGAACATAGGGACCCAGTGCTCCGGCACCTAGCTCATCTGGGCCTTCGGATCATCTGGGAAAAGAGTAAACTTTGTCCCGTGCAGAGGATCTCTTTTCTCGGTATCGACTCGGTCGCCTTCTCCACTCAGCCACTGCTGACTTGCCTGAGACTATCAAGCGCAAGAGTGCGGTTCCACTGAAGTTATTTCAGAGGCTCCTGGGGCACATGGCATCCGCAACTGCAACATCGCCGCTTGGATTGCTCATATGAGACCGCTTCAGCTTTGGCTTTGCGACTGAGTCCCGAGGTGGGCATGGCAACATGGCACCCTCCAAGTACCAGTTACTCCGACCTGCCGTCAGACCTTCACCCCGTGGTCGAACCTCAGTTTTCTTTGGGCCGGAGTGCCCCTAGAACGAGCTTCCCGGCATGTTGTTGTAAAGACAGATGCCTCCACCACGGGCTGGGGCGCCATGTGCAATGGACGTGCTGCCACGGGCTCCTGGACAGGACCCCACCGCCTATGGCTTGTCTATTGCCTCGAGTTGCTGGCTGTACGTCTTGCTCTGCGCCGCTTCCGGGCCGTGCTCAAGGGTCAACACGTTCTAGCCCGATCAGACAATACCGCCACTGTAGCGTACATCTACCGTCAAGGTGGTCTGCGCTCCCGCCGTATGTCGCAACTCGCCCGCCACCTCCTCTTATGGAGTCAGAAGCATCTGAGGTTGCTTCGTGCCATTTATATCCCCGAAGCCCTGAACTGTGCACAACGACGAGCTCTCACTGCTTCAGCCTCTCCCGGGAAAATGGGGACTCCATCCCCAGTCGGTTCAGCTGCTTTGGGACCAGTTCGGGGACGCACAGATGGATCTGTTTGCCTCTCACGAACCGATCCAGTATTATTCCCTGACCGTGGGCACGCTCGGCACGGATGCTCTGGCGCACAGCTGGCCGCGGGGCCGCAAATATGCGTTTTCCCCAGTGAGCCTTCTTGCGCAGACCTTGCACAAGGTAAGGGAGGACGAGGAGCAGGTCATTCTGGTTGCGCCACACTGGCCCACCCGGACCTGGTTCTCCGAACTAGTACTCCTCGCGACAGCACCTCCCTGGCCGATCCCTCTGAGGAAGGACCTCCTTACTCAGGGACAGGTACCCTATGGCACCCTCGTCCCGATCTTTGGAACCTCCATGTGTGACTCCTGGTCAGGTCGAGGCAGGTTTGAGTACCCTACCACCACCGGTGGTGGCTACCTTCACTTCCGCTACAGCATTGTCCACGAGACACGCCTATGCATTGTAGTGGAACCTCTTCGTCAACTGGTGCTCTTCTCACCGAGAAGACCACAAGAGATGTTCGATCAGTGTCGTGCTTTCCTTCCTACAAAATGGGTTGGAGTGAAGGCTGTCTCCCTCCACCCTAAAAGTCTATGTCACCGCCATTGCCGCACAGCACGACTTTGTTGGAGGCAAATCCTTGGAAAAGCACGACCTGATCGTCAGGTTCCTGAGAGGAGCGAGGAGACTGAATCCTCCTCGCCCTCCTCTCGTTCCCTCATGGGACCTCTCAGTGGTTCTAACTTCCCTGCAGAGTGCTCCCTTTGAGCCTTTGCAATCAGTGGAGCTTGAGTTCCTGTCAATGAAGACAGCGCTCCTGATTGCATTGGCCTCCATAAAGAGGGCAGGGGACCTGCACGCATTCTCCGTTGACGAAGCGTGCCTGGAATTCGGGCCGGCTTACTCTCACGTGATCCTGAGACCCCGGCCTGGATATGTGCCCAAGGTTCCTACCACTCCCTTTCGGGACCAGGTGGTGAACCTGCAAGCGCTGCCCCTGGAGGAGGCAGACCTAGCCTTGGCACTGCTCTGTCCAGTACGTGCGCTCCGTACATATGAAGACAGAACGCAGTGTTTCAGGACCTCAGACCAGCTCTTTGTCTGTTATGGTGGGAAGCTGAAGGGAAAGGCTCTCTCCAAGCAAAGGTTGTCTCACTGGATAGTGGACGCCATTGCTTTGGCATACCAGCAGCAAGGTCGACCGTGCCCCCTTGGTGTGACTGCCCACTCCACTCGCTAACAGACATTTGCAGGGCTGCAGGCTGGACGACACCTAACACATTCAACAGATTCTATAGTCTCCGAGTGGGGCCAGTGTCCTCTCATGTACTCGCTTCAACCAGCTAGTACTGGACCCGCTCAGGTGTCTTCGATTGCTCGCCATTCCACTCCACGGACTGGATCCGTGCGATATTCCCCTCAGGTGAGCTTCTCCGAAAGCCCTGAGTTCCTCCAGCACTGCTGACGTCGACGCCAGTGTCTATTGCCTGCGCGTCGGCTAGGTGCCTCCTGTGTGCATGGTCCCTCCCCTGAGCGACCCCCACATGTGTATTTCCACTGTAAGCCTCTCTAGGCATGTGTCTTTCCCTTGGCAAGCCACCTTGCCACCCCTGGGGTGGAAATATTTCACCTGCGGCTGGACACCCCAGTGTTCCCTTTCAGTCGATAACGTCAGACGTAGTCGACGTCGACTGAAATGGGGATCTCGCTAGAGAGCCTATCCTCTTAGAGTACTATTGAACGAGCCAATGTAATTTGCGTGCGTGATTCGCATCACACACTCCGCCCCCGTGGCGCGGGTATAAATACGGAAGTGGATGCACGCACTAGTTGCCTTTCGGTTCGGAGCCGATCGTTTGATGTCTCTGAGAGTGCTGTTGTCTACAACGAGCGAGTGTGTCGGTGTTCTTCAGGAAGACTCTCCCAGTGCTGGTGTTTTACAGCGCGAGTGCAGCGGTGATCGCAAGCTTTGAGCTCTCAACTGCTGTTTTAACAGCAACAAATTTCTAAATGTTTGTGTGTGTTGATGGCTGGTTAGAGGGCGTAAAGGTGAGTGCTTCACTGTTTCAGTTCTCTGTTCAGTGTTGCCGCGGTCATTCCCCTGTGTGCTCCGGCACTGGTGACGGTCCTATTTTCTGAAAGAGCAACACGGGTGCGTTTGCGTCTTTTTCAAGATGTCATTCCGCCCGTGCGTTTCTGGGTGCAGTGGTTCCCTGTCTCTCTCTGATGGTCACAATTGTTGTGTCACATGTTTGGGCTTACAGCACACTGAGACAGCCTTTGTGGACAGCTCATGTTTTCACTGTGGGAACATGACTGTCGCAGTGTTGAGGGCGAGACTTGCCTTCGTTCGCGGAGAGCGAGTCCCCATTACCATGCCCCACCCTCGGGTGCTGTGTGGGATGGGTGGCCGGAGGATAGTGTTGGATGTCCCACCCGGTAACCATTCCCTGTGGGCTCCTCACTCCTCCCTTCCACTGCAACCACTGGAGCCTCCTGTGTTGTCTGCTGGTCCATCTGTAATGGGTGGCCCAGCGGTTTCACTCGGGGCTCCCCTGGAGGACAGGATGCCGATTGCAGCATCGGAGGGTGACCTGACTTCTAGAGATGATGACTCGGCTGCGTTGTCTCCCTCCGGGAGTTCAATGTTGCCCGAGCCGGATCCAGAATTATCAGCTATGCTGAAACGGCCCGCCGAGGCTGCCAGGCTCGAGTGGAACCTCCACCGTGTCCCGTTCAGTCTCGGTTGGAATCTGGAGTTTGGTATCTTGGGGCGGGCCGCGCTGGTTCTTAGCTCGCCGCCCCAGTGCCTTTCTTTCCCGAAATGCATGGAGAGCTTATCAGGTGGTGAACAGCATCTTTCTCTGCCAGAAACTGCCTGAATAGCTTTTCCCCCTCATTACCCTTGATGGAGGAACGGTGAAGGGTTGCGAGGTGTCCCTCCATTGGAGCGGTCTGTCGACTCAGGTGCACCTGTGTCCGGCGGTCGCTGCCTTTTGGGGGGATCCTCGTTTCCCCCCTAAGGCCTGTGAGTTTTTGTCCGTTCCGACGGGCAGAGCTTACAAAGCCTGTGGGCAAGCCGCTTTCTCTTGCATGCCATGGCGTTGCTGCAGGCTAGGGCACCCATGGCATGCACGAGGGTAATCTAGACCGTGCGCTCATAGGTGAGCACCGCACTGCATCCGACCTCACCCTCCGGGGCACGAGTGTCATAGCGTGCGTGATCGGTCTGGCGATGTCCACCTTAGTGGTCCGGTAGCGCCTTCGTTGGCTCAGCCTGGTTGGTATGGCGGATGTGGACAAGGTTCGGTTCCTGGTCTCCCCAATTTCCCAGGTTGGGCTGGTCGGCGATGCGGTGGAGAACTGCATCCAACAGTTCTCTGCCGCTCAAGCGCAGACAGAGGTCATCCGGCACATCCTGCCCAGGTGGCCAGCTGCTGCCTCCACCCGCCGCCGGTGGCAGCTTCTCCGCCTGCTCGTCGCCGTGGGCGTTCCCCGGCCGCCGCTCCTGCTGGGCCTCCGCAGCAGCCTCCACCCAGGCCTCAGCATGGAGCCGGCCGCAGTACAGACGCCCAGCCCGCTCCAGGCGCTGCCAAGCCAGGTGGCAAGTGACAGCGAAAGCATTCCGTAGCGGGCCGCCCAGGAATGGATGAGATGCTCTTGGAGTGGCACGATCACTCCCTCCCCCCGGGTGAGGGCCGGGTGGAGCCTTTGTTTGTGTGTGTGTGTCTGTTCCGCCGCGGGCTCCCTAAAAAAAAAAAAAGAAAAAAAGCGGAGCAAGCGGTACCCACACTTCAAAGAGAGAGCAATTTCATCTGTTCCTGGGTCCCAAGAGGGCCAGTCTGGCGGGTGTGACCCTGTATAGCCTTACACCCCTCAGCTCCCCCTTGGTCGCCAGCAGGCAGCTCGGTGCGTTCGAGGACCCGGTCATCCGCCTTCTCACGTGCCCCCTGCCGCTAGTGGAGACAGGTAAGTGTTGCACAGCACACTAACACCACTCTCTCTACTTTGCTGCCCCACCTCAGGCTCGGCTACCCTGCTCAAGTCAGTGATAATCATCACATTAGGTGTTGAGCAGACGTGCTCCTGAAAATCCAGTGATATTCATCACACCGAGTGTTGAGCAGTGCTCCTGACTTGTGCGTGCTTATCTTATCCTGCTGGCGAAGGATTTGATATAGCCGCTCCTCCAGCCGGTACGAAGGCCAGTTGTAAACTCGTTCTTCGTGCTACTAGGTGGTGGGTCGTGACCATCTTGGCCCAAGATTGGTCTGCAGCTCCGACCTGAAAGACATGTGCTTTAGATCTCTACCTTCCGCACCGCAGGCCATCCTGTGTGTTGCGTGTAAGGGTGGAGTATCAGTACAGTGTCCTTCCCTTCGAGTGCTCCAGAGCCCGTTGGGTCTTCAGGTCAACTGGAAGAGAGTAATCTCGCCCACGGGCTGAGTGTCTCTTTTTCAGTTTTGGAGATGGACTCGGTCTAACACGTCTCTCCAATGAGAAGGTGTTCAGCTGGTGTTTGAAGTGAGAAAGGGTCCCACTGAAAGAACTTTCAGAGGCTCCTGGGGTATATGGTAGATGCAGCCGACCACTTCAGCGCTAGCTTCATGATCAAGTCCCGAGGTGATCGTGGCAGAGCAGCTCACCCTGTGTGACTATAGTTCATCCCGGTCTGCTGCCAAACCCTCTTCAACAGAGGGGCCATGTACAAAGAGCGTGTTTTGACGGGGGCCTGGGCGACCCTCGACTACACGGGCATTCGTGCCTGTGTTGTTAGACATTGCGAGCGCTGCGCAAGCTTCCCTTGCATGTCACTACTCACCCGTCACCTCCTCCTTGGAGTCAGAAGCTTCTGAGGACGCTTTGTTCCACTCTTCCCCCTCTACTCAATCGTGACGCCATCGAGCCTCACGACAGTTATAGCCAGGGCAAGTGGAGACTCCATCCCCTGGGTCCAGCTGGGTCATGACCATTCCGGGGCCGCTCAGTTGCCTCTCCGGTTTCGTCTTCCTGCCAGTGTTTGTGTAAACCGAGCGGACTACCCTTGGACAAACACTGGCTCTCAGCTGCCCCAGGGGCCCGCAGAAATGCGTTTCCCCAGTGAGCCTTCTAAAAGCGACTGCGACTCATGGTCGTCTTGCGCCTGCTCAAGTCAGTGAATTCATCACACTTCATGTTGAGCAGAAATGCTCCTCAAACTCAGTGAGGTTCATCGCACTCAGGTGTTGAGCAGCAATGCTCATGTAGCTCAGTGAGTTCGTAACACTCAGGTGTTGAGCAGAAATGCTCCTGTAGCTCAGTGAATTCATCACACGCAGTGCTGAGCAGAAATGCTCCTGTTGCTTAGTGAAGTTCTTCGCACTCAAGTGTTGAGCAGAGATGCTCCTGTAGCTCAGTGAGTTTATCACACTCAGGTGTTGAGCAGAAATGCTCCTGAAGCTCAGTGAACTTATCACACTCAAGTGCTGAGCAGAAAATGCTCCTGAAGCTCAGTGATCTTCACATGTTGTGTTGAGCAATGCTCCTGTCTTTTTGCGCCCGTCGCTTGCACCTACGTGTCAAGTCAGGAGAGGAGCAGGTCTTCATAGTTGCCCCTTATTGGCCCAACTAGACCTGGTTCCCATCGACAGCCTTCCTGACTTCCCCTGAAAACTCTTTCACGGACGGGGCACGATGGCACCCGCGTTCTCCCCTGGAGATTCCTACGCGGTCTTACATCTGAACGCGGAGGTTCAGGTGGCTATCACAGGCATGTGATAGTTACCATCACTTCTGCGAGCACCCCCTTGGAATGGGTAGCGTGCTTACGCCTTTAGAAGTGGAACCTAGTCGTTGGGTGCGTCTTCTCTCCAGAGATCCTGAAAGCTTTCGATCACTTCAGTGCTCTCTTTCCTGCAAAATGGGTTGGAGTAGGCTGTTTTCCTTCACCCTCAAGATGATGTTGCCTCGGTGTTTAAACGACGCTCATCGTGTTGCAGAAGTGTGCAGAAGCACGTCCTGATCGTCAGGTTCCTGAGGAGCAAGGTCTTTAAATCCTTTGCGTCCCTCTTTATCCTCTTGGGCCTTGTCACTGGTGCAACTGCACTGCAGAGACCGCCCCTGAGCCACTGCAGGCAGTGAATTAAAAATTCTGTTATATCAGTTCTCCTGCTCGCGTGGTCTCTACTAGAGGGTAGGGACTTGCTCGCTTTCGGTCAACGTATTGTGCCTGGAGTCTGGGCCGGCTAACTCTCACAAGCTGAGACCCCGGCTCGGATTGTGCCCAAGGTTCCTACCTCTCCCGTAATAGGAGCAGGTAGTGAGCCTGCAAGCGCTGCCCTGGAGGATGCAGATCCAGCCCTGGCTTCTCTGTCCTTTCGCTTGGACGTGTACAGAACGCAAGCCATAGACCTCCGACCAGCTCTACTAATATCTGTTGGAATTCAGCAGAGAGGGAAGGCTGTTTCCATGCAAAGTTGCACTTAGTGCTTGCCTTCATTTCGGTAAAAATCCAAGATGCAACATGTCCACTTAGGTGTTGAGCTCCTCTATGATGAGTGTAAAGTGCTCCGCCAGGGCGTTAACGATATGCTTTGCTAAACAGATTCTAGAGTTGGGAGCTCCCTTCTTATGAAACCAGTTTCACCGTGAGCCCGGTTCAAGTGTCGGCTTGCTGCGCCATTCCCCTCCTATGGACTGGATACGTGCGCCTTTCTACTCCAGTTGAGTTCCCTTAAAATTGAACCCTTTGAGTTCCTCCACACCCCTCCGACGTCGGACGTGCGGAATGTCTGGTGTTAGGCCTACCACTCGTAAGCAGTGTGGAACCTGTGTTAGGCTGGGTCCATATGTTGCGGTCTCTACGGCGACCCCATATGTGTATTCTTCCACGAAACGGCTCCCTGCGGCGAGCCCGTGTCTTCCCTTGGCAGAGTCTCTCTGCCGTCACTGTCCGGTGTGTCTCCCCCCGTCTTAGGCTGGAGCCACCCCAGTGACATTCCATATGTTAGACTGCCCGGTTTCCGCCCAGTTCATATGTGTATTCTCCACGTTACCTCCCTCTGGGTTGGATGTGGCTTCCGCAGCGTCCCTTCCTTCCAATGTATGGGGAATGCTTTCCCAGTGGTCCTGTAGGAACAGCAGTGACTTCCCTGGCCTAAGCCCTGTCCTTCCCCACCTTTAATTTGCGGGGGCATCAGGAGGCTTTTGTTTAGGCACTGGAAGGTGGCAGCTTTAGTGGCGTTTTCAAAGGTTATCCCCATTTCAGTCGACGTTGACTACATCTGACGTTATCGACTGAAAGGGAACGTCCTGGTTGCGTATGCAACCCACCGTTCCCTGAAGGAGGGAACGGAGGACGTAGTCCCCTTGCCACTACCGCTGGACCACCGCTGACCCCGGGTTACTCTCGGCTCCTCAGCGAAAAAGCAACTAGTGCGTGCATCCACTTCCGTATTTATACCCGCGCCACGGGGGCGGAGTGTGTGATGCGAATCACGCACGCCAATTACATTGGCTCGTTCAATAGTACTCGAAGAGGATAGGCTCTCTAGCGAGATTCCCACTTCAGTCGACGTCGACTACGTCCTCCGTTCCCTCCTTCAGGGAACGGTGGGTTGCATACGCAACCAGGACGTTCTCCATATGCATCCTTCGGGTCATATGTGTAAGTCCTCCTTTTGTAACCACAAGGTGGGGCGGAGTTGCGCCATGCAAATTCCGCAGACCCATGGCATTTCTTTGCCATTGGCTCGTTTTGTAATACTCAAAGTCGATAGGCTTTCTAAGCGAAACCCCATTCGTCGTCATCCGACGTAACATCACCGTTCCCTACTCAGGGAACGAGGGTTACATCCGTAACCAAGAAGTTGCTGAGTGTAAATACGAATATATTACTTATGAATTAGAGAAAGTGCAACACGCAATATGGCTGATAAAGCTGCCCTAGAATTTGAAATTAAATTTATCTTGGCATAGTTAAATAACAAGAGTTCAATACATGGACATGAAATACAGTGAGTCTCAAACACCATTGTTTTCTCCTTATTATTTAAATCTTGTTTTTGAAAAACACCCCTGAAAAATAGGCGAATCTCCACATAACACCGACTGTGACACAACAGTCGGGATCATTAATATGTACGCCTCCAAAAATATGCAAATGCCAGAGACTTTTCATACCCTTCCCACAGAAAAGGAATGTCAACAGGCGTGGTTGATGTTTATAGATAATCGGATACCGCAACAGTTTAATTCAAAGTTGCTAGTTTGCTCTGCCCATTTCACCACTGACTTATTTTCGAACCTGGGACAATATCAAGCAGGCTTCTCTCAGCGTCTCATACTGAAGAAGGGGGTAATTCCAACTATATTCCCACAAGCGGTAAGTAGTGATTTTATTAACGATAATTTACACTGTGTTATCTAGATCCAGCGCAAGATCCTAGTACAGTAGCCAATATCAAACTCCAAGTAACGAGCATACATAACTAAATAGTATGACAAAGTATTTACGCTGAGGTTAATATTTCTTGCCTGTGTTGTCATATAAATCTACAAAATAATACTTTTAGATACATATGTAAATTCCCTTTTGTCAAATATGTATTTCATCAACAACACTTCAGGGGCTAACTACGTTAATTTAGTTGCTCACAGTCACAGATAATGTTAGCTCACTCGATCCTTCTAGCTAACGTCACATTCTACACCACATAAGTTAAAGCTATATTTATTTGACAAGGCATCTAACGTTAGTCCATTTGTTAAAATGTTTTAATTTTTGAAAACTGGCGTATGATTATTTTGCACGCTTGTATTTCAGAGTGCACCACAGCCCTTCAGAGCAGAACTCCTCATTACTATTCATGACCCTTCCAAATAAGGTAAAAACAGACCATTTCATTCTAGGGCCAATTTCTAGAGTTGAAAATGGACCTGTAAAACCATATCTGGACATTTTAAATGCCCTTAAATAAGCCACATACCCTTATGTAGATATCAGAGACAAAATTTCCATATTATTTCAACACATTCTAGGGCACCTTTAAAACCCCTTCCAAGTCGGCCTCAATTTTGGCTAGTGATGCATTCATGACATACCCAAAATAAAAAGGTTTCTGCTCATAAGTCATTCTGAATAGACACATAACACACATATATTTAGAAAGCCAACCCTTGATAGTTTCCAGTTCAAGACTCAAAATTAAATAGACTGTTACTAATATTGAGATATACAAGCTCAAACAAAAACAAAAACGACAAATATTAATAATATATTTATTAAATGTATTAAAATAGTATGTGAATGTAAGATTGCAACTTATAACCACAACTAAAGTGTAGCCACAATTGTGGTCATGCTTCATTTCAAATCTGAGCATGATATCTCTAAAATTATGTGTTTTATGAAGCCTATTTTACAAAGATGTCAAGGTAGAATTTGGTTCAGTTTTAGAGAAGGCTGATAAGATGCATATCAAATATTTTATTGCCTTGTAAACACCGATTTACAGTCTTTGACTAATGTCTGGCGAGGCGAACTGGCCCATTCACTGTCTATTGATGTAAATCGGCGAACATTTCACACCTCTGCCTCAATCTGCATCATTCTTTGTCCTTTTTCTTTAGTTTGAATTCAGCCATTATAGCCTTTATTCTGGCATTATGCTTGCCCATCTAATTTATACCTATGTCATCCAACTACACATGAATAATCAACCTATTATCTTAAAAAGAAAAGAAAAACTATTCTTGAAACTTAAATATGTGAATTCTTTAAAAAAATAGATTATGGAATAGAAAGCTCGATCCTGCAGCAGGTGCATTAGCTCAAGTAGCATCAAGCTACATGACACAATTTAATTTATTAATATTACACGTTTACTTAAAGCTCACTTTGAAACACCATCGAGTATTTGTATCATATTCCGGTCGCGGTTTAAAATGGTTTCAAGACAAAAAAAGATTTTGAAATACGTTACATTTAGCATTTTATATGAAGCTATGGGCTATCCTTACCTACCATATGCATTCTGTAAACATTCTTTATTCATATAAAAACCCTTAAATCGCACGAAAATCACACACACAACACATAATACTTCAATCGTTTATTTATTAGCTTCTTGTTTCAGATGAAGAGATGTCACTTTCGCTTTGTTATCACGGATATGCAGTATGAGGAAGTGTACACATGACGCGTCACGCAGAAGAGGTCACGTTATACCACGTGAATATGATTGACAGCTGTACAGCGAATGATAGAGCTCTGAGGTCAAATCTGACGCGATTCAGGAAAAGGAGACACACATCGAGCTCTGTGCGCTGTTTGAGCTCTTTGATCGCATATTTCAGTGAAAACTGAATAGAAATGTTATTCTGTATGACGAAATATATTACAAGCATGCGATAATTAATCATTATTTTACCAAATATGCGTATTATTGGACTAAAAGCCCTGGCGGATGCTGTATATTGTATGTATGTAAACACAAATAAACCGGAGATGATGTGAATGACTGCTTTATGAGTGATGATTTCTATTCAAAATAACGAATGTTACAGATTTATTATTTTGCACTCCTGGCATACATTATGAAATTAATTTCACTGCAAACCAGTTTAATCATAAACAGTGGTCAAATATCGATGCTGGAGTCTTAAACCTTTCTAATGATGCTGAATTTGTCCAGATAAGGTAAGTGTGTGATGTTTAAATGAGTAATGAAGGTAGAACAGGATAATCTGGGATCACCGGTGACCCCTGATGGGTACCCAGCAAACATGCTTCTTTGGGGCCCGAATGGGGCCCTTGTGGGCAGCCCACTGTGGGCCCAGATACCGGCGTGAAATGCGGGGCACGTGTGGGCCCCACACTTTGGGACCCAGGTGGGGCCCCAGTGGGACAGCCCAAAAGTGTGGGCTGACTGTGGGCAGGCCCACAGTAATTAGAGTGGGCCCCCATGGGGCCAGTTGTGGGCCCACAGCAAACCCTTATAGGGGCCCATGTGGGGCCATTGTGGGCAGCCCACTGTGGGCCCAGATACCGGCGTGAAATACAGGCACGTGTGGGCCCCACACTTTGGGACCCAGGTGGGGCCCCAGTGGGACAGCCCAAAAGTGTGGGCTGACTGTGGGCAGGCCAACAGTAAGTAGAGTGGGCCCCCATCGGGGCCAGTTGTGGGCCCACTTTGTGGGCAAAGTGTGGGTATACTGTGGGTTAAGTGTGGGCATACTGTGGGTACATTTGGTTAAGTGTGGGCATACTGTGGGTACATTGGGTTAAGTGTGGGCATACTGTGGGTACAGTGGGTTAAGTGTGGGCATACTGTGGGTACATTGGGTTAAGTGTGGGCATACTGTGGGTACATTGGGTTAAGTGTGGGCATACTGTGGGTACAGTGGGTTAAGTGTGGGCATACTGTGGGTACATTGGGTTAAGTGTGGGCATACTGTGGGTACATTTGGTTAAGTGTGGGCATACTGTGGGTACATTGGGTTAAGTGTGAGCACACTGGTACATTGGGTTAAGTGTGGGCATACTGGGGGTGCACTGGGAAAAGTGTGGGCATACTGCGGACAATACAAAGATGTGTTGTAATATACCTGTGGCCTTAACGAACAAGATTAGTTTGGTTCTACTTTGCATTTGCCACAATACATGCAAAATATTTGCACTAGTTGAAAGTCGAAGTAGTACATTACAAGTCATATGTTTTAAATAATTTAATTTATTCACAGTCATGTAAAAAATATATACAATACATTACCGTTCAAAACTTTGGGGTCAGTACGATTTTTTAAATAGCCCTACTTTTGAACAAAGTAATCTAATCGTCAGCATGTAAATCGTGAAAAAAATTCAGGAATGTTTGAACAGAACTGTCAAAAGAGCGGCATTTATTTGAAAAATATTTTGAGTAAAAAAAAAAAAGTCAAAACAAAAAAATAATTTAAAACCACATAAATCAATCCCCTCAGATACCGGAGTAACTTGCTCCTTCCACCATCCCAGTCTCTTGCATTAGGATCAGCATCAACCCCTTCGGATGCTGCTTCAGCTGTGTCAGCATCTAAAGTGAGAAAAAAACAACAACAACAATTGAAATGTAAACATAAAAAAAATTCAAAAAAAAAAACGGGGGTTGTTCCAAGTGTAATTTATACACTTGTGTTTTCCCAAGGGTTAGGCCATTTCCACCTCAGAAAACAAAGAATCTTCTGCACTTTGACTGGAGGATAAATAGTTCCGGAAAAATAGTTACAGGTTTTTTATTAATATTAAAAACAAATGTAGGTGGTGTTGTTGAGAGAGAAACATACAGAGAGTGAACCAATTGAGGACATGATGAAATGAGAGCATGAGAACAATTTACAAAAATTATCAACACAATATATAATTCTGTCAACTTGTACTCACACTCATGTCATTCCAAACCTGAATTATTTCTTCTGTGGAAGATTCTGCTGATATTTCGAAAAATTACTCAATAAAAAGTCAATGGGATTTTCATTGTATGGACAAAACAGATTAAACATTCAAAATTCTTCTTTTGCATTCCACAGAAAAAAGTAAATAATACATGTTTGGAACAACATGAAGAACAATCCCTTTAATGTCTTTATCAAGAAATCATTGATGGATTTAACTTGCAGCATGAATATGTCATTTTTATAAAAGAAAATACAGATAATGTGTCTGACAGTCAAAAATGTACTTACACAGAAAAAGAGTGACCTGTGCTCGAGTGGCTCTCTGTTGGGTTTATTTAGCTGTTTGACACACAACACAATTAAGGAAAAAAGAGAGAAGACAACTGAATATTAGTAATATTACATAAATCTATACAAATAATTTTTTTTTTTTTTTCATCAGTGATTATTGACTAATTAATATCTCAGGAGTTCTCAACTCTGGTCCTCGAAGTGCACTGTCTTGCAGTTTATGTCCAGACCTGATCAATCTCACTTGCTCTTTTAACCAAAAGAGCTCGATTAGGCTAGCTTGTTCAGGTGTGTTGGACATGGACCAGGGTTGGTGCTAAAGTCTGCAGGACAGTGGTCCTCAAGGGCCAGAGCTGAGATCCCCTGCAATATGTTCTGAACATAACTAGATGGATCACTTACAGCACTGGTGTCCAGTCCTGGTCATGGAGGAGTTTAACTGTCTGTAGTTTCTGCTGATCCTGAAGACCTCGATCAACTGGTTCAGGTCTGCTTAACTGGGGTCGGAGTTCAATTCTGCAATCAGGATTAGATGGCAATGAATACTGAAAAGAGAGAGGACAAACAACATTTTAATGTTATAAACCCAGTTTAAACTTTTATTCATGAATATGTACAATAACATCTAAGAATTTATGCTACATATGACACCACTGTACTGACAAATACAGTATTTGTTTAGTGGGTTAGGCACATCTCATTTAAAAAAAAAATGATACCCAAAATATTAAAAGATAACATAAGCAAAATGTTTATGAAAATACAGTTATATATATGGTGTAAAGAAAGTTTTTGTATATGTCTATGACAAATCTACAATGCAAAAACTGATAAAGTGTCAGACAGTGATTCCAACAGAATACTTACACAGAGCAGTATCGATTATCTGATAACACAAGGAAAAGGGAGAAAAATAAACAAATATTAATATTTCAGTGAAATATTTACAATATCTGTATGGATAAACATTGATGAAATGTATACATTCAAAATAAATTATTACATTCATATTTAATATTATTAAATGAATGAATATTATTTCATGGCCTAAATGTTTTACTTCCATTATATATTTTTACATAAAAGTTAATTAAATATTACAGATGGTTGATTTCATTTCAGTTATCAATTAAAGTTAGAATTGTAAAATCTGTTATTTTTTGCTCACGTTAACATTATAGTTATGACGTTATGTAAATAGCCTAACGTTATATGATTTGCTGTCTGTCAACGCGCAGTGACAGGTGTCTATCAATTATGAACGGTCATAATCATATTTAACGAGATGTAGTTAGAGTGTGTAGCTTATGTATTGTATTTCCACTACATAAATACTCGTTTAACGTTACATCGCTATTTAAAACTTTAAAATAAAGACATCACTGATTCAGCCGGGCCATTGTGTTTAGCTCGGCCCTAGTTCATCGCGTAAACGGTAACGTTAAAACAATAATGAACCAAATTATAATAGCACCAAAAGGTATGTAAAACACTTACATTTCACTTACACTTAGACAAACTTGAATTCATTTAGTTTTAAAGTATATATTACCTCGGAGATTACCAAAAACGGACTGTCTGAGCAGCTAGTAGACCGTTAAAACCGTTTCATTTAAACAGCAGCAGAGTAACGTTAGCTATAATCAGATAACAATAACATGAGTGTAATTTAATACCAATTACTTAATTCATTACCATTTTGACCCGTTTCACTAATTTTAATAGAAAACTCAAATTACTATGGAAATTTAACAAGCTTACCTGTTTGGTGCAAAGCTGAGCGGCCAGTCGGATCCAGAAAGACTGACAGCTGCCGTCCTTAGCGATGGAAACTTCCAGCAGTCTCATTGGTTAGAATTAATCACGTGATGACGCCATCTACTGTGTTACTTATAATTTTTCTTTTGTAGTTTCAGAAATATAATATTATAACATATATGTGTGTGTGTGTGTGTGTGTGTGTGTGTGTGTGTGTGTGTGTGTGTGTGTATATATATATATATATAATCAGTGATGTATTTATTAGTATAAAAATATATATTTTTATAATAATAAATACATCACCGATGAATACCAAAACAAATCAGTCAACCATTTGCATTGTTTTATTGTGACATATAAATATGGTAACACTTTCTATGCAGACCATGCTTATGATTACAAAAAACTGCTCAAAACCTGTTTCAGCTCGCCTACAATCTATAATAGCACTCTCATCATTGTGTGTTTGTTTCATTTGTAAAGCGTCTTTGAGTTCCTTGCAAAGCGCTATAAAACTGATGTATTATTATTATTATTATTATTATGAATTATAGCTCCCTTTATACTTTTTTAGGAGCAATATTACTATTCTGTAAGTATATTTATAAAGACTCATTGAGACCTGCATTATAAGATATAGTTAAATTTATATTAATTTTTATAATTCCTTATAAGTCACTCATTTGCTCTTTCAATGCGCATGCTCATAATCCATTATACACTGATTCATATAATGTTATAATGTGGGCGGCAGTGGCTCAGTGGTTCATGTCGGTTGTCTACAAACCGAAAGGTTGGTGGTTCAATCCCCGGTTCCTGACCAAGTGTCGAGGTGTCCATGAGCAAGACACCTAACCCCAGCTGCTCCCGGCGAGCCGGATGGCGCCTTGTATGGCTGACACCGCCGTTGGTGTGTGAATGAATGGGTGAATGTGAGGCAATATATAAAGCGCTTTGGTGGCCATTGGGTCTGTTAAAGCGCTATATAAATGCAGTCCATTTACCATTATGTTATTTATGAATGTATTAATATATAAGTGCTGTGATTTATTGAGGTCTAATAGTCTAATGGTGTTTAAACTATACTGTAATGTACTGGTCTGTCTGACTTTATCAGTCGGTCTGGGAACAGCTACCACAAGCAAACAGGTAACGATACTTGTATTGCAATCTTGTTGACTGTCTGTGTGCAAGTATGGGATGACTGTTGAATGAAATAGCATTTATGACATTTAACGGGATCGTTAAAATAGGTTGATTAACCCTGAGCTTCTAATCTTAAAACAATGATGTAACTGTACTGTTATGGAGGTTGCCCACAGTAAACCCTCATGGTGGTCCCACAGTGAAAAACTAAAAATAGGTAAATCCTAATGGGGGCCCAAATGGGCAAAACTGCTATGGGCCCCGCATGGGCTAACCCACTGGGGGCCCGTGTGGGTTTTATTTGGGTAAGCCCACTGTGGGCTTGCCCACAGAAATCCCACATGGGGCCCCAAAGGGTTTGCCCTTGCCCACACTGTCCCACAGAAAACCCACACTTACCCACAGTGGGTCCGCACTGTCATGTTTGCTGGGTAAGGGGTTAAAGCTTTTCCTCTGGGATAAAATAAAAATAATAATGAGAAGAAATAAAACAAACAGTAGGGAAAAAAAGAGAAAATAATATGTTACATATTAAAAGATAGCCATAAAAATAAGGGCCACCTATTTGGCATTTAAGTTAGTTTGGTTATGGTTAGAAAAAGGAATCACACACACCAAAACACAACAAGTGCTGTGTACGTTGTAGTCAAGTGTTGCTGGATGAAGGTCATCCGAGCTGTTTCATATTAAGCTGAAAGAACCTAGTGACTACTACATCAGCTGTGATTTAGAGACTTGTATGAGAATGGCATTTCATGTTAAATTTGATGGCTCAAATTTTAAATGATTAGAAAAAAACTTAGAATTGTTAATCGGGGTAAAGCAAGGGGAGAGTGTTGATTTTGATCATGTATTTGCTCAATAATTTTCATTTCATTTAGAAATTAAAACGTGACTTATAAGAAGATTAACATGAGATACCAGATGTACACCCAACACTACAGAAGAACAGACATACAGTTGTGTGTAAACATAAGATTACATACACCTTACAGAATCTGAAAATGTAAATATTTAAAACTAAATAAGAGGGATCATGAAAATTGCTTGTTGTTTTTTATTTAATGCAACTAAGCCACTTCACTTCACAGATGTTTACATGTAGTCCACAAGACAAAATAACTGGATTTACAGAAATGTCCAGATAGTTTGAACACATAGTTTGTCTTCTTCAGAAGAATCCTGCAGGTCCTGCAACTCTGGTTTTCCAGCATCTTATGTATATTAAACAATATATTATATAGATTAAACGATTCCAATTCAATATATATATTAAACAGTTCCTGCTTCATTTTATATAGTGCATGCAAATGTCTAAATAATTGCTTGAGAAGTTATATTTAAGGTATTTAACTGAAGCACTTGATTAAATCTTCCTGATATGTTTTCATGATTGAGCGGGTGGCAGCGGGACCTCAGTTGGAGGCTTTGGATCACTAGCAATCTTTAAATCACGGCAGAACAACACTGGTTCTTGACCGAGACCCAGTTTGTACTGCCACAGATATAAAGACTCATTTGGCTTCAGCTAAAATGTGAGTTGTTCTTCTTCTTCAGTCATTTCATTCCAGCTTTCGGTTTTAGTGCTGACGTTTGAACCTCCATATTCGGCAGAAAAGGAGAACTGCAACTTCACAATTAACTCTATAAGATCTCCAGTTTCAGTCAAGGTTGATGTGGCTGTCTTCCAGTTGTCTGTGATCTGGGACATCTTCTCCTTATTGTATCCAACCTTTTTATTGATTTTCTTTTGCCATGTCACTGGTGTATTACTGTCATTAGTTTTAATACTCTCCCAAATACCAAAGGCTGGGCCTATAGTTACTGACAGCCCACCAGGAAGGAAGTTAAGAACATCAGGATGAACAGAATAGACACCAACACACTCATCTTTGCTGAGGTCAGTACCTTTGTAGTACTCAACTCCCGACTCTGAGACTGGGTTGAGGAAGAAGCAGTCTTCTGACAGGCCCCAGTAATAGAGGCCGTTTCTGCATTTGGGATGCAGGTCGTATTCTACAGCATCTGAGTCGTAATCCATGTTTGTTGTTATTCGGTAAGTGCCTCTTTCTTTGAAGATGATGTAAAACTTGCCATAGGTAGAGAAGTAGTGGTCTCCACCCCGGCAGTTGGGATGAAGGCTGTATTCTTTACCAGCATCGCTGTCTGTCGTCAGGTCCAATACTCTGCGGTAGGAATCACCCTTGATGATGAAAAAGTAGCTATCTCCACCAATGTAATGGTCTTCATTTTTGTAGGCAGGGTGCAGACTGAAAATAGAGATGTCTGAACCTCTATTGATACTACCTATCTTCATATAGCAGCCGAGATCAGAGCGGATTATATAATAGTATTTGCCCATTCCACAGATGTCAGTGACTTTTGCTTTGCTCCTGGGAATAATGCCTTTCATCGTGCCTGAACCTGCAACACAGAATACACCAAACATGCAATATTTACACCAAATGAATGCTGTTATTTCAGTCCTTCTATAGACTGAGCTCACTGGTTAGAAAAACAGCTTTCTATCCCAAAAAAATTTTTTTTTTCAAGTGTGCCATGAGTATACTTCTTTTAAACTAAAAATAATAATGTATACTTTGAGTCTACTTTTTATATACTTCTGTTGTATTACAAATTTATAAAATGTTACATCTAGGTTCCAATACAATAGTATATAAACTTATAAAGTTCTGTACAGTGTGTTTTACATTTTGAGGCATAGATGATGAGATTCAAGGAAGATTAAGTCAAGCAACCCAGGTGTGTGACATTAACCTTTTGTCTTTATGCACCTCCTGAACAGTGTCATTGTCCCAAGTTTAGCTATGATAATGTGAAGGTATGGGTGATACTGTCAGATTGATTGGATTAGCATCAATGCATTTGAATGAGACTGTTACGCTGATGAGATCAGGGCTGGATCCTCTATGTAAATCCCTTCCTAATCTTGGAAAGTCTGATCACCTGTCACTTTTTTTAACTCCAGCATACTGCCCCATCATTAAGAGACAGCAAACTATTAGTAAAACGGTTAAAACCTGTCCGGATGAAGCATCCTCATGGCTGCAGGACTGCTTTCAAAGGACTGATTGGAGTCTGTTCTTAACTCAGAACCTAGATGAATACACATCTACTGTGCTTTTTTATATCAGATGCTGCGTGGAAAGTGTAACTATTAACAAGCACATCCGTGTCTACCCAAATAGTAAGCCATGGATGACTAAGGAGGTCCAACTTCTTCTGTGAGACCGTAATGCTGCTTTCAGATCTGGTAATAAAGAACTGTACTGTGCTTCCAGACACAACCTTAAGAGAGGGATAAAATCAGCCAAAGTCGCAAAGTTGCTTCTTTGCCTGATTTGAGAGAGGACCGGACAAGGCAGCTTCACCACAGTTGGACTCTGCTGACAGCACGCTTACCCTCCAAACACATGAGGTCATGCAAATTTTCAAAACTGTGAATGCCAAGAAGGCTGCTGGACCGGATGGGATCCCAGGCAGGGTCCTCCGGGATTGTGCCCATCAGCTTGCAGAGGTTTTCACAGACATTTTTAATCTCTCACTTGCTCATACTGTCGTACCAGACTGCCTGAAAACTGCTACCATCATCTCAGTGCCAAAGCACTCCAACATCAATTCCCTGAATGACTATAGACCAATAGCACTTACACCTATCATATCTAAGTGCTCATTCTGGGACACATTAAATCTGCACTTCCTCACACTTTAGACCCCCATCAATGTGCATACAGGTCCAATAGATCGGCAGAGGATGCAATACAAGACAGATGTAACAACCCAAAACCAACAGCGATTGGCTGCTGACCGCGTTTTTCACTTGATATTTGCATAAAGTCAAGAACTGCCCTGCCCAACCTTTTTGACGCTCTCAACGCTTTCTCCGGTCCGCTGTCAATCTCAAAATGCAATGCACGAGCGTGAAGCTCGACATCCATAGGAATGAACTGAAAACGCTCGCTGTGCCAGGGGACTGTCCGTTACAGTGGCAAAACTCCGCTCAGTGTAAACTTAACTCATCAATCTACAGATTTTCATTTTCCAAAATTTCACTTGTAGAGGTCAATACTCAATAAGATTTAGGGGTATTCAATTATGGAATGGTTTATCCCATCTAGCAAGAAAATGCTCATATTTTATATATTATAAAATATGTATAAAGGATCATTTCATTGTTGCTTTGTAATTGTGTCTTATATATTTTCTGTTGTTGTTGATGCATTTATGAGCCCTACAGGGTTTACATTTACATTTATTCATTTAGCTGACGCTTTTATCCAAAGCGACTTACAATTGCTATATATGTCAGAGGTCGCACGCCTCTGGAGTAACTAGGGGTTAAGTGTCTTGCTCAGGGACACATTGGTGTCTCACAGTGGATTCGAACCCGGGTCTCTCACACCAAAGGCATGTGTCTTATCCACTGCGCCATCACCACCACCTTTTTTTTTTTGGTTTGTTTTTGGGTTTCGATACACGTTGTAATTCATTTGATTCAGTCATATACATTTATATATTTGTTATTATAGTTTAGCTGTTTCTTTAATTTTAAAGTTTCTTTTTTTTTCTTGTTGTTTAATAAAGCTGGTTGAGAAAATATTCACTCATACACTGTATTTGGCATCCCAGTTGCTGTGAAGAAAACTTTTTCCCTTTCAGAACCAGAGTCATGCAAAGAGGACCTACAGACACAGGAACACACTGGTCCAGCATGATGGTGGGCAAAGAGCCTCCTGTGCCCTTGCCCTCGCCTCCTCCGTCAAAGGAATTGGAGCAGTTTTGAATATGGTTGATGACAATCCAACAAAAATACACTTATGCCCGAACTTCAACGATAAAGTGTAATTTTTAATTTTAAATTTAATCCTGTGCCTCTTCCGGCAGAGAAAGTGGAGCACTTTTAAATATGGCCGATGACGATCCCAGGAAAATACACTCATGTCCATATTTAGAAGACAGAGTGTAATTTATTTTTACATAATGTAATCCGGCCTCTTCTCCAGAGAGTGTGAGTGTGAGGGAGAGAGTGTGAGTGTGTGTGTGAGAGAGAGAGTGAGTGTGTGTGTGTGTGTGTGTGTGTGTGTGTGTGTGTGTGTGTGTGTGTGTGTGTGTGTGTGTGTGTGTGTGAGAGATATATTGTGTGTGTTTGTGTATTTTAGTGTGTGTGTTAAAGTATGAATGACAGAGTGAATGTCCTTTCCAAGATCACTTGGAAAAAAATCCGCCACTCCAGGTTCGGGGATCTGAATCCGACTCCCTTTCGATCGGCCGGGGGCGACGGATGCCATCGCCCTTCCCTTGCCCTTCCCTTCCATTGCCCTTCCCTTCCATTGCCCTTCCCTTCCCATTCTTTAGGGCCGACTGACCCATGTTCATATGGAACCTTTCTCCACTTCGGCCTTTCCACCTTGACGTGGTGGAAAGGCTTGTGTGTTCCAGGGATCCCAAGAGTAACATGTTGTTTAAATGTAAGTACTTGGTTTTTCTTTTTCTTTCTTAATCAGATAAATTTAGAGGTTTTTTTGCAAAAATTTTATAAAAAAAAATTTCTCACCATTAATATAGCCACAAAGGGGTCTCATGGTGTTTAAAAAAACAAGTTACAATGATGATTGTGATTTATTTCAATGCGCCAGTTTTTCTGCCCCATTAAGCTCCGCTCTGGACACTCTGTTTTGAGATGAGACTGAGTAACTGGAGAAGCACAAAAACATAGCATTAGATTATAAGTGGAACATTTATTTTTACAACTAAAATATTATAAGTGGAACATTTATTTTTACAACTAAAATATTATAAGTGGAACATTTATTTTTACAACTAAAATATATGTACAATTGAACTTGCAGAACATGGCAGGTATAAAATTAATAAATAAACCAAAAATTAAAGGAAAATAAATTTCTGCAAGTATTTACTCATTCTTAAATTGGTACAAACCTATATTTCTTTCTTTCTTTTGCTGAACACAAAAGAAGATATTTTAAGGAATGATTGTACCCAGACAGGTGCTGGTCCCCATTGACTTCCATAGTATAGAAAAAAAAATACTATGAAAGTCAACAAGGAGCACCAAATGTCAGGTTACAAGCATTCCTTAAAATATCTTCTTTTGTGTTCAGCAAAAGAAATAAATAAATAAAGGTTTGTACCAAATAAAGGATGAGTAAATACTTGCAGAAATTTCATTTTGAGGGCAAATTATTCCTTACATTTTTTTGCAATTTACTTTTTAGTGAACTTGACCACTTTAAAATTGCCCTCTCAGTGACCTGCAAAGAGAAATGTGGAATCTTTACATTTATGTAAGTTGCATTGTAGTCTATGGGGGACAGGTTTATGCTCAATGTTTATGCGCATAAATTATGACATGATTATCAGTTTCATTTATCCCATTTAGGTATCTTGACAACTGTACCTTGACTGTGGTATAGGAGGTCGAATTCATCTTCGACCTCCCATTGGGCCAGACATTTACCTTCAGGTGTGTGACCTCAATCCGGTCCCCCATCTTCATACCAACGAGGGCTTCATCCCGCCTCAATGACACCTCGATAACTTTCCCCCCAGTCGTCAGGTGAAAATCGAGGATGGGGACTTCGCCTTCCGTGACCAGCGTCATGCGGACCACTTGTAACTACAAAGAGTGTGAGAGAGAGAGATTTTCACTTTTAAGGTGAGTAAATGATGACAGAATTTTCATATTTCGATGAACTGTCCTTTTTAAAAGAAAGCGAGATCTCAAGTGTGAGGCTTAATGGGCAAAGATGCACATCTAATAGATGTTTACACAGGACAGAAAAAACAGCGAAGCTTACAGTAATTACAGTTTACTGCACAATCACATCCTGTTCACACATGATCTCTAAGTGGTGATTTGCCAATAATTTACCAGTATAAGACTATGTGTTAAACATGTTGCCTTAGATAAAAAAAAATAATAATAATAATTAAATAAAGAGCACAACTCTTAATTCATTCTAAAGTATGACATTTTTACTCACCCTCTCCACATGTCCACTGAGGGTTACATATCCTCCTTTAGTGAAGACATCGCTGGCATCGCTGTCCTCGCCACTGGTCCAGCATGATGGTGGGCAAAGAGTCTCCTTTGCCCCTGCCCTCGCCTCCTCCGCCAAAGGAATTGGAGCAGTTTTGAAAATGGTCGACGACGGTCCTACAAAAATGCACTCATGCCGGAACTTCAGCGATAAAGTGTCATTTTTAATTACATAAGTAGCATCCTCCTCAAATCCGGCCTCTTCCCCGCTTTTGTACACTTTATTTCCAGTGCTGAGCGCACTAGTTGTGGTTGTTTTGAAGGCCGTAATTTTCACTACACCACCTTCCTGCACAAATGAGGTACCCCTATGTACTCTTCGGTTCGCCACACAAATGCATCTCAAGGGTGAGGGCCGGCTGTAGGGGCTATTTTGTTGAGACATCTGTGGGTAAAATAATAATACTTATGAATGTTGTTCATTTAATTTTCACAAAACATGCAAAACTAAATATCATATCAACAGCACACTGAATATATATAACATATCTTATGAAAATCATAACATCAGGTTTTTATTTTCGCTAACAAATATTAGGCTCTTTTCCTCCATCAGACTCAAATGATTAGTGTTGCTGAACCAAGCTTATTTTAACAAATCAATTCATCATCTCGCTCATAATACACAAACTCCAGCTCAAAATTTTTGAACAATTAAGATTGCTGTTCAAAACCAGCCAAACCAGTAATAATGTGAAATATCACTACAATTAACTTTTTCCCCCAACTTCTTTCATAATTATTATAAAAAATATAAAATCATACTTATTCCAGCCTTCATCTTTTAATTAGTGTAAAAGAGGCTCTTGACAAATAGTTGTCATGAACTATCAAAAAGCTCATGACTTTATAAAACTCAGATTTAAGTTTGTAAAATAAATAACCTTGCTACCTGTTATACTGTTACACTTGCTATACTGTTTAAAAATGAACTTATAGCTTATCATCAGGGAAGTTGGCAAGATATGCACTTATTTTAATTTTTCCTCCCTTTATCTCAGGTGTGTCATTGGTAGATGGTAGCAGTATGTGCTGACACTCCAGAGAGTAAGGAAGGGTAAGGTAAAGAAATTACTTCTGACAGGAAAGTTTATTTTCTGAAACACTCCTTAGACTAAATGCTGTCAGAATGCATTTTATTACTAGCCTGGGAAAACCCAGATGAACTTCTGGCAAATATAGATTTGCTCTGCAAGTCAGTCTGGCCAAGAGCCCATTCAAGCCCATTTCAAATCTTTCCAAATTGAGGCACCAAGGCAATCACAAATGTTAAGGCGGGCTTTACATGATGATGATCGCTCTGATTGGTTTTAGGTCTATCCAATTGCATTTGAGCAACGTCTGCTGGTGACGCCCCTTTGGCAATGGGCTGTGAATGAACCTTCCCCCACTCTCAGTTACAACTGAGAAGGGTCTGGTGTCAATCAGGCTATTTTATTACTGTCATTTCTTCATAACTTATTTCAAATTACACTCGTAATTTAAAAAATACTTGAGAAAATACACTTCCCTGTAAGAAACACTCCTTAGACTAAATCCTGTCAAAATTTACTTTTTTTCTGTAATTTCATCATAACTTATTTCAATTTACACTCATAATTACACTCAAGATTAAAAAATACTTCAGAAAATACACTTTCCTGTCAGAAACACTCCTTAGACTAAATCCCCATTAATGTTAAAAAACATTATATGTTGTCAGCCTGTCTTGTTTTTTTTTGGAAGAATATTTTTTTTTTTTTTGCTGTGAAGGTATAACTTTTAAACAGTCTATAGAAGTAAAAAGTGACTCACCTTAGAAACTTGTTGCCGAGTGGTGAAGTACAGAGGGGGTCAGGTGTCTTATACTTGGCAGCAGTCCAATCAAAAGACATCGCCATGCCACATGATGACAAAGCAGATAACTTTTGGCCAATTAAGTTATTTTTTCTTCCCCCTGTGTAGGCATGCGTGTGTGCAACAAAAGAGATTGTGTTTCTTTGTGTGTGAGTGTGAGAGAGGGAGAGAGAGAGAGAGAGAGAGAGAGAGAGAGAGGGAGATGGAGAGAGAGAGAGAGAGAGAGAGAGAGAGAGAGAGAGAGGGAGATGGAGAGAGAGAGAGAGAGAGAGAGATGGAGAGAGAGAGAAAGAGAGAGAGAGAGAGAGAGAGAGAGAGAGAGAGAGAGAGAGAGAGAGAGAGAGAGAGAGAGGGGGAGACTTTGACTTTTAGGGTCTCTTTTATTTCACAAAAATATATTTCCTTCCATATTTATGAAAAAAATATTAAAAAACAGAATACAAAAATAAAAAACGCACTATACCATAGACATATAACAATATACCATAGGCATTAACACACTTTAGACATGAAATTTAAGATGTCAACTTCACACACACATTGCTTTACTTCCCATTTACATTTAAACTTTTCAAGATTGTCAATTAGCTTATAAAAAGCATACTCTATTTTAACACGTTTTTATCAATCCTTTCAAGATTAATAAAAATTCAGTTGACCCCGTGTCATTTAATTTTCCTTTATGTGACAACCATATTGCCAACTTAGCCTGTCCAAATAAGAAATTTAATAAAACAAGTACTTCCTTTTTACTTTTAATGTATTTTGGCCCATAAATAAAGACCATTGGGGAAAAAATGATGCCCAACGTTTGGCACCACCTCTCTAATTCAGAAAATAGTATCTGCAACCTCCCACAATTAAGAAACAAATGGAAAACAGTTTCCTGTACCCCACAAAAAGGGCAACCCTCCCCTACCTCTGGATCAAGGTGTGCTCTGTGTCTGTTTGTAGCTATTATACCATGCACAATCCTCCACTGAAGATCTCCAGTCCTTTTCTCAGTAGGAGGCTTGTACAGGGACCTCCAGCTACCTTTAGGGGAAGCGCCTGCTCCAAATGCCTCCTGCCATTTAGACTCAGTTTTTCCGCCAAAACGTCCGCAGATATCCATCCTTCTTCAGATAAGAATTGTCCAACTTTTAAAAAATTAGCAGTCTTTATAGTATTTCTCAGAGATATTGACTTTAAAATGTTCAATTCCAATGCAGGATTAAAAAGAATCGGTTCTTCTTTCCTCCACATTCTCTGCACACCATTTTGTTCTCAAGAAACTCTGCAAACTGTCCAAGATGTTAAAATGGACCTGTAGAACACTGTTAATCCAGACAGGTCTATCTGGTTAATGTCCATGAGGAATAAATGACGGTCTAGTTCCATATTCCCCGCTCTCCTCAGCAAGGTACAGGCGACTTCAGCCCAGCTCACATCTTCCCCATACAGGAGTTTCTTCACGGTCTGGAGTCTGAAGGCTTTGACTCGGGATCTTATGTCTACTAGTCCTTGTCCTCCTTCTTGTAGAGGTAGATACAGCACCGATGCCTTCAACCAGTGCTGTCCCGACCAGAAGAAATCCCCCAGGCACTTTTGTAGTCTTCGTACTAAATCCTCTGGAGGTTCCAGAATCCTCATTCTGTGCCACAAAGATGCTGCGGCCAAGTTGTTACAGACAAGCACTCTTCCCCTGTAGGACAGCTGGGGCAGCACCCATTTCCAGTGAGACAACCTCACACACACTTTTTCCACTAAACCCTCCCAATTTTTCTTCCTAAAATCTTCTGTCCCTAAAAAGACACCTAAATATTTAAAACCTGCCCTCCCCCATTTTAAATCACCCGGGCGTATTGGACTTTGAGGTTCTTGCCCACACCACAGAGCATCGCTTTTGCCCCAATTGACCTTGGCTGAACATGCTTTTTTAAAACACTCTAACGCCTTTTCTAGCAATTTTACATCATTTTGATCTATTAATTAAAACAGTAACATCATCTGCATAAGCAGAAAGTTCAATAGGTTGCTGAAAAAAATTAACATTGACATTCAACCCATTTAATTCTCTTCTCAGTCTGCACAACAGAGGCTCTATTGCCATACTATAAAGAAGACCAGACAGAGGACACCCTTGCCTAATTCCCCTCTGCACTTTTATTGGAATACTGAGGCCTCAGCCATTTTCACCATACATGTGGCTTCAGTATATAACATTTTTACTGTAGAAATAAAATTGTCCCCAAAACCAAAAGCTTTTAGCGTCTTAAACAGATAAATGTGATCAACCCTATCAAAGGCCTTTTCCTGATCTAAGGATAAAAACCCAACATTAGTGCCATTTATGACCGCAAAATCTATAACGTCCCGCACAAAGTGTAGGTTGTCAGAAATACACCTGTTTTGAATACAATATGACTCTGTCATGATCCTGGTATCCTTCTCCTTTACTCTATCTCCCTCTGCTGGTCATATTTGTTATTGCATCCTCGTACACACACTCATTCACACTCATTATCTCATTCTTCTCCAGCCGTTTCTCATTATCCCATCTGTTCCTCTTCTCCGCACCTGTTTCCCACTTTCTCTAATTCCACTCCCTATTTCTAGGCTTTCCTTTTCCTTTGTTCTTTGTCAGATTATTGCCAAATGCTGTGTATCTACCTGCTCATTGATCCAGTGGTTTTGTACTCTGTCCTGTCCTGTCCTGTCTCGTCTCGTCTGCTGTTAGAATTATTCAGATGACACTGTGCTTCGCCTCTGCTTTTCCAAAGCCTCGGTAAACGTGAGTGGTCTTCGGTTTGGCGTTCCCGCACTCTCTCTACGGACCCAGCCTGTCTCAATCATCTGGGATTCCTGTTTCGGCAGTAGCCAAGAATTTCTGTTTCATTAATTGAGAGACTTTTGTTACATTTACCAAAGACTATCTTCTGTTCGAGTGTTGCCAAGTGGCCACCTGTGTTGTTTCTCCTGAACTGAGATTAAAGAATATCAGCTCACCTTTGCGTTTGGGTTCTCTGTTCACTCACCTGACAGACTGATCTTTGTGAACAATTCCATTCAGTACACCATTTAATCTATTTGCTAAGACTTTAGAGAAAATTTTATAATCGGAGCACAGAATTGCTACCGGCCTCCAGTTCTTCAACAGTGTCAAATCTCCTTTTTTGGGGAGCAGCGTTAAAACTGCACGCTGACAGCTTGTAGGAAGCATTCCCTTACTTTGACAATTTTGCAATACTTCAAAAAAATCTTTCCCCATAATGTTCCAAAAAGTGTTATAGAAATCAGCAGGCAATCCATCCAGTCCAGGCGCACAGCCTGAGGAGAGTGCCATGACAGCGGTGGTAACTTCCTCAAATTTAAGTTCAGTTTCTAGAGAAAGTTTATCTCCTTGAGTTATAATAGGAAGATCTTGCAACAGTTCATTCCTGCATTGTTCATCTGTATTTTCAGCAGCATACAGTTCAGAATAAAAATCAACAGCAATTCCTCTCATATCCATAGGTCTGAAGTATCATGTCCATTAGTGTCTTTTAAGCAGTACATTCATTTTTCTTGCCCAGCTTTACGCTCCAAATTAAAAAAGAAAGTTGTAGGACCATCCACATCTCTTATTGCAGTGAACCTACTCCTCAAGCGCTCCTTTGGCCTTTTCATTAAGAATTGAGCTCAGTTGATTTTTCTTTTCCCCCCACAATTCTTTTAAAATTATAGGTTCACTTTCAATCATGTCTTTTTCAATCTCCATAATTTCTTTTTCTAGCCAATCTATTGTATTCTTTAAAACTAATGAGGAATGAGAAGTGTATTGCTGACAAAAATTCTTGCACCTTTCCTACTTCCCACCACTGAGTAATATCTTCATAATAATTCTTCTCTCGTTTCCAGGTCTCCCAAAAACCATCAAAATATTCACAGAACTTTATATCTTCTAATAATTTTATATTAAAGTGCCAATAGCAGCTTTTATGATTTGTTCTTGCTAATGTGCATTCAACTGTGATGAGTTTATGATCAGAAATTGATGTTGGTATTATAGCAGTTTTTAAAATTCTGTTTCTCAAATTTGGTGATGCATATATCCTGTCTAATCGTGCAGCAAAAACTCTATTATTGGTGACTTTCACCCATGTGTACTGCCGAGTTGCAGCGTTATTTGCTCTCCACACATCTGAGAAATGCAAACTTTTAATTATACTGTCTAAACAGGAAGATGATTGTGCATGCTGTTCCTCCCCATTTCTGTCTAGAGTAAAATTCAAGGTACAATTCCAATCACTACCCATCACAATAAAATCATCATCTTGCTGCTGTTTTAGAAAGTGTTCTATTTTTTCAAAAGCTGTACTCTATCTGCTCCTATATTTGGTGCATAAATATTAATGAACAGAAAATGGAGATTACTAATTTCAGCCCTTACAATTTAACATCTTCCTGGTTGTAACTCTTTTTTTAAAATAATTTTTGCTTTTATCGCCGGGGAAAATAACACTGCTACTCCAGCACTTACATTAGTACCATGACTAAAAGCTTTTTCTCCTTTCCACCACAAGTCCCAGTCAACTTCACTACTTTGGTCACTGTGAGTTTCTTGTAAAAAAACAACACTTAAATTTTTTGTAAGAATTAATTCTGACACTACACTACTTTTCCTCCCATCCCTCATTCCATTCACATTTAGGGATCCCACCTGCATACCCTTCATGAGAAAAATAGGAAAGATATGAGAGAGCTTTGTTAAACAACATGATTTCTTATGAGCTTCCCCTCATTATTCCTCCCTTTCCTTTGTTTTTGCCTTGTCTTACCGAGGTTATATGTCTTTTAAGGTGAAACCTTTTTTGCTGTGAGAGCTCCTCATAACTGCTCACTTTCCTAGCCCTCATCACAGAAACAACAAATTTGTCAATATCAGGGAAAAAAATCACCTATTTCTACTCCTGATTTTCCTTTGGTTGCATCAAGAAAATTATTAATTTGTTCAACAGTATACAAGTCTCTTTCATCCGTTTTATCTAACCACTCCTCACTCTCTTTCATTCCACCATCAGTACACTGAGACAAGTTATCCACCTCCTCTTCCATTTTTTCCTCTGAGCCTCCTACCTGTGCTTCATCATTAACCTCACGCACCTTTTCAACACTACTCTGTTCAGCAGTGTCATCAATAACATCAGTAGTTTCATTCTCAGTTCTATCTGGAGCAGCACTGCATCCAGGTTGCACATTCTCATTGTTTTCATGGTTCTCAATCACATCATTCTGCTCTTTCACCTCTTCTGTTATCCCTCCATCTTCCTCTTCATTTTCTTGTCTATCATTCCTCTGACGATCTGCTTTTTTTATTTTATCTTGAGCCGCGGATATTTCCTTTTCGTTTTTTTTCGGGCATACGCCGTGTTTGTGCCCAATTTCTTCGCATTCAAAACATTTCCAGTTCTCTGCGGTTGCATAAACCATTTATGAGTTTTCTCCATGGTTTACACGAAAAGACACTTCTAAGTTACGTTCCGGCGAACTCAAAAACATATACACCTGTCTTCTGAAGGAAAGCACATGTTTTAGTGCAGCGTTTTTACAGCCCAGTGAAATAAGTTTCACAGGGCTTGATATTTTTTTCCGAATCTCTGCAATTCCTTCATTATCACTTCATTCGAGATAACTGTCGGGATGTTATAGATTATTATTTTCGTCGCCGGGGCAGATAGAGGGGTTACTGCAACAAAAGTTCCTTTTACCCATACTCCGCTCACGGTCAATTTATTGATCAACATTTCCGTTTTTAAAAACACAACTACAGCTTTGTTCATTCGTGAAGCCGAAATTATATTTTCAAACCCTACCTGCTCTCCAACGACTAGGAGCAGCTCCTCCACTGTCACCCCAGGTTCTGGTTCACACCTGCACCCGTTCCGAAGCGACAGGCCTTGCGTTCCTTGATTGGGAACAGACGCCATATCGGCGTCTTGAAAAAACAAACAAACAAACTTTTTTTTTTTTTAAATAAAACCTCTCTCAACTTTTAGCTACCGAGGGGAAAAAGCTCAAGAAAACATTTGTTTCATAAAGATAAACCACTTTTTCCGCACTCACTCTGAGCAATGTGCTCAGTTCTCACACCACACACTCGAGAGAGAGAGAGAGAGAGAGAGAGAGAGAGAGAGAGGGAGATGGGGAGAGAGAGAGGGAGGGAGATGGAGGGAGAGAGAGGGAGATATGGAGAGCGGGAGGGAGATGGAGGGAGATGGAGAGAGGGGGAGAGAGATTGATTGAAAAGTATCGTTTAATTCATAGTTTAACATTCAATTCAACATTATTACATTAATCTTACACACACTTTATAATTTTAAAAAGACAAAACCATCTCTCCATCATCATCAACATCACAAAGAACATTTGCAACAGACCATTTTTCAGCAAAACACTGTAAATTGTTTGTCAGCTTGTGATAAGCATATTCAATTCTAATGCGAGCTGCTAATAGTCCTAAAAAGGACTATTAGAAAAGGACCGAGGTCGGGTTTTTACAGCCGTTATTTCATTTTTCCAAAAAAGGATGGAGAGTTGCGTCCCATTTTAGATCTTCGTCTGTTAAATCGTTCAGTACAGGAACTCAAGTTCTAGATGCTGACACTCAAACAGGATCGTGACTCAAATCAGATCCGAGGACTGGTTTGTCACGATAGATCTGAAGGACGCTTACTTCCATGTCTCCATCCTCCCTCAGCACAGGAGGTTCCTAAGGTTTTCTTTCGGGGGCAAAGAATACCAGTATTGGGTACTTCCTTTCGGTCTAGCTCTATCACCCCGCACGTTCACGAAATGCGTAGATGCAGCTCTAGCCCCGCTCAGGCTGCAGGGCATACATATTCTGAACTACATCGACGACTGGCTGATTCTAGCGGAATCAGAGCAGTTGGCGGTTCGGCACCGAGGTGTCGTTCTCGCTCATATGCAGATGTTGGGGTTGAGGCTCAATACCAAGAAGAGTGTGCTTTCTCCAGTACAGAGAACCACTTTCCTTGGTGTGGTATGGGATTCAGTGACGATGCGGGCCACCCTATCGCCCGTTCGTGTAGCTGCTATCCTGTCAGCCACAAAAGAGCTGAAGCTAGGCCAGTCACACACTGTAAAACAGTTCGGGAGACTGTTGGGTCTTTTGGCAGCAGCGTCCAACGAGATACCTTTTGGCCTGCTGTACATGAGGCCTTTACAGTGGTGGCTCAGGACCAGAGGGTTCTCCCCGAGGGGAAACCCACTTCGTATGATCAAGGTCACGCGGCGTTGCTTTCGTGCCTTAGTTATATGGAGGAAGCACTGGTTCTTAACCCAGGGTCCGGTGTTTGGAGCTCTTTGCCATCGAGTTACTATCTCGACAGATGCTTCCCTCACCGGCTGGGGAGCGGTAATGGAAGGCCGCTCGGTTCAGGGTCTGTGGAAGAGTCATCATCTCTCGTGGCACATAAATTGCCTGGAGATGATGGCTGTCTTCAATGCGTTGAAGCAATTCCTCCCAGACCTGAGGGGTCATCATGTGCTCGTCCGTACAGACAACACATCGGTGGTCTCTTATCTGAACCGTCAGGGGGGGCTGAGGATCCTCCTGTGGTCTCTGGGGAAGGTACTCTCCCTGAGGGCAGTGTATATTCTTGGGGACCAAAATATTGGAGCAGACATCCTGTCGAGGCAGGAGCTGAGGCCAGGGGATTATTTGGGAGTTTTACGGCCAAGCAGAGGTGGATCTGTTTGCGTCTCAGCATACGACGCACTGTCCACTTTGGTTCTCCCTTACTCACCCAGCCCCCTGGGCTGGATGCTATGGTGCAGACGTGGCCGAGGCTACGTCTGTACGCATTTCCCCCTGTTGCTCTGCACCCAGGAGTTCTGGAGCGAGTTCGCCAGTACGGAATAAGCCTACTGCTAGTAGCACCACGCTGGCCGAGTCGGATCTGGTTTGCGGACCTGATCCATCTCTTAGACGGTCCTCCCTTGGAGAAATCCCGATCAGGAGAGACCTTCTGTCTCAGGCCGGGGGCACAATATTTGGAGATTTGGAACCTGTGGGTTTGGCCTCTGAGGGGGCCCAACTCATAGAGAGTGGTCTCTCAACTGAGGTTGTTGAGACCATTCTAAGCTCCAGAGCTCCAGCTACTAGGAAACTATATGCGCTTAAATGGAAAGTTTTTTCTGTATGGTGTCACCGACATCAGTGGGATCCGGTTAACTGTTCTGTGAACACAGTACTCGAGTTCCTGCAGGAGCGCTTTACGTCAGGTCTATGTCCTTCCACGCTTTAGGTCTACGTGGCGGCCATTGCGGCTTACCACGCCCTGTGGGGGGTACATCGTTGGGTTGAGACCCCCTGATTTCACGTTTCCTTCGTGGCACACTGCGGACCAGGAAAGGCTGAACCTCTTGTGTCCAGTGCGAGCACTGGATACTTATGTTTATTGGACATCTTCAATGAGGAAGTCCGACCAGTTATTTATTTGCTTGGATCACCTGAGAAGGGTCTTCCTGCTTCTAAACAGACGGTTAGTAAGTGGATAGTTGAGGCTATTTCACTTGCATACGAGTACTCTGACCAGCCGTGTCCTTTGGCGGTCAGAGCTCACTCTACGAGGTGTATGGCGGCCTCTAAAGCCTTATTACTTGGAGTTTCTCTTCAAGACGTGTGTGATGCGGCAGGCTGGTCCTCACCGCTCACATTCATTAGGTTTTACTGCCTGGACCTGGATGCTGCCCCAGGTTCTCAGGTGCTTAGTGCTTAGTTACAACAGACTAACACTCAGGTACTTGGAATTCTGGCGCTTTGGGTATTCTCGTTCCCATGGCGTCGATCGACGCATCGTTGAGTTCCCTTCGTAAGGGAACGTCTCAGGTTACTATTGTAACCATAGTTCCCTGAGAACAGGGAACGAGACGATGCGTCACCCTGCCATACTTCCTGCATCCCTGTGATCGGCTTGCTTCGGCAATTTTCGAAGCTAATGCCGGTTTGCACCGGATGTGCTTTTATCATTTCCTGGTCATGACGTCACCCGCCCGTGACGCTCATTCTTTCCATTGGACTAGTTGACATAGATGCTTCAGACGCAGTCACGCTGGGGGCGTTCCCATGGCGTCGATCGACGCATCGTCTCGTTCCCTGTTCTCAGGGAACTATGGTTACAATAGTAACCTGAGACGTTTCATGCCACCTCAACCCATTCCCATATAAATATCTCTGTGCAGATTTTAGTCTAAAAGTCGCAATCCGTGAAGATAAATGAACAAGTCCCTGACCCCCCTCACAAAGAGGAAGATAAAGGGCTGCAGCTCTAATCCAATGACAGCCTGACCAAAAGAAATCTAAAATTTTCCTCTGTAAACTTTCAATCAGTGCTTTTGATGGATTTAACACCATGAATTTATGCCAAAACATGGACGCCACTAAGTTATTCATTACTAAAACACGTCCTCTGTACGACATCTGGGGCAGCAACCACCTCCACCTGGACATTTTTGCACACACCTTCTCCATTATTCCCTCCCAATTCTTTACTTGAAATTGCTGTGTGCCAAAGAAAATACCCAACACTTTTAATCCATTTTTTCCCCACTTTAAACCTCCAAGGCAGCTTTTCATTTTCCCACTTCCCCACTTGTAAAGCTTCACTTTTATCCCAATTAACTTTTGACGAGGAAGCCCTCTCATAACACTCCAAAGCTTTTACTGTTGTACATATATCATTGTCATTTTTGATGAATATATTAATGTCGTCAGCATATGCTGACACCACTAAAGGGGACTCAAAATCACAATTTGGTAACCTAAACCCATTCAAGTTGTTCCTTAACATGCACAAAAGGGGTTCAATAACCAGTGAATACAGCTGTCCTGAAATAGGACAACCTTGCCTTATTCCCCTCTCCACTGGTATTGGTCGACTAAGTCCCCTCCCTACTTTGACCATATATGATGCTCCATTATAAAGGAGACTTATCCAGGCTATAAATCTCTCTCCAAAACCGAAAGCTTTTAAAACAGAAAACAAAAACCTGTGATCAATCCTGTCAAAAGCTTTCTCTTGATCCAGGGATAAAAGTCCGACATTCTGATCATACTCCTTGCACACATCTAATACATCTCTCATTAAAAATAAATTGTCCATTATAGTCCGATCTGGGATACAATAAGTCTGATCCATGTGCACAAGTAAGCCAATATAAGGCTTCAGCCTATTAGACAGAGCTCTAGAAAGCACTTTGTATTCAGTACATAAAAGCGCAACAGGCCTCCAGTTCTTAAGATGGGATAAATCTCCTTTTTTAGGAAGTAATGTTAAAACAGCTCTTCTACAAGATGTTGGAAGCAAGCTTTTTTCAAAAGAGCTCATCAGGACCTCATGAACATCAGATCCTATAGTCCCCCAGAAGTGCTGAAAAAAGTCTATGCTGAGTCCGTCTATTCCAGGTGAGCGCCCTGAGGTCAGCTGATTAACAGCTATGGTGAGTTCCTCCAAGCTTAGCCCTTTACCCAGCTCAGTTTGTTCAGTTCTTCTAAGCTTAGGCAGCCCTTCTAAGAGTTCTTGTACACATTCTTCAACACAATGTTCTTTGCCATACAACTCCGTGTAAAACGCTGTGGCACATCTTCTCATTTCACCTCCATCTGTTGTTACATGCCCATCTGGACATCTCAGACATGTCATGCGCTGATCTTTCACACTACTTTTTTCCAAGTTAAAGAAAAAGGTACTTGAGGCATCCATGTCTTTTAATTGAATGTATCTTGACCTCACAAGGGCCCCTTTAACTTTTTCTTGCAGCAAGGAACTCAGCTCCAATCTTTTAGTTTTCAACGTGTCATTGCTTTCAGCCTCCCCGCCATTTAAAAGGCCATTTTCGATCTTTCTTATAGCCTCCTCAACCTCCTTTATGGCCTGTTTTAACACAACAGAAGAAAAAGAAGTATATTGTTGACAAAAAATTCGGATTTGGGCCTTTCAAACTTCCCACCACTTATTTAAAGACTCAAAATAATTTTTCTTTTCTTTCCACTTCTGCCAAAGAATTTTAAAATTCCCACAAAATTTCTCATCTTGAAGCAATTTATTATTAAAATGCCACTGAGATCTACTAACCTCTTGTTTAAAAAAAATAGTCACAGTAATAAGGTGATGATCAGAAAATCCAACTGGTCTAATTACACTATCGATTAATTTTGATCGAAGTCCTTGTGATGAATAAAATCTATCCAGTCTTGCTGCACTCACTCTTCCATCTAAGATTTTGACCCATGTGTATTGCCTTTCATTGTGAAACTTAATTCTCCATGCATCTATTAGATCGTATTGAACCAATACACTTTTTAAATTCCTGCTAGACTGTAAATGTGGCTCCTCACTAAGCCTATCATTATTAAAATCAACAGTACAATTCCAATCCCCACCTAGAATTAGATAGTCAAAATCATTTAACTCAAGGGGTTTCTTTATATTATTGAAAAAATCTATTCTTTCAGTCCCAATGTTAGGGGCATACATATTAATAAAACAATAGATTGAACCCTCTATGTTAATTTTAACCATTTGACCTCGCCCTTTAATTAAATCACAGGAACTTAAAACATGAAATTTTGAGTTACTAGAAAAAAGGATTGCTACCCCTCCACTCACATTGCTCCCATGATTAAGAAAAATTTTACCACCCCAAGACAAACCCCAATCAACTTCATCTTTTATTATACTATGGGTTTCTTGTAAAAAGATTACGTCTAGTTTTTTTTATTTTTTGTACCTCCTTAACCATTTCTAGCTTCTGCCTATCTCTCCCACCATTTATGTTTAAAGAGCCCATTTTTAAACTCCCCATAGAAAAAAAGAAAGAGAGGGACAGACAGAGAAAAAAACTATGCAAGAAAAGCAACATGATCGAGGCTGACATCACTTACTTTTACTAGAGCTTTTTTTTCCTTTTCTAGTTTTATTTGACTTTGAAAACTTTTTAAGTCCCGTGACGTTTTCTCAACCGATACCGTTTCCGTTCATCCAACAGCTCAAAACCAACCATCTTTTGTAATATTGCCACAGACCTAATACATTTTTCTGTATCATCAAAGTGATCATCAACCTTAACTGACTGTCCAAACGTTTTATCCAGGAAATTATTAATTTCCTCCAAAGAATACAAATCTTTCGCTCTATTTAACCCATCAACTCCTTCGCCCTCTGACTCATCCTGTTCCATCTCTTCAGCATCACTTTCCACCTGACTTCCAATATTCAATGGAGTGAGCACTTCCTTCTCCTTAGATGCAGCAAGAGCATTCCCTTCAATAGGCACGCTTTCACCCGTGGCTTCAATTTCACTAATTTGTTGCCCTGTAATTTCTCTATCTTTTGAAATTGCCACAGCACTCTCAACAGAAGTTGATGGCTCCGAAGATACATCATCTCGATTTACCTCAATATTCTCGTTAACTACACTATGCATTCTGTCTCCCTGAGCAGTAGACACACTACTAGAGGCAAAAACAACTTGCTGATCATCAACTTCATGCGTTTGCTCAATATTATTTTCTGCGCGTTCAGCTTGTACTCTATGTGGGCAAGCAAGACGCTTATGCCCCACATCACCACATTCAAAGCATTTCATGCTCCCCGAGTTTGCAAATACAGTATAATATCCTCCTCCATGCTTTACCTTAAAGGATACATCCAAAGACTGTGTTGGAGAATCTAGAAACATGAACACTTGCCTACGAAGTGAGATTACATGTTTTAAACGCGCATCTTTGCACCCGAGTGTCACCGTCTTAAAACCACAAAGACCGTTTCTCAATGGGTAGCTTATACAGGGACCTCCAGCGTCCTTTAGGGGATTCACCTGGCCCCAGAACCTCCGTCCACTTGGACTCACTGACACTCTGCAGTGTGTTAAGATGCCACGCTTTCACACACATAGTGTAAATGTCTTTCTTATCAGCATCTCCAAAGGCGGTCATATAAGGCATCTTAAAAGACAATATGCAGCCCTCCTTTTCTTGCCATGTACCAGTCCTTGCTGTGAAAAACAAATCTGGAAAGTCACAGTTCTCAGCCTCTTCATCAGAAGTCTCCATTGCCCGTCGATAGTCCTGAGGCAGAGACTCTAAAATCTGGGTCAACATTTTTTCTGCCATCCTGACTGATTTTATTCCAAGTTTTAAAGCAAAATTTCCAGGGCTTATCCAACTTTTGTTATCTTTTAAGTGTCCAATCTTTGTCATATTTGCAGCCCACATGGCTTTTCTGAAAGTGTCTGATTTAAAAACATCTGATTCCAATTCAAAATTAAAAAAAAGTGGTTCCTCTTTCAGCCATAATTTTTTTGTGCCATCCGCACTCCGTGAAAACTTAAAAAGTGTCCATGACTTTAAGATTGATCTATAAAAGACACTCAGCCCACTTAAATTCAGTTTGTCAAAGTCCATCAAGAACGTCTCAGGTTACGACTGTAACCTATGTTCCCTGAGAACAGGGAACGAGACAATACGTCAACGACGTTATGGGGAACGCCTCAGGCGTGACAGGTGTCTGAAATCACTATCAAATCACGTCAATCATATTGACCGGCGACAGCCCGTGAATCATTAGCGTGAATGATTAACGTGCGACCTGGAAGTATAAAGGGGCGCCTTGCAAGCCCCGAGGCATGGCAGGGAGACGTATTGTCTCGTTCCCTGTTCTCAGGGAACATAGGTTACAGTCGTAACCTGAGACGTTCCCTTTCGAAGGGAACTCAACAATACGTCAACGACGTTATGGGGAACGATATACCAACTCCGCCATGCTAAGGGGAGTGCATGCCAAGTGGCAGTGACAACTGTCAGAACCAGCAACTTCAAATGAAACGCTAGAACCACTCACCCTCAGGTCACACTGGGCTGTCAGTGACAGCATTCCCTACGGTCATAGCCCAAGCTACAGCCTCACAGAAAAACCTTCATAAACATGGTTAAATAAAAAGGTCTACCTGGCCCGGCTCCGGGCCTGGAACCACAGCTTCCGATTAGAAGGGGTCCCTTCTAGGGAATGTGGCTAGGGAACCCGAAGGAACCCCAGCCAGTCACTATTCAGGGGAACGTACTCACCCCGAAATGCCACCAGGACGGCCTGACCTGGCGTCAGTACATAGACACTAGTCTGGCCAAATCCTTTCTGTCTGAAGACAGAGCCTCTGGACAACAAAGCCTTAAGAAAGGCATCCAACCCGAGGGACTGCGAAGCTGGCAGTGAACCACTCGGCCCGGATCTCAGAGACGGGATATCCCGGAGAGTATGACTCAGCATAGTGCTTTCCAACCCTTGCTAGCGAGGGGAGTTTCTCTACTCGATCCACGGATCAACCCAGTGTCTGTGTTTCAAAACACTGAGGAGGCCTGTGAAGGCCTAAGGGCTGATCTAACTGGGAGGCCTCACGAGAGGCCTACGACCGTCTGACCAGACTCAGGAAGCCGCATGCTCATAGAGACCCTCGGTGAGGGGAGCACAGGTCTGCCTGGTAGGCAAACCAGGCTGTAGGCAGAAAAAGTTCCGGGAGGGAACCAATAGCAGAGAATGAACACTTTAGCGAGCCAGGGCGCAAGCTCGCCTTCAGCAGCTGCCTATTAAGGCTAGCTGAAACTGATAGCAAGAGACTACTAGCTTCATAAACCCAGCACCACTAGGGAACGTTACAGGGAGGCCCGGAGAGGCCTACTACCTGATAGCCAACGTAAGTGGGAATTCACCTTCAGAGAGGCCCGTGAGGCCTACTACCTGATAACCACAGTAAGTGGGGTGCTCACCTTCAGGGAGGCCCAGAGAGGCCTACTACCTGATAACCACAGTATGTGGGGTGCTCACCTTCAGAGAGGCCAAGAGAGGCCTACTACCTGATAACCACAGTACGTGGGAACTCACCTTCAGGGAGGCCCGGTGAGGCCTGCTACCTTACAACCACAGTATGTGGGGAGCTCACCTTCAGGGAGGCCTGGTGAGGCCTACTACCTGACCGTACTCATTCAAGGAGGCCTGGAGGAGCCTACTACCTGATAATCACAGCATGTGGGAACTCACCTTCAGGGAGGCCTGGTGAGGCCTACTACCTGACACCCAAAATATTTGGGCGCTCACATTCAGGGAGGCCCAGAGCAGCCTACTACCTGACAGCCACAATATTTGGGAGCTCACCTTCAGGGAGGCCCAGAGAGGCCTACTACCTGATAGCCAACTTAAGTGGGAATTCGCCTTCAGGGCGGCCGGCTGAGGCCTACTACCTGATAACCATCTTAAATGGGAATTCACCTTCAGGGAGGCCTGAGTGGCCTACTACCTGATAACCACTGTTAGCTTTGAGCCCTGAGTCCGGGTGATAGTATAAGGTGGCCTGCTAAGGCCAGCCAGCTGGGGACTCGCCTATCAGGGAGGCCTGGTCGGGCCTACTAGCTAATAGCAAGTCATATTCTGCTATAAAGTACACTGTTGGGAACCATACTACACAAGCATAATTTACTAATGGGCTTCCAGTAGCGCTATAAGGTATGTCCCACAATGTTGGGACTCACCTCCGAGGAGGCCTGTTTAAGGCCTACTACCCATCAGTGAGTCACCTGCCCGAACCACCAAGGCCAACCACGTGAGCTGGCCTACAGTGCCCTCTAGGGGGCTGTCCAATCAAGGAGGCCTGCTGAGGCCTACTACCTAATGGCGCAGCCTTCGTTGGCAGCAAAGCTGTTTACGCAGCGCCTACAGCATCCTGGTGCCTAATCACATTGCCCATGGCAGTGTACTCCGCAAAAAAGCTAGCACCCTTAAAACAAGGGGAGTACAACATACGCCACTCTGCCTCAACGGAGGCCCCATTAGTCAGGGGCCTACCATCTATGCATGGGCGTCAGCTCAGGGCAATGCTCTGGCTTCAGGGGAGCGTACTTCGACCAAAGAAGAAGTGAAGCTTACTTCATACTCGACCCGAGCCATAGTGGTGCGAGGTAGGATAAACAGAACTGGGAGTGAAGTGCTCAGACCTACCCTGTATCACAGGGGGATACTCACACCTCACCCTGAGGTTACCAGGGTCCGGGCCTGCCAGCGGCTCTAGGGGTGACAGAAATTTATCTGTGCCCAACCTAGGGGAGTGGGGCTTGAATGAAAGCCATCCACCTACAACCTAGCGCTCGAGCAGTAGCTCAGCGAGGTGAGTGAAGCCTAAACTGGCGGCCTAAATCCGTAGGCCAGTTCTGCATGGCAGGGTCGGGCAGGAAACCCAGTCTTCTTCGTGAAGCGAAAGACGGCCTAACCCTGCTCAATAAAGACATATATACCACGGAGGCCTGTTTGAGGCCTACCATGTCCTTACAAACCATCCTCTGCACCATGCTGCATTACTCTAGTCACCCCAGAATGCAGAGAAGGGGGCGGGCCTTGGCCTAACGACTCCCATGGGAGGAGGCTGTTTATACAGGGATGCTAGAAACCTACATTCACAAAGTGAAGGTTCAGAGGAAGCAATGCTAAATTTTAGCAGAGCACTTCTATTATCCCTGGCACAGCCTAGGCCAGCTACAGAGGCGGCCCTGGTGAGGGCCAGCCTGCAGGCATAGATCTATCTGAGGGCTCGGAGGAGCCACAGCCTTACTAAAGAATATAGTCTGTATTATTCCATACAAAGGGCTGCATGATCGCTCAGCCTAATGAAAACCCAAACAGAGCTCAAGGGGCGAAATACTCAGGAAGAAGTCAAACGGACCTATCTGAATAAGATCTATCTGAAGCTCTAGCGTCAGTCAACACTCTAAGTAAAAAATTCTAAGAGAGAGACCAACTACTCTACCCTGAGGTGGCTAACAGCCCGAAGGCTAACATAGTTATCGTTCTGGCCACCTAATGGGGAACTTCAGGGCCCTAATAATCCAGGAAACTTCTCTTACCTTATTACCTGATGACATAGCAAATGACATGACCCCATAGCTCTATACAGGGAACGAGGTCTGTAGAGAGATACATTTCGGAATTTTAATTCACAAAATTGACTCTTGAAAAGACCAGACAGCTCACCTGCGGCGTGCAGAGTGAAGACTCGCCAGATAGTTCTTTATGAACCTGGGGTCCACCACTTTACATGCCTGAAAGAGGCGTTTCTACTAACCAAGCCTAGGCGGGCCATCGGAACATCGTTCTTATCATAGGCCCAGCGCCAGGCCTGATGTAATGCACGTCTGGGGAGTCAGAAGAGAGGAGAGGGCTGGATTTCTCTTTTTAATGAAGCCCTCCGGGGAGATTATCCATCAGCGACGCTGTATGCGCTTGTGCTGGATAACCTCCCTCAGATCCCTCTTCTAGCGGGAGTCACGCCTTTCCTGCGCCCTGTTCCTCCACAGAGGGGGCGCACGAGAGGCGACACTGGCTCTCTGGCCCTGTCTATGGTCCTCAGACCGTGAAGGGCCAGGCCCTCCTGCCTGCCTGGGCGTGGAACCGGATCTCAGCGGTATGCAGGTTTTTTCCTAAAAGCAGCTGAGCGCGCCTTCGCCTCCCTGAACTTCCCAAGCCCCGCCTCCACGGAGGGGCCAAAGAGTTCAGAGGGCGAAACCGATGAATCGAGGAGAAAGGCCTTCTCTTTCTCCTCAACGTCGGCCAGGTTTAACCAAAGCTGTCTCTCCGTGGCCACCATCGCCGCCATCGACCGACTGATCGTGGCAGCAGTCTGTTTGGTGGCCCGGAGCGCAAAAACCGTGGTTCGGCGCGGCTCAGTAACCGCCTCAGGGGACATCCCTGCCCCCTGGTCGAGATCCTGCAGCAGGTCGGCCTGGTATGCCTGCAGCACCGCCATGGTGTGCAGGGAAGCACCAGCCTGAACTGCTGCCGTGTATGCTCTGCCATTCAAACGCGCTGTTGTCTCTAGCGGTTTGGATGGCAGAAATGGAGCTCTCAGTGTCGACGCCTGCCCAGACATGAGATAGTTCGCAAACGACTCGTCAAATGGGGGGCATCGACACATACCCATGCTCTGCGATCCCCTCAACATCAGCGAAATTAACCCGCTGATGTCAGTGAATACTGGCAGAGAATGGGCTCTTCCATGCCCTCTAGATCTCTGTGTGAAGATCAGGAAGGAATGGATTAGGCTCACCTGAGCTGGTGGTGTATGGCCGGGGAGAAACCGATCGCCGAGCCTACCGCGAGCGGTCTCTCCTCTAGTGCGTTGCCATGGCAGCTACAGCCTGTTGGCGGCGCGCTCCACAACATCCACCAGACCTGCATACACGGGGCAGGGTGGCTGAGAGGGTTCAGGATCTACCTGATTATAAACCTCCTCAGCCATCTCCTGCTCGTCCTGAAGAGCAGCAAGAGCACCTGCTTCGCCCTCGTCAGCCGTCGAATCATCTGAGAGGTTTACAGCACTCTCAAGATGATCGACGAGCTCTATCTGGAAGCCCATAATGCAAGTCGCCGCTCTGCCTCGGCACGAGCGGGACCACGAGAACCAGACGTTGAACCCCCCTCACTCGAGAAGAGGGCCAGACGAGAGCGAGCGTTTTAAAAGAAAAACGCTCACAGTTCACACAGAGGATTCCCTCGAGAATCTCCCGTGCGCGCTCTTCTCCCAGGCAGGAAAAGCACACTCGTGTGCTGTACATTTAATTTTCTTACCGTTTCATTGAGTAGCGTTTTCAAACAGACAGTCCCTGAAGACGATGAGATGATTTGTCATGTGTGCAAGGCGCCCCTTTATACTTCCAGGTCGCACGTTAATCATTCACGCTAATGATTCACGGGCTGTCGCCGGTCAATATGATTGACGTGATTTGATAGTGATTTCAGACACCTGTCACGCCTGAGGCGTTCCCCATAACGTCGTTGACGTATTGTTGAGTTCCCTTCGAAAGGGAACAAATGGCGATCCAGCCCCATGTTTCCAGCTCTTCTTAGTAGGGCACAGGCTACTTCAGCCCAGCTCACATCTACTCCATAAAGCAGTCTTTGTGCCGTCTTCAATCTGAAAGTCCTGAGTCTCGCTCTGATGTCCACCAACCCCTGGCCTCCTTCTTGTGTGGGTAGATATAGTACCGCCGCCTTCAGCCAGTGCTGTCCAGACCAGAAAAAAATCCACTAATCGCTTTTGTATTCCTTGTACTAGATCCTCAGGAGGTTCAAGTATTGTCATTCTATGCCAAAGTGAAGAAGCAATCAAATTGTTGCATATTAGGACCCTCCCTCTATATGACAACTGGGGTAGCAACCATTTCCATCGAGACAACTTTGCACACACTTTTTCCAAGAGGCCCTCCCAATTTTTCTTTTTAAACTCTTCTGTCCCCAAAAACACTCCTAAGTATTTAATCCCTGCACTTCCCCACTGTAATCCACCAGGAAGATTTGGACCTTTAGAAACACTACCACACCATAGAGCATCACTCTTTCCCCAGTTAACTACTGCTGATGAGGCTTTTCCATAAAACTCTGAAGCCTGTTTAAGCACCTGAATGTCACTTTGATCTCTGATAATAACTGTGACATCATCAGCATAGGCAGAGAGTTTAACAGAACAGTTTAAAGTATTGACCTTTATCCCCTTTAACTCTCTTCTCATTTTACCTAACAACGGTTCAATTACAATACTGTATAATTGGCCTGAAATTGGACAACCTTGTCTGATTCCTCTTTTAACATTAATTGGGACACTCAAACCACCACCCATTTTGATCATGCATGTCGCTTCAGCATATAAAAGTTTGATCCTTGAAATAAATTTTTCACCAAAACCAAAAGCTTTAAGGGTGTCAAACAGAAACCCATGATCAACCCTGTCAAAGGCCTTTTCCTGATCCAAAGACAACAGGCCCATATTAACATCTTTACAATAAGCATAGTCAACCACATCCCTGATTAAATGAAGATTATCCATGATTGATCTATTTTTAACACAATACGACTGATCCTTGTGTACCACTTCATTCAATACCTTATTTAATCTATTTGCAAGAACCTTAGACAAAATTTTATATTCTGTACACAAAATTGCCACAGGTCTCCAATTCTTTAAAAGTGTTAAGTCTCCTTTTTTCGGGAGCAATGATAGATCAGCTCGTTGACAGCTTTTTGGAAGAACACCTTCACTAAAACATTTCTGAAGTACTTCAAAATAGTCATCTCCAATTATTGTCCAAAAAGATTTATAAAACTCGGCCGGTAGTCCATCCAAGCCAGGGCTCTTATCTGAGGAGAGACCCTTTACAGCCAGAGAAATCTCCTCAAAGGATATATCAGTCTCTAAGAGCTCTTTATTATCTTCAGACAACACCGGTAAGTCTTTTAGCAGCTCTCTTCTGCAATGTTCATCAGATGATTCAGCAGCGTACAAATTGGAGTAAAACTCAACAGCAATCTTTCTCATTTCCTGTGGATCTGAGGTCACATGTCCAATATTGTCCTTCAAAGAAAGCATCAATTTCTGCTGACCCACTTTATGCTCTAAATTAAAAAAGAAAGTAGTGGGAGCATCCATGTCCTTCAGGGTTAAATAACGACTTCTTATGAGAGCTCCTTTAACCCGTTCATTCAGAATTAAACTTAAGTGATTTTTCTTTTCAGTCCAACATTCTTTTAAATTGACATCATCATTAACAGTCATTTCCATTTCAATATCAACAATCTCTTTTTCAAGACACTTTAAAGTATTTTTAAAACCCACAGAAGAATAAGCAGAACATTTCTGAGAAAAATCTCTTATGTGCACTTTACCAACTTCCCACCACTGTATTATATTTTCAAAAGTATTCTTTTCTGATTGCCATGCTTCCCAAAAAAACCTTAAAAGTTTCACAAAACTCTCTATCTTTTAAAAGTTTAATGTTAAAGTGCCAGTAACAGCTCTTCTGTGTGCTTTTAGACAGCGTGAACCCAACCCTAATGAGTTTGTGATCAGAAAGTGTATTAGGAAAAATTTCTGTACTAATAACTCTATTTTTCAAGTTACAAGATATGTAAAACCGATCCAAACGAGCAGCAGAGATCCTATCGTTACAGACCTTCACCCATGTATATAGTTTTACAAAAGGATTGTGTTCTCTCCATACATCCAAGAGATTCAGATTTTTTATAGCACCAGCTAAAGAGGAAGCTGACGATGCATGAGATTCTTCCCCATTTCTGTCAAGAGTAAAATCAAGAGTGCAATTCCAGTCCCCCCCCCACAACAATAAAAACATCTTCATCCTCTTCACTAACTATTTGTTCAAATTTCTTGAAGAGTAAATTCCTTTCTACTCCAACATTAGGAGCATAAATATTTACAAACAAGAATTTAAAGTTACTAATTTCAGCTTTAACAGTTAAAAGCCTTCCTTGCTCTACTTCATTTTTCGATAACACTTTAACATTTAAAGTAGGAGAAAAAAGAATAGCCACACCAGCACTTAAATTGGTCCCATGACTGAGAACATACTCTCCTTTCCACCACAAACCCCAATTAACTTCATTACTACAACTACTATGAGTTTCTTGGAGGAATATAACACTCAAGTCTTTCATATTAATAACTTCTGATAAAACCTCATTCTTTCTCCCATCCCTCATTCCATTAATATTAAGAGAACCAACCCTTAAGGTCTCCATAAGAAAAATAGAAAAAAGGGGAAAACAGATCAGATAGAAAGAGAAACTTTCAGTCATTGTAATTATTTAGATTTTCCCTTCGCTTTTCCCATCCTTTTTCCTGATCTAGCGACCGTTAAATACTTTTTAAGACGAAATCTTTTTTGTTGTGAAAGTTCATCATAGCTACTTTTTTTCCTAACCCACATTACTGAAGCAATGAACTTTTCAACATCAGGGAAGTAATCTCTTATTTCAACACCTGCCTTTCCTTTTGTCTTATCCAGAAAAGAATTAATCTGCTCAAGGGGATATAAATCTTCTACACCCTCCTTAATCTCATCATCTCTCTTTCCATCCTCAGTATACTGTGATAAACCATCAGTCTCATCATCCATATTTTCATCAGAATCACATTTCTGTACAATATCATTATCAGCATCACTCTGATCCACTTCATCATCCTCACTCACCTCTTTATCTGGTGAATAAACACATCCAGGTTTCTCCACGCCTCTCACCTCCTCCTGTTGCTCGTCTACTAACTTCTTTATCCTGCTCCTCGATTCTCTCCTTTTCTGTGTTATTTACCAATACTTGATTAACTACATAATTTCCTTCACCACGAGATGTAGAAGGACGCTGTTCATCTCTATGTGGACACATTAACCGCTTGTGTCCCAAATCACCACATTCAAAACACTTCATGCTCACCGTACTCGCATAAACCATGAAAGAATTCTCTCCGTGAGTAACACGGAAAGAAGATTCCAAGGTCCTCTCCGGCGAGCTGAGAAACATATAGACATGTCGTCTGAAGGACAAAACGTGCTTTAGTGCTGCGTCTTTACATCCGAGTGGGACCGCTATTACAGGACTTGCTATCTTACCAAATCTCAGTGACTCTTTCACGATAGCTTCATTAGATATGAAAGGAGGGGCATTGGAAACTATTACTTTAGTTGCTGGAGCCGATAGCGGGGTTACCGGAACAAACGTTTCCTTCACCCATATTCCGCTTACAGTCAGTTCATTGACGAGTGATTCAGTTTTCAAAAACAAAACTACCGCTTTATTCATCCGTGACGCCGAGACTATGTTTTAGAAACCATGCTTCTGACCGATAACTAGCAGTAAATCCTCCACTGTCACTCCTGCCTCAGGAACACACCTGCAGCCATTACGGAGTGACAGGGGTGGTTTTCCCTGCGCGTGAGCAGTCGCCATCCCGGCGACTACAAACCGCACACACACGAAAGAGACTTTCTTCCTATACTGATATTATTTAAAATCACAGCGAAGGGAAAATTAAACAAACACATAAAGGAGAAAAGGAAACACCAAAGAACACCACAACTCTCACCACGCGCTCCGCACCTCCACAACTCCCAGCATGCACGAGAGAGAGAGAGAGAGAGAGATGGGGAGAGAGAGAGGGAGGAAGATGGAGGGAGAGAGAGGGAGATATGGAGAGAGGGAGATATGGAGAGAGAGATGGAGAGAGGGGGAGAGAGAGGGAGATGGGGAGAGAGAGAGGGAGGGAGATGGAGGGAGAGAGAGGGAGATATGGAGAGAAAGGGAGATAGAGATAGGGGGAGAGAGAGGGAGATGGAGAGAGGGGGAGAGAGAGGGAGATATGGAGATGGAGAGAGAGAGGGAGATGGAGAGAGGGGGAGAGAGAGGGAGATGGGGAGAGAGAGAGGGAGGGAGATGGAGGGAGAGAGAGGGAGATATGGAGAGAGGGACATATGGAGAGAGAGAGAGGGAAATGGAGAGAGGGGGAGAGAGAGAGAGGGAGATGGAGAGAGGGGGAGAGAGAGGGAGATGGAGAGAGGGAGAGAGAGAGGGAGATGGAGAGAGGGGGAGAGAGAGAGGGAGATGGGGAGAGAGAGAGAGGGAGGGAGATGGAGGGAGAGAGAGAGGGAGGGAGATGGAGGGAGAGAGAGGGAGATACGGAGAGAGAGGGAGATAGAGATAGGGGGAGAGAGAGGGAGATGGAGAGAGGGGGAGAGAGAGGGAGATATGGAGATGGAGAGAGAGAGGGAGATATGGAGATGGAGAGAGAGGGAGATGGAGAGAGGGGGAGAGAGAGGGAGATGGGGAGAGATAGAGGGAGGGAGATGGAGGGAGAGAGAGGGAGATATGGAGAGAGGGACATATGGAGAGAGAGAGGGAAATGGAGAGAGGGGGAGAGAGAGAGGGAGATGGAGAGAGGGGGAGAGAGAGGGAGATGGAGAGAGGGAGAGAGAGAGGGAGATGGAGAGAGGGGGAGAGAGAGGGAGATGGAGAGAGGGGGAGAGAGAGAGGGAGGGAGATGGAGAGAGAGAGGGAGGGAGATGGGGAGAGAGGGAGGGAGATGGAGGGGGAGAGAGAGAGGGAGATGGAGGGGGAGAGAGAGAGGGAGATGGAGGGAGAGAGAGAGAGGGAGGGAGATGGAGGGAGAGAGAGAGAGAGAGAGAGAGAAAGAGGGAGATATGGAGAGAGAGAGGGAGATATGGAGAGAGAGAGGGAGATGGAGAGAGAGAGGGAGATGGAGAGAGGGGGAGAGAGAGGGAGATGTAGAGAGAGGGAGGGAGATGGGGAGAGAGGGAGATAGAGAGAGAATTATATGTTTAATTCCAAGCTCAGTGTTCGTTTATTTTTTGCTTGTTTTTGTTTTGTACATAGATGTTTTCTAAATCCTTTATATTTTATTTACTAATCTTTTATGCTATCAGTATTATTATTTTGTGTACTAAATGTTCTAAATAATTGTCCATGTTGTTTTGATGCTTTGGCAATACAAAATGTATTTTTTTGTCATGCCAATAAAGCTTTCTGATTTGAATTGAATTGAATTGAGAGAGGGAGGGAGATGGAGAGAGGGGGGGAGGGAGAGAGAGAGGGAGATGGAGAGAGGGGGGGGATGGAGAGAGGGGGAGAGAGAGGGGGAGGGAGAGAGAGAGAGGGAGATGGAGAGAGGGGGAGAGAGGGACATATGGAGAGAGACAGGGAAATGGAGAGAGGGGGAGAGAGAGAGATGGGGAGAGGGGGGAGGGAGAGAGAGAGAGGGAGATGGAGAGAGGGGGAGAGAGGGGGAGATGGAGAGAGAGGGAGAGAGAGGGAGATGGAGAGAGGGGGAGAGAGAGAGATGGAGAGAGGGGGAGAGAGAGGGAGATGGAGAGAGGGGGGAGGGAGAGAGAGAGAGGGAGATGGAGAGAGGGGGAGAGAGAGAGAGATGGGGAGAGGGGGGGAGGGAGAGAGAGAGAGGGAGAAGGAGAGAGGGGGAGAGAGAGGGAGATGGAGAGAGAGGGAGATGGAGAGAGAGGGAGAGAGAGGGAGATGGAGAGAGGGGGAGAGAGAGAGATGGAGAGAGGGGGAGAGAGAGGGAGATGGAGAGAGGGGGGGAGGGAGAGAGAGAGAGGGAGATGGAGAGAGGGGCAGAGAGAGGGAGATGGAGAGAGAGGGAGAGGGGGAGAGAGAGAGATGGGGAGAGGGGGGGAGGGAGAGAGAGAGAGAGAGGGAGATGGAGAGAGAGAGAGGGAGATGGAGAGAGGGGGAGAGAGAGGGAGATGGAGAGAGAGGGAGAGGGAGATGGAGAGAGAGGGAGATGGAGAGAGAGGGAGAGAGAGAGGGAGAGAGAGGGAGATGGAGAGAGAGGGAGAGGGAGAGAGAGGGAGAGGGAGATGGAGAGAGAGGGAGATGGAGAGAGAGGGAGAGAGAGGGAGAGGGAGAGAGATAGAGAGAGGGAGAGGGAGATGGAGAGAGAGGGAGATGGAGAGAGAGGGAGAGAGAGGGAGAGGGAGAGGGAGAGAGATAGAGAGAGGGAGAGGGAGATGGAGAGAGAGGGAGATGGAGAGTGAGGGATGGAGATGGAGAGAGAGGGAGATGGAGAGAGGGGGAGAGAGAGGGAGATGGAGAGAGAGGGAGAGAGAGGGAGATGGAGATGGAGAGAGAGGGAGATGGAGAGGGAGATGGAGAGAGAGAGAGAGGGAGAGGGAGAGAGAGGGAGAGGGAGAGAGATAGAGAGAGGGAGAGGGAGATGGAGAGAGAGGGAGATGGAGAGAGAGGGAGAGAGAGGGAGATGGAGAGGGAGAGAGAGGGAGAGAGATAGAGAGAGAGAGGGAGAGGGAGAGAGAGGGAGAGAGAGAGAGAGAGGGAGAGGGAGAGAGAGGGAGAGGGAGATGGAGAGAGAGGGAGATGGAGAGAGAGGGAGAGAGAGGGAGATGGAGAGGGAGAGAGAGAGAGAGATGGAGAGAGGGGGAGAGAGAGGGAGATGGGGAGAGAGAGAGGGAGGGATATGGAGGGAGAGAGAGGGAGATATGGAGAGAGGGACATATGGAGAGAGAGAGGGAAATGGAGAGAGGGGGAGAGAGAGAGAGGGAGATGGAGAGAGGGGGAGAGAGAGGGAGATGGAGAGAGGGAGAGAGAGAGGGAGATGGAGAGAGGGGGAGAGAGAGAGGGAGATGGGGAGAGAGAGAGAGGGAAGGAGATGGAGGGAGAGAGAGAGGGAGGGAGATGGAGGGAGAGAGAGGGAGATACGGAGAGAGAGGGAGATAGAGATAGGGGGAGAGAGAGGGAGATGGAGAGAGGGGGAGAGAGAGAGGGAGGGAGATGGAGAGAGAGGGAGGGAGATGGAGAGAGAGAGGGAGATATGGAGATGGAGAGAGAGAGGGAGATGGAGAGAGGGGGAGAGAGAGGGAGATGGGGAGAGAGAGAGGGAGGGAGATGGAGGGAGAGAGAGGGAGATATGGAGAGAGGGACATATGGAGAGAGAGAGGGAAATGGAGAGAGGGGGAGAGAGAGAGAGGGAGATGGAGAGAGGGGGAGAGAGAGGGAGATGGAGAGAGGGAGAGAGAGAGGGAGATGGAGAGAGGGGGAGAGAGAGGGAGATGGAGAGAGGGGGAGAGAGAGAGGGAGGGAGATGGAGAGAGAGAGGGAGGGAGATGGAGAGAGAGAGGGAGGGAGATGGGGAGAGAGAGAGGGAGATGGAGGGGGAGAGAGAGAGAGGGAGATGGAGGGGGAGAGAGAGAGGGAGATGGAGGGAGAGAGAGAGAGGGAGGGAGATGGAGGGAGAGAGAGAGAGAGAGAGAGAGAGAGAGAGGGAGATATGGAGAGAGAGAGGGAGATGGAGAGAGGGGGAGAGAGAGGGAGATGTAGAGAGAGGGAGGGAGATGGGGAGAGAGGGAGATAGAGAGAGAATTATATGTTTAATTCCAAGCTCAGTGTTCGTTTATTTTTTGCTTGTTTTTGTTTTGTACATAGATGTTTTCTAAATCCTTTATATTTTATTTATTAATCTTTATTTTATTATTATTGTTTTATGCTATCAGTATTATTATTTTGTGTACTAAATGTTCTAAATAATTTTCCATGTTGTTTTGATGCTTTGGCAATACAAAATGTATTTTTTTGTCATGCCAATAAAGCTTTCTGAATTGAATTGAATTGAATTGAGAGAGGGAGGGAGATGGAGAGAGGGGGGAGGGAGAGAGAGAGGGAGATGGAGAGAGGGGGAGAGAGGGAGAGAGGGACATATGGAGAGAGAAAGGGAAATGGAGAGAGGGGGAGAGAGAGAGATGAGGAGAGGGGGGAGGGAGAGAGAGAGAGGGAGATGGAGAGAGGGGGAGAGAGAGGGAGATGGAGAGAGAGGGAGATGGAGAGAGAGGGAGAGAGAGAGGGAGAGAGAGGGAGATGGAGAGAGGGGGAGAGAGAGAGATGGAGAGAGGGGGAGAGAGAGGGAGATGGAGAGAGGGGGGGAGGGAGAGAGAGAGAGGGAGATGGAGAGAGGGGGAGAGAGAGGGAGATGGAGAGAGAGGGAGAGGGAGATGGAGAGAGAGGGAGAGGGAGAGAGAGAGAGATGGGGAGAGGGGGGAGGGAGAGAGAGAGAGGGAGATGGAGAGAGGGGGAGAGAGAGGGAGATGGAGAGAGAGGGAGAGGAAGATGGAGAGAGAGGGAGATGGAGAGAGAGGGAGAGAGAGAGGGAGAGAGAGGGAGATGGAGAGAGGGGGAGAGAGAGAGATGGAGAGAGGGGGAGAGAGAGGGAGATGGAGAGAGGGGGGAGGGAGAGAGAGAGAGGGAGATGGAGAGAGGGGGAGAGAGAGGGAGATGGAGAGAGAGGGAGAGGGGGAGAGAGAGAGATGGGGAGAGGGGGGGAGGGAGAGAGAGAGAGGGAGATGGAGAGAGGGGGAGAGAGAGGGAGATGGAGAGAGAGGGAGAGGGAGATGGAGAGAGAGGGAGAGGGGGAGAGAGAGAGATGGGGAGAGGGGGGGAGGGAGAGAGAGAGAGGGAGATGGAGAGAGGGGGAGAGAGAGGGAGATGGAGAGAGAGGGAGAGGGAGATGGAGAGAGAGGGAGATGGAGAGAGAGGGAGAGAGAGAGGGAGAGAGAGGGAGATGGAGAGAGGGGGAGAGAGGGGGAGAGAGAGGGAGATGGAGAGAGGGGGGAGGGAGAGAGAGAGAGGGAGATGGAGAGAGGGGGAGAGAGAGGGAGATGGAGAGAGAGGGAGAGGGAGATGGAGAGAGAGGGAGATGGAGAGAGAGGGAGAGAGAGGGAGAGAGAGGGAGAGGGAGAGAGATAGAGAGGGAGAGAGATAGAGAGAGGGAGATGGAGAGAGAGGGAGATGGAGAGAGAGGGAGAGAGAGGGAGAGAGAGGGAGAGGGAGAGGGAGAGGGAGAGAGATAGAGAGAGGGAGATGGAGATGGAGAGAGAGGGAGATGGAGAGAGAGGGATGGAGATGAGAGAGAGGGAGATGGAGAGAGGGGGAGAGAGAGGGAGATGGAGAGAGAGGGAGAGAGAGGGAGATGGAGATGGAGAGAGAGGGAGAGGGAGATGGAGAGAGAGGGAGATGGAGAGAGAGGGAGAGAGAGAGGGAGAGAGAGGGAGATGGAGAGAGGGGGAGAGAGAGAGATGGAGAGAGGGGGAGAGAGAGGGAGATGGAGAGAGAGGGAGAGGGAGAGAGAGGGAGATGGAGAGAGAGGGAGATGGAGAGAGAGGGAGAGGGAGAGGGAGAGAGATAGAGAGAGAGGGAGAGAGAGGGAGAGGGAGAGGGAGAAAGATAGAGAGAGAGGGAGATGGAGAGAGAGGGATGGAGATGGAGAGAGAGGGAGATGGAGAGAGGGGGAGAGAGAGGGAGATGGAGAGAGAGGGAGAGGGAGAGAGAGTATGTGTATATATATGTATATTTTTTATTTGTATATTTTGTATATGCTTTGGCAACATTGTTTCAAAAACTTTCATGCCAATAAAGCCCCTTTGAATTTGAATTTGAGAGAGGGAGATGGAGATGGAGAGAGAGGGAGATGGAGAGGGAGATGGAGAGAGAGAGAGAGGGAGAGAGAGGGAGAGAGATAGAGAGAGGGAGAGGAAGATGGAGAGAGAGGGAGATGGAGAGAGAGGGAGAGAGAGGGAGATGGAGAGGGAGAGAGAGGGAGAGAGATAGAGAGAGAGAGGGAGAGAGAGGGAGATGGAGAGAGAGGGAGAGGGAGAGGGAGAGAGAGGGAGATGGAGAGAGAGGGAGATGGAGAGAGGGAGAGAGAGGGAGATGGAGAGGGAGAGAGAGAGAGAGGAGAGAGAGAGAGAGGAGAGAGAGAGAGGGAGAGGGAGAGAGAGGGAGATGGAGAGGGAGAGAGAGGGAGAGGAGAGAGAGAGAGAGGAGAGAGAGAGAGGCAGATGGAGAGAGAGAGGGAGATGGAGAGAGAGAGAGTGGGAGATGGAGAGAGAGAGAGGAGAGAGAGAGAGAGGGGGAGATGGAGAGAGAGAGAGGGAGATGGAGAGAGAGGGAGATGGAGGGAGAGAGAGGGAGATGGAGGGAGAGAGAGGGAGATGGAGGGAGAGAGAGGGAGATGGAGGGAGAGAGAGGGAGATGGAGAGAGAGAGAGGGAGATGGAGAGAGAGGGAGATGGAGGGAGAGAGAGGGAGATGGAGGGAGAGAGAGGGAGATGGAGAGAGAGAGAGGGAGATGGAGAGAGAGGGAGATGGAGGGAGAGAGAGGGGGAGGGAGTAATTGTTTGTGAGGGCCAAATGCTCTCCCTTATATAGTGAAATGTTATGACAAACAACTAGTGAGGACATTGTATTGGTCCTCACTAGTTAAAAGGCTTAAAATGTGTGTTTATTGCATGTGTTTGGTGGGTTAGCTAATAAGAGTTCCATTTGACTTGTATATCACTGTAATTATATTTTCTATGAATATAGCGAAAAAGCTGTCTGTGGACACATGGTATAGGCATCTTGAGTACCAAACAGACAAAGCATGTGAAAAAGAGGTAGGAGTAGTAGAATTCATTGTACATACTTGATTAACGAGATCATGCAGCTAACAAAGCTAATGTTCTAGTGGTGTTCTATTTGTTTTTCTACAGTAAGCTACATTGGATGCCCAATGGAATGATTTTTTTATTTTTTTATTTGTTGCACCGAATGAATTTATTTTTAGAATGAATTGTACTTATCATAATGTATGTATTTAAATAAAATCATTTTATTTTTTATATGTTTTGAACTTGTTTTTAATCAACCAGTTATGTTAATGGATATGAATTCAGAAATAACACGCATTCATTATATGCTAGTATGAAGTGTATTTAATATAATGATGAATGAATTGAAATTAACTTTTTTTCCCCCAATAAAATAATTGGGTAACGTTTTAGATTACAGCCCGGAAAGTACTGTGTAATTATGAGGAATGTAACTTTCTGTAATTATAGTGTACATATAAAGTACTTTCATGTAAGTATGAGGGAACAATATTTTAAGTTTGTGGAATACAGCGGTAACAACCAGGAGAATTAAAAAAATCTATTTATACTGTAAGTATTATAGAACTAAGGGGTACTTATTCTACTATTATGAAACAACAATCTTACATTTGGGAGCAATGTGTATTTTTTTAATAATTGTGTACCAATACATACTGTGTAGTCTTTTTAAAAATGACAGGGTACATATCTGCATTTATATATATATATTTTTTTTTTTTATCGCTAAAGTGCAGAGGTTTAAGTTTGGGCTAACATGTTTCAAGGCAAGAAAAGCTATGACTATTGCAATTTTTTTAAATACTGGGAAATATATCTTGTTTGATGTGGTTACAGGGTAAGTGGTGCTTGTATAATAAATAAAGGTGATATAAGATTGTGTATGCATTTTTATTGTACTTACCCTTTAACTACATGGAACAAGGGGGTAACAAGCACCACTATGAAACAAGACTATCTTTTTCCAATATTTAAGCAAAATTTGCAATAGTTTTCGTTTTCAGTGCATTTTTGTTAAAAAGATTACTTTATAAATGCATAGATATGTACCCTGTCATTTTTAAAAAGGCTTTACAGTATGCACTGGTTCACCATTATTACAAAAAGGTACGCAGTAAATTGCTCCCAAATGTAAGATTGTTATATCATAATAGTAGAATAAGTACTCCTTAGTTCTATAATACTTACAGTATAAATAATTTTTTAATTATCCTGGTTGTTACCCCTTTATTCCCCAAACTTAAAATATTGTTCCCTTATACTTATATTGTAAGTACGTTATAGGTACACTATAATTACCGAAGGTTACACTGTAAAATCGCTTTAATTACGCAGTACTTTCCGGGCTGTAATCTAAAGCGTTACCAATAATTGTTTTAAATAATTGACTGATTATTTAACTCATTTGATTATTGTTAGTATAAGGAATGCCCTGCCGTGAGGCATGATTTCGGCCTCTGTGCTCGCGCTGGCCAGTGGAAAAGCGGCTAATGGTGAAGATGGCATGAAGAAGACTGTACATTCACGAGATGGACGTATGCGCATTAGGCTATTCGTTCTGTGTTTTCTTTCTAAACAGTTAGGCTATGTTTATGTGGTATTTTTCATGTTTTCATCACGCAATCATGTTTTTGATGCGGTGGTGACGCGTTCATGTAAGGGCGGCGGCGCTGCCGATAAAGCACCTAAAAGCTGTCACAAAGAACCGGCAAAAGCAATGATTATGAATATGTCAAATATAGGAGAAGGAGACGTTTTAATTGTTTATTAATAAAGTCAAGATGAAGTTGACGATGCTGACTCGCGATCTTCGCAGTAGGCTAGTGAATGCGCCAGAGAGAAATGTACATTTCAATTCATAAGCAGAGAGCAGTCTGTTTTCGTTTTGATTTGTTCTGTTTACAAGTAGACATTTCAATATAGATATATTTTTCAGGTCCGTGAATAGGCTACCTTATACGCTGAGTTTCGGTTCATTTATGAGACGCGCTCCAGTTCAGGCGCTGGCGCCTCCGTGTCGTGATTATCTATAATTGTCTGCTATATTTAGCCTACTTATTTATTAAATCCAGGTAATTGGTTGATGAAACATTGATTAAAATTAAGATACAATCAATACAAAACGAAATTCACTTTAAAGAAAAGCTTTGTGTCTTCTGTGTAAGGCCTCTGTGAAAGTTTTAAAGCAGTCTTTTAGTGCCGCTTCAGAGCGGTCGCGTCCGTAACGGAGAACGTCTGTCACGTTTTTTCCTCATAAATGCGAACACGAAAAATAAAATAAAATGAATATTTTATGTTCTGTGGAGAGCCAACCCTTCTTCATCCGATTTGCGCAGTGTAATTCACAGAATTACAACAAAAAAAATCGTTGCCTCCTAAAAGTTAAAGATTTTTTTTGTCACGCATGACTGTCTATTTCCCTAATATTAAATATAAAACGCATGTGTAGACTGATATTTTTCTAATGTCTGGACTCCTTTCAGGGAGAAGCCTATGGATAAACAGACGTTTCAATATTTTGGTATTAATGCATTTTCTGAGAATTTATATTTCAAGTTTTGACTGCAAATGTCATGTCCATAACGCTGGAATTCCCAAATTTTAAATAATTTATCCTCAACTAGTTTTGTGGTGTAGGTCTAGGTATTTTATAATGTTAAGTTAACTTCAAATAATACTAATAGTAATTTAAAGATGTGGTAGCATTGGATCTGGACGGTATGGATAACTCTTGGAAGGGGTGCGTCGCCATTCTGCAGGTTTGTGGATCTGAGTGTCGCGATTTCGGTTTCATATCGCATATCGTTACAGCCCTAGTCATTTTAGGATGTTAAGTTCTACTTCTGTATAGTTATTTTGGTGAAAGTAACTCAAAAGTAATACAGGAGTAATGTAACGCAATTAAGTATTATTGTATAAATAAGTATAATTACTGAATAATTTGAATGTTAGTATTTGACATAAAAGGTGATTCATAACTCTAAATAAGTTTAGAAATAATGTCCATATATAGGTGAAAATGCCCCTGGAAATCGATTTAAGGTGGCAAATTAAATTAATCAAAAATTAATTTCGGTCCCTGCTGTTAACTGACCACTGCATAGAATATTAAAAAATATGAATATCTTTGTAAGTCTGCTGTCAACAACAGGCCTAAACCAGCCATGGCACCAGCACAAAAACACAATCAGTAAAATATCATCTAATTATCAACAAAACATTGAAAATATTGAGATATATTTTTGTCAATATTGCACACCCCTAATGTACGGTATGAATTTTGATTTCTTCAGGTCTTAAAAAGCCTTAAATTTGACTTTAAAAAGTGTGCAGGAACCCTGTAAATGGTTAGACATAGTTACCTAGCAAGTCAGTTATTTTCAGTAAATGAATTAATAAGCTTCTTGGTCCCCATTGCTTTTGCTCTATAGTTCTCACCAAAGTGAAGAGAAAGAAGGACATTATATCAATTACAGTTACTGTGACTAATACTGAATATGTAATGCAAATGTAAAAATATAATGGAAATGCAAATACATTGTTGAATGATTATAAACATGGTATTTTGCCTGTTAATGCCTGCAGTGCAGTGCAGAAAATGATATGACAACAATAAGGTCTTTATGTAACTGGCCCCTCTAACAGTACTACTGGCCCCAGCTTGGCCCCCCCAGTTGAATTGGTCTAGAACTGCCACTGTCTGTCAAACAATGAACAATGCAGGTCTGCTGATGTCTCACAACAGTGTGTCCAAGATCCAGTTCAACAACCACCTGAGACTACCGTTAATGGAGCCACGTCAACTAATGATCAAGCCCACTTGACTTATCAAGATAAAATGGACGTTGTAACTACCGTCACTCAGAATGAAGACATTAATAAAAATGTGACATTTAGTGAACTTTCTCATGGCATGCTGTCACAGGATCAATTGCCATTGTCGGCTACAAATCACCAATATTCACAATAGACAATCAAGCAGACAGAGAAACTGAACAAGACTCAAAAGCGAAAGGCCTACTATAAAAAATGGCAGAGAGAAATGGTTCAGAGGCAAGGTGTTTATGAAAAAAAAAACAGGCTGTACGTAAAGTCTGTGATTATAAAACAAGTAGTGAATCCAGGCAAAGACTTAAACAAGCCATGAAGAACAAGTATTGGAATAATATGATTTACAGAGAAGAACACAAACAAGCAATGAAAAACAATTATAAAAATAGTAATGAATACAGAGAGAGAAAAAAGAGTAAAATAACCTTAAACTACAGGAATGATGAACAATTCAGAAAGAAACAAAAGAATTATATAATTAAAAAATACAGGAACGATGAACAATTCAGGGAGAAACAAAATAATTATATAATGAGAAATTATAGGAACAGTGCTAAATATAAGGAGGAGCATATGCAATATCTTGTTGATCGATATTCAGAGGATCCAATTTTTAGGCAAAGGCAAATAGACCATTATACAAACCGATGCAAAAATAATCCTAAATTCTATGAAAAAAGGAAGAACATTTTGAAACAACGGTATCACTGTGATGTACATTTTAGGGCTCGTCAGAAAGAATATAAATTATTCAAATCTAAAGACAAAATATCTGCACTCAAGGTACTTCACACAGTACACTGTGCACAAGACATACGGCACAAATACAAAAACATGAATCTGATGCGCCAGCAGAAAGAAGAGTTACAAAATAACCAACCTGACGCAGTACAAGATCCGACTGTGTTAAGAGCCTTAAATGTTTTCAGAGATGTTATAAAACAGGGCCCAACTTATGTGTGCACATGCTGTGCCAGAGCGCTCTTCTCAAATCAAGTCAAATCATGTGATCGTGAGCGCTATCAGAAGCATCCGACAGTCGCTTCAGTTTGCTTGACTGGAAACTATGTTCACGTCTGCTCCGACTGCCCTGATCAATGTGCCCTGGATCACAGGAAAACAGAGTGGATCTGTCACTGCTGCCATAATACACTATCGAGAGGTCTGATGCCAGACATTGCTTTAGCCAATCAACTTCAGTTCGCTCCCATTCCTCCAGAACTCTGCGATTTGAATGTTCTCTAAAGACACGTTATTGCAAAGTACATTCCTTTTGCTAAGATTGTTACACTACCGAAAGGCCAGCAAAGAGCTATAAAAGGTGCTGTGATTTCTGTTGCATCTGAAGTAGAAACAACAGTAAATTCTTTACCCAGACGAAGAAGTGAATCACAACTGCTTACAGTGAAACTGAAGAGACGTCTGTGTTACCAAGGTCACTATCAGTTTCAGACTTTGAACATGCAAAAGGTTTTGTCTGCTTTAAGAAAGCTACAGAGTAGAGTTCCAGCTATGTGGCTCTCCACACATTCACTGCTTATATTGGGTGAAAGATGCTCCAGAGTTTGAAAAAGATCAAGATCAGGATGTGTGTGATTTCATTGATAAATATATCTCATGCAAATTACCAGACCCAAACAAAGACACAGAACTACATAAAATTGTAAGTGAAGTGCAGATGCACAGTCGTAACCACTCAAAATCCTGTAGAAAGAACAAGAAGCACTGCCGGTTTGGATTTCCTAAACCACCCATTAACAGAACCATGATATCCCGGCCCAGGCCTCCTCCTGCAGATCAGTCTGATGAAGGGAATGAATCAGAGGAAAGAGATTATGCCAGTTTTGCAAAAGAACAGCTACAGAATGTGTGGGATCTACTGAATGACTCAACTCAGAGTTTTGATAGCATTACACAGCTACTTCATACAGTAAACATGACTTACGAGGAGTACGAGAAACATCAAAGAACAGAGAAGTCATTGCTCAGGAGGCAGTCGCACGCACATGCAGTCTGAAATTAAAATCATCATCACGTGCTGTCATATTCATACCTACTGATGACAATGCTGTACAGATGAGTTTACCAATGAGCTGCCTGCAGACCATGGATGATGACATAGAGAATGTGTGGATGACAGGATTGCCAGACAAGTACAAGGCCAGACCAAACAGACCTGAATTTGAGAACATGTGCATGGCTGAATTTTCAAGTGAATACCGCATTGTTTTTGCAGGTAAGAAAAAAGGTAAAAATGTTTTGCCACCTCAAAAGAATTTGGGACACATACAGAAAAGAACAAGGGGAAAACCTGCTGTCATCAGATTTGCACGTTTCTCAGAGCAGAAAAACCCAGAAAAATTCTATGGAACTTTTCTAAAGCTTTACTTGCCGTATCTCTTAGATGAGCAACTGAAGTCCACACGATTTCCGACATATGAATCATTTTTTGCATTTGCCTCTGTAAAACTACCAGGAACTGATGAACTGCAGTGTGTGTACAATATTGTAAATGAAAACCGTGAGAAATATGAAAAACATAACGAGGCTATAGAAAAGGCAATTGAGGATTTTGAACAGAATGGTCCAGTTGAAGATGCATGGTCTACATTGGCTCCAGCAAATGAACTGATCCGTTTGGAGAGCATATCAGATTTAAAAATAAAGAAAAATAAGATCAAATTATGTCTGTTTTTCTGGACGCTCCGCTTTCAATAAAACTAAGAAATAAACCATTCAGCGGCTTTCCAGAGGTTTCTTCCTCACCAATCTAATGTTCCTGAGACTGCTGGGCAGAGCAGTTTCGGTCTACTAAGCTCCTCGCAGCACAGAGTGCAAAACGAGCATCGCCATTTGAGCTCCTCCAAAATCAAGGGGGACTTGGGTGGCGGTAGCAGTCTAGCCAGTTAGAGATATGCAAGATCTGAGGACTATTTTATCTCTAAAAAAGCTTGGACAAATAGGAAGCCCTGACGCCGAGGCTATCAGGCTTCTAAGGGTGGTCCCCTCCGGGGTAGGGATGGTTTTGAGAAATCGTTTCTCCTCGGCGCCCTCTGGGGTGCGACTCTCTGAGGAGAGTCGCAGCGCTGCCAGTCCGGTTGTTCCCTGCCGGTTTCCGCTCAGGGCACCGAGGTGTCAGCGTCCCCATACGATCCTCCGAGGAGGGTCGTAGAACAGTCAGTTCGGTTGTTCCCTGCCGGTTCGCCGCTTCAGGGCACCGTAGTGACGGTTCAACCAAATCCAGAGGCCAGTCTTGAGAAACTGGTTCCCCTAGTAGAATTTCTGGCAGCGTGGAAACTACTGCCACATATTTCTCAGTGGGTCCTGCACACTATAGGAAAGAGTTCAGAATTCGGTTCTCATCCGCCCAGACATACCAGTATCAGGTTCTTCTATTCGGCCTAGTGAAAAAACCCTCCAGGGGGCGACTCTCCGAGGAGAGCCGCAGTGTTGCCACTTCGGTTGTTCCCTGCCGGTTAGCTGCTTCAGGACACCGAGGTGTCAGCGTCCCCATGCAATCCTCTGAGGAGGGATGTAGAACGGTCAGTTCAGTTGTTGCCTGCCGGTTCGCCGCTTCAGGGCACCGAAATGATTGTTCAATCAAATCCAGAGGCCAGTCTCGAGAGACTGGTTCCCTTATCGGAATTTCTGGCAGCGTGGAAACTTCTGCCAAATATTTCTCTATGGGTCCTGCACATGAAAAAAAAAAAAAAAAAAATTTATATATAAAAAAAGCACAGTTATCACCCCGCACCTTTACAATATGCGTGGATGCAGCTCTGGCTCCTCTGAGACTCCAGGGCATTTGCGTATTAAATTATATCGACGATTGGTCTATTTTAGCTCAGTCCGAGCTTTTGGCAGTTCAACATCGAGATGTCGTTCTGTCCCACATAAGGAGGTTGGGGTTGCGGCTCAACACCACAAAGAGTGTACTCCTCCCAGCTCAGAGGACCACTTTTCTAGGTGTATTATGGGATTCGACAACAATGCAAGCACGTCTGTCTCCTGCACGTATTTCTGCGATTATCACAGCCGTAAAGAATGTAAAACTAGGTCAGTCACTCACCGCACAACAAAGTCTCTGAGACTGTTGGGGCTCATGATAGTTGCGTCCAACATAGTTACTTTTGGCCTTCTGTACATGAGACCCCTGCAGTGGTGGCTCGGGACCAAGGGGTTTTCTCCGAGGGAAAATCCGTTTTCGCATGATCAAGATCACTCGGCTATCCTCGCCCAGAGCCCAGTGCTGGGGGCTTCTTGTCGATGCATAATGCTATCGACGGATGCTTCCCTCACAAGTCGGGGGCAATCATGAGTGGTTGCTCAGCGAAGGGTCCGGACAACACACTGATGGTCTCGTATATCAGAGCAGATATCCTGTTGAGGCAGGGGCTGTGGCCCGGGGAATGGAAACTTCACCCCGACGTGGTGGAGCTTCTTAGGGAGAACTTCGGTCAAACTCAAGTCGACCTTTCGTATCGCTTGTACAATGCATTGCCCTTTGTGGTTCTCCCTCATGCATCCAGCTCCGCTTGGACTGGATGTGATGGATTAGGTGTGGTTCACGCTACAACTGTACGCATTTCCCGATATCTTTGCTCCTGGGAGCTCTGGATACTGTGGGCTCGGCCTCTGAGGGGGCCCAGCTCATAGACTCAGGTCTCTCGGCCGAGGTCGTGGAGACCATACTCCAGTCTAGAGCTCCCTCCACGAGAAGACTAAATATGCATTGATATGGAAACCGTTCTCTGCCTGGTGCAGAGAACGCCTTCTGAATCTTGTTTCTGCCCTGTTGGTATAGTACTTGATTTCTGTAATGAATGTTTCTTTTCTGGGTTATCTCTGAGGAGAGATCCTTAATTTCGTCTTCTCCGTGGTACATGAGGCTGAGGCCTGTACGTACTTGGATTTGCACCTGGTATGGTGATAGTATTTCTTCACCCCAGGTCGGGTTGTACCTCTAGGTCCCTACTGAATGTGCGGGTCATTTGTGCTGCAGGCCTTCTGTCCTCCACCTTTAATACCCCAGATCAGGAAAAACTTAATCTGTTATGCCCTGTCCGGGCTTTGGATGCATATGTCCACAGAGCTGCTCAGTGGCTTATATCAGAACAATTATTTGTCTGCTCCGGGTCACCTAAGATAGGTTGCCCTGCATCTAAACAGATGATGAGCAAGTGGGTAGTTGAGGCTATCTCACTTGCTTATGAAGCGGCCAGACAGGCTTCACCCTATGGCTGTTCAGGCCCATTCTACAGGAGTATGGCGGCCTCAAGTCTTTAATTTCGGGAGTTTCCCTTCACGATATTTGTAATGTGGCAGGCTGGTCCTCACCACATACATTTGTCAGATTTTATGACTTAGACCTCTCCACTCCTGGGGCTAGGTTGCTTGCTTCTTAGTGTGCGCAAAAACTTCACACAGAGCGGGCATTTGTCTTTATGGCGTAGTGGGTATGGGGTTCCCACCGCGTCTCAATGCAGCTCGAGTTCCCTTGAAAGGGAACGTCTCAGGTTACGTATGTAACCCTGGTTCCCTGAGAGGGAACGAGACGCTGCGTTCTCCTGCCATACTTCCTGCATGCCCTGATCGACTTGCTTCAGGCTTATCAGAAGCTGTCGCGGTCTGTTTTCAGGGGTGCTTTATAGCTTCCTGGTCTATGACGTCACCCGCCTATGACGTCTAGCTCTTCCATTGGACTGATTATACACGTGCTTCACGACGCAATCACGCAGAGCGTTCCCACCGCGTCTTAACGCAGCGTCTCGTTCCCTCTCAGGGAACCAGGGTTACATACGTAACCTGAGACGTTCTACATGCGTATTAAAGCTATCATGATCCGGTGTATTGTGTTTTAGAATAGATACATAAAAATATATAAAAATCTGCATCACACATTTAACACTGCTGTAAGATAACATCTTTATTTTAAGAAAAAATAATGTTAATACAAATAAATGTATACCACTAAACTGTTCCCATGTTGTCTACTTCTTGTGAGTGAGTGTGTGAAGGTGTTTGATATAGTGTGTGTGTGTGTGTGTGTGTGTGTGTGTGTGTGTGTGTGTGTGTGTGTGTGTGTGTGTGTGTTGATATAGTGTGTGTGTTAGATAAGGAATGAATGGAGAGTGAATGTCCTTTCCAAGGATCGCCACCTTGACGTGGTGGAAAGGCTTGTGTGTTCCAGTGATCCCAAGAGTGAATCATTCTAGAGTTTTTTTTACTCCAGTTTGACTTGCTTAAGGGTGAGGTTCCAGACTAAGTGCGATCCACATGGGCATTAACTAATTAAAATAATTTTTAAGCATAATTACTTGATTTTGTCTTTCTTGATCCACACACACATTCCGATACACACACACACTCACTCACTCACTCACTCACTAACTCACACACACACAGACACGCGCACTAACTCACACACGCACATACACTCACACATGCACACACTCACAGAACACACACACACTAACTTGCTCACACACACACACACACACACACACACACACACACACACACACACACACACTCAGGTTTTATGAGTTTAAGAGTTCATAAATTCCTGAATTTACAAGTGTATTAATTGATGAGTTCATAAGTGTAAGAGTTTAGAGATTAGTTAGAAAGAAAGATTAGTTAGTTAGAAAGAAAGAAAGTTAGAAAGGAAGATTAAAAAGAAAGAGAGAAAGAAAGAAAGATAGAAATATGAGTTAGAAATAAATAAATATTAGTTAGAAAGAAATAGAATAGTTAGAAAGAAAGAAAGATTAGTTAGAAAGAAAGAAAGATAGATTAGTTAGAAAGAAAGAAAGATTAGTTAGAAAGAAAGAAAGTTAGAAAGAAAGAAAGTTAGAAAGAAAGATTAGTTAGAAAGAAAGAAAGATTGAAAGAAAGATTAGAAAGAAAGAAAGATAGAAAGATTAGTTAACCCTCTGAGGTCGACTATAGGGTTAGCGTGATAGTCGCGCTTTTTTTCTTATCAGTGCAAAAGAAACTCAAAATACTCTGTTGATTTTGATCTTACATATTAAGTGTTGTACATCATTAGATCCTGATAAGTGTCTATTTTTTTTGTGGATACTCACAATAAAAACAAAGTGTTGTGCTTTTCGCCAAATAAAGAAAAACAAACATGATGCGCGTTCTGCCTTCTCTCTGTCAGTTAAGTCCATTCTGAAACGCGTCCGAAAATTAACTGTAATTCCACGAATACTTGTCATACAGGCACAAGTGTTTTTCCATAATGAAGCTTGAACTCTCTTCTTTTAAATGAATTAATTTATATAAAAAACAAATATTCTCAGTTTATGTAATCTGTATGAAAAGAGAGTCTTTTTCTTTCCAGCTCATTATGCTGATTACGCGTTAATGTGCCACGCCCACGGAGAGCGCGGCCGTATTCAAATGCAAATGATCTAAGGCAAGCCATTCAAACATGCCAACGCCCACCAGCTGGATTATAAAACACATCGTGTTTAGGAAGTATCTTACTACCGCTGTGAGGAATAATAGGCTACTATCTAATAACCCTGGAAAATGTACCAGATCGAAGTGCTGGTATAGTTTCATTTTCGAGCAGCAACGGATCCAGCTGATGTAGTAAGTCATTTATTCTTAAGTGCTTTGTTCTAATCGCGATATTGAATAGTGTCTGTAAACCGCAAAAAGACTGTTTAAATATGAATTGAGTGTCTGTGTGTAGGCTAAATGATGAATGAACGGCACAGGCGCGTGCGCTTTGTTTACTATAGTTATACAGCGTGTGTCTGTGCCGTTCATTCACTCTCGTACCTACATTAAACGTTATTTTCACATAAACACATCCAGGTGCTTTGTTCTAATCGCGATATTGAATAGTGTCTGTGTAAACTGCAAAAAGACAGTTTAAATATGAATTGCGTGTCTGTGTGTAGGCTAAATGATGAATGAACGGCACAGGCGCGTGCGCTTTGTTTACTATAGTTATACAGCGTGTGTCTGTGCCGTTCATTCACTCTCGTACCTACATTAAACGTTATTTTCACATAAACACATCCAAGTGCTTTGTTCTAATCGCGATATTGAATAGTGTCTGTGTAAACTGCAAAAAGACAGTTTAAATATGAATTGCGTGTCTGTGTGTAGGCTAAATGATGAATGAACGGCATGCAGGCGCGCGCGCTTTGTTTACTACAGTTATACAGCGCGTGTCTGTGCCGTTCATTCACTCTCGCAAAAATAAAGTAGGTATATTGAATTATCAACTAAGATGTTATTATAGTGTTTGCTCCAATATTTAAACTAATGAATCCTAACGTTTTTTTAATACGTATGATAAAATGTATACTTTTTACAAAAAAAGAATACACTTGAAATATTGTTAGAATTGTAATTGTTGTTGTAATTGTAACCTATTTGTAATTGGTTACAATTTGTAATTGTAAAATATGTATATATAGATAATTTCTTTTGTCCTTGCATTCTTTGGGACCCTGTGACACACCTGTGTGAAAGGCTAATTAGTATGTTGCTCATTATGTATGTGGCTCATTATCCGGCCTTTGTCTTCTCAGGTGTGAACACGCCTCCACGCATATTGCCTTTCCAAACAAAAGGTGTCTTATAAAATTTAAATCAATGTATTGTTTTGTGTAAATGATTAGGCAGGAAGATTTTCAGATCATTTTGAAGCAAAAACTCTAGGCAACAACACCCATTAGTCAAAAGTCTTGTGGACACATATTTAGTATGTGTTTTGTGGCCTTATTTCAGACACTTTAAGTTTTAGTTTTTTCAATAACCACGGATAAACAATATTCTCTCAAAAATACAAACATGTACATACATGTTGCTCACATATTACGGTAGCCCCGTTTGTGCTATATAGAGTGAATTTACACCTTTGCCATTAACATGTTTATAAATAACTGAAAAAAGCACAAATGTCAGAGCATGTCAGAACACCTCCAGGACCCAGAAAAAGGGTCGGACCCCAGAGGGTTAAAAAAGAAAGAAAGATTAGTTAGAAAGAAATAGATTAGTTAGAAAAGAAAGAAAGATTAGTTAGAAAGAAAGATTAGAAAGAAAGAAAGAAAGAAAGATTAGTTAGAAAGAAAGAAAGATTAGTTAGAAAGAAAGAAAGATTAGAAAGAGAGAAAGATACAAAGATTAGTTAGAAAGAAAGATTAGTTAGAAAGAAAGATTTGAAAGAGAGAAAGAAAGAAAGATAGAAAGATTAGTTAGAAAGAAAGAAAGAAAGGAAGATTAGAAAGAAAGAAAGATTAGTTAGAAATAAAGATTAGAAAGATAGAAAGATTAGTTAGAAAGAAAGAAAGAACAATAGATAGAAATAGTTAGATGATAGAAAGATTAGTAAGAAAGAAAGAAAGAGAGAAAGAAAGAAAAAGAGAGAAAGAAAGAAAGATTAGAAAGAAAGAATGGGTAGATGGATAGATAGATGAGTTTATTAGTTTAAATGAGTCTCAATGGCTCATATAGTATATAGAATGACAGTTTGATTCAGTCTAGGGCTTCAAGGAGTTTAGATTTGAATTTTTGGCAGTTGGGGAGTTTGAAAATCTGAACATTCCGCAATGTTAAGTCAATGGGAGTTTTTTCGAGTTTGATCGTCATTTTTAGGAAAACCATAAGTCTGATCAGTTAGAAAAGATATAACACACCGAGTCAGAACATTTTGAGTGTCTGAGCCAAGTTTGGAGTATGTAGAGTTAAAGCTATAGGAGGAGATTGAGTTGTAAATTTCAGAGTAAGAATAATAACTAGAATGTACATTTCCAGAAGAAAATGTGGAGTGGTGCTTGCAGTGGCAAAACTCTCCACACGGTTGCTAGAGTGTGGTAAATGATTGCATACGAACCAACAAACATGTCTGTCCGACGTTTTGGTTCTGAGATATGACTTATTCATGTGTTCAGGTGGTTGCTAGGCCATTGCTAGGGTGTTCTGAGTGGTTGCTATGTGGTTGCTAGAGTGTTTTGGGTGGTTGCTAGGGTATTCTGGGTGGTTGCTAGGCGGTTGCTAGGGTGTTCTGAGTGGTTGCTATGTAGTTGCTAGGGTGTTTTGGGTGGTTGCTAGGGTATTCTGGGTGGTTGCTAGGGTGTTCTGTGTGGTTGCTAGGGCTTTGCTAGGGTGTTCTGGGTGGTTGCTAGGCGGTTGCTAGGGTGTTTTGAGTGGTTGCTAGGGTGTTGCTAGGATGTTCTCGGTGGTTACTATGAGGTTGCTAGGTGGTTGCTATGGTGTTTATAGGTCGTTGCTAGGGTGATCTGGGTGGTTGCTAGGCGGTTGCAAGGGTGTTATGGGTGGTTGCTTTGATGTTGCTAGGTGGTTGCTAGGGTATTCTGGGGGGTTGCTAGGCGGTTGCTAGGGTATTTTGGATGGTTGCCAGGGTGTTGCTAGGTGGTTGCTAGGGTGTTCTAGGTGGTTGCTATGGTGTTGCTAGGCGGTTGCTAGGGTGTTCTGGGTGGTTGCTATGTTGTTGCTAGGCGGTTGCTAGGGCATTCTGGTTGTTGCTAGGTAGTTGCTAGGGTATTCTGGGTGGTTGCTATGGAGTCACTAGGTGGTTGGTAGTTGTTACAGATTAGCAGTTAGCATTTTCTTGGCATGATTTAGCACTTACCTAATCGCCATTAGCATGTAGCTATTCACAGCTAGCATGTGTAGCATATTGGAAGTTCTGTTTGCTATCATCTAGTAGCAGAGTCAAAAGAGACAACCCCCATCTCTATACGATGTTCTGATGCAGAGATATAGGTCTTGCAAAATGGTTGCTAGGGTACTCTGTTTGGTTGCTAGGGAGTGGGTTGGCAGCTGCCAGTCATGAAAGTCCAAAGGCTGCTTGTCAGTATGAATGATATAAACCAACTCCCATGCCTCTGTGACATTTAGAATGGAAGATATCCCTTCATGGATTTTGGTTGCTAAGGTGCTCAACAATGGTTGCTAGGGAGGGGCTAGGAAGTTTTGACATGATTCATGCAGGTGAGGACACATTCGAGCTGCATTCGGTGCTGTTGGAGCTGGAGTCCGTGGAGAAGCAGATCCGTGGTCTGCTAGAGAGGCAAGCCGAGCTGCGAGATCGGCGATCAGCGCTTGAAACATCACGCGCCGATGCTCACAAGTCAGTGGTTAGTAACTTTTTGACTCCGATTTCGTCTACTCCGTGCGTTTCTCTGCCCAGGAGGACGCGATCATCTCTGGCTTCATTCACTCCGGCACCGACACAAAGCCATGGACCCTGGGTGATCCCTCAGCGGAAGACACGAGCCAGGACCAGACCAAGAACCTCTCCACCCCTCCCGGTCTTCGAGATCTCCACCCGGAACCGCTTCTCCCCTCTTCGCGAGTCGGAACGTGACGACGCCGTGATCATCGGCAGTTCCATCGTCCGTCATGTCCGGGCTACCTCAGGTAAGGGTAATGTGCGCACTCACTGCTTTCCTGGTGCTCGTGTTCTAGATGTCGCTGCACATGTTCCCGAGATCCTGAACGGTGACGAGCGCGTCGGAGCTGTGGTGCTGCACGCAGGAACGAACGACATCCGGCTGCGGCAGACGGAGGTTCTGAAGAAGGACTACAGGAGCCTGATCGAGACGGTACGCAGCACAGCGCCTGAGGCAACGATCATCGTGTCTGGACCGCTTCCCACGTACCGACTAGGACAAGAAAGGTTCAGTAGACTATTTGCTCTAAATGAATGGTTAATATCATGGTGTAATGAACAGAAACTGCTCTTTGTAAATAATTGGAATCTGTTCTGGGAGCGACCTAGGCTCTACCGTGCTGATGGCCTGCACCCCAGCAGAATCGGAGCGGCTGTGCTGTCGGACAACATCTCCAAGACGTTACACACCATCTGACTAGTAAGTCAAAGTCCAAATCACAATCTCTGCTGTCCCAACTTAATTGATACAAGTAGTGTAGAACATTATATAGAAACTGTGTCTATTCCTCGTCTAGTGAGGCCAAACAATAAATCTAGTTTAGGATCTAGGAAAAATCTTATTGTAATTAAACCAGAAAATCTAAATCTCAGTGAACAAAAAGAATTTCTAAAACTAGGTCTTCTAAACATTAGATCGCTCACACCTAAGGCGGTTATTGTAAATGAAATGGTCACAGATAATAATTTCGATGTTCTGTGCCTTACTGAAACCTGGCTTAAACCAAATGATTATTTCGGTCTAAATGAGTCTACTCCACCAGGATACTGTTATAAGCATGAGCCCCGTCCGATCGGTCGTGGCGGCGGTGTTGCAACAATCTATAGAGATATCCTTAATGTTACTCAGAAAACAGGTCACAGGTTTAATTCGTTCGAAGTACTTGTGCTAAATGTTACGCTCTTAGATGTAAGAAAGAAATCCCTATTATCTCTAGCCTTGGCGACCGTATATAGACCTCCAGGGCCCTATGCTGATTTCCTAAAAGAGTTTGCAGACTTTCTCTCAGATCTATTGGTCAATGCCGATAAAGCAATAATTGTTGGAGATTTTAACATACACGTAGATAACACAAATGATGCGTTAGGGGCTGCGTTTACAGATTTATTAAACTCATTTGGGGTCAAGCAAAACGTCAGTGGTCCCACTCATCGTCTAAATCATACACTAGATTTAATTATATCATATGGAACCAATCCAACCGATATAGATATTATAGCGCAAAGTGACGATCTCACTGATCATTGTATGGTAACGTGCATATTACGTACTGCTGAAATTTGCCATGTTGCGCCACGTTATCGACCAGGCAGAACAATCGTTCCAACCACTATAGATAGATTCTCAAATAGCTTACCTGATCTATCTCAGCTGCTCAGTGAACCCCAACAAACAGATGAACTAGAGGAAATGACTAGCAGTTTGAGCACCATTTTCTCTAGTACATTAGATATTGTTGCACCAATTAGATTAAAAAAGGTTAGAGAGAAAACTAAAGCACCATGGTACAATAGTACTACACATGTTATCAAGAGAGAAACTCGTAACTTAGAGCGTAAATGGAAACAAACTAATTTAGAGGTATTTAGAATCGCGTGGAAAGACAGTATGTCACGTTATAAAAAGGCTCTAAAAGCAGCCAGGGCTGAGCATCTCCGCAAACTAATAGAAAATAACCAAAATAATCCAAGGTTTTTATTTAACACCGTGGCTAGACTAACAAATAAACAGGCATCACCAGAGCAAAATATTCCGTTACAGTATAGTTGTAATGATTTTATGAATTACTTCAATGAGAAAATAGAAAGCATCCGAAATACAATTGTAAATGTACAATCCTCTATGGTGTCTTATGATTCAGCCACAATTATCGCCCCTCAAGAACAACTACACCGCTTTACAACTATAGGACAGGAAGAACTAAATAAACTTATCTTTGCAGCGAAACCAACAACATGTTTATTAGACCCAATACCCACTAAACTACTGAAAGAAGTGTTACCTGTAGTGGAAGAGCCTCTTCTCAATATTATTAACTCGTCTTTATCTTTAGGTCATGTTCCAAAAATATTTAAGCTGGCAGTAATAAAACCTATTATTAAGAAACCACAATTAGATCAAAATAACTTAGCAAATTACAGACCCATTTCAAATCTTCCATTTATATCTAAAATACTAGAAAAAATTGTGTCCGCTCAATTGTGCTCTTTCTTGCAAGAAAATGATATCTATGAAAAATTTCAGTCAGGATTCAGACCGCATCATAGCACAGAAACTGCGCTAGTTAAAATTACAAATGATTTACTTTTAGCTTCTGACCAAGGCTGTATCTCAATACTAGTTCTACTCGATCTTAGCGCTGCGTTCGACACTATAGATCATAAAATACTCTTGGATCGACTACAAAACTACACTGGTGTTCAGGGACAGGCATTAAGCTGGTTTAGATCGTACTTATCAGACCGTTACCATTTTGTCTGTTTAAATGGTGAAAAATCGAAGATAACGTCAGTAGACTATGGAGTGCCGCAAGGATCGGTGTTAGGCCCTCTGCTATTCTCAATATATATGCTGCCACTGGGTAATATTATAAGAAAACATGGAATTAATTTCCACTGTTATGCTGATGACACTCAATTATATATTTCATCAAGACCAGATGAAAACACTAACTTATCTAAATTGACAGAGTGTCTTAAAGATATAAAATGCTGGATGACGTGTAATTTTCTGCTATTAAATTCAGATAAAACGGAGGTATTACTTATTGGTCCAAAAAACTACCCACAAAACCTCGTACAATACAACTTTCATTTAGAAGGATGTCCAGTTACTTTATCCACTACAGTAAAAGACCTGGGTGTTATACTAGACCAACTTGTCTTTCGAAAATCATATTTCATATGTTACAAGAACAGCCTTTTTCCACCTTAGAAACATTGCTAAGCTACGTAACATGCTATCTGTTTCTGATGCAGAAAAGTTAGTTCATGCATTCATGACCTCAAGACTAGATTACTGTAACGCTTTATTAGCTGGTTGTCCTACATCCTCAATACACAAGCTACAGTTAGTGCAAAATGCAGCTGCTAGAGTTCTTACTAGGTCAAGAAAATATGATCATATAACACCAATTTTATCATCTCTGCACTGGTTACCTATTAAGTTCCGTATCAATTACAAAGTACTATTACTGACGTATAAAGCCCTAAATGGTCTAGCTCCTGTATATTTAATGGACCTTCTATCGCCCTACAATCCATCGCGTTCTTTAAGATCCCTAAATTCGAGGCTTCTGGTCATTCCTAGGATATCCAGATCCACTAAAGGAGGGAGGGCGTTCTCGCATTTAGCTCCTAAACTCTGGAATAGCATTCCTGATACTGTTCGTTGCTCAGACTCGCTCTCCCAGTTCAAAACTAGATTAAAGACGCATCTCTTCAGCCAAGCATTCACATAATGCTTGCCTCTTATACTACTGTTGAATCAGATCGAATGCATTAATATTATGAACAGCAGCTACGCTAATTATTTCCCATCTGCTTTTCTGCTGTTATCTCGGGACGCTAGTCCCGAGGTAAATAGCGTTCTTCAGCTACAGTCTGTATCCAGCCTCTCACGGAGACTTCAGAGTCCCCAACACCTGCGATGAGATGACTAAACGCCTGCGATGAGACGACTCGACGCCTGTGAAGAGACGACTCAACGCCGGCGATATGTTATGCCCTAAATTAATACATGATGATTAACTAACTGTATTTTTTACGTACATTTCTGAAATGCACTTTCTGTAAAGCTGCTTTGAAACAATATGTATTGTGAAAAGCGCTATACAAATAAATTTGAATTGAATTGAATTGAATTCATGATTGGCTGTTTGCTGCCCAGAGTCAAACTTGTGTTAACCCCATCTCTATATGATGTTCTGATACAGAGATATAGGTCTTGCAAAATGGTTGCTAGGGTACTCTGTTTGGTTGCTAGGGAGTGGCTTGGCAGCTGCCAGTCATGAAAGTCCAAAGGCTGATTGTCAGTGTGAATGATATAAACCAACCCCCATGCCTCTGTGAAATTCAGAATGGAAGATATCCCTCTATGGATTTTGGTTGCTAAGGTGCTCGACAATGGTTGCTAGGGAGGGGTTATGTAGTGTTGAGGTGATTCATTATTGGCTATTTTCTGCCCCGAGTCAAACGAGATCACCCTTGTGTTTCTATGACATTTCTATCTAGAGATATCCCTTTAATCTCTTTCAATAGAAGTCTATGGAACTTGTTGCTAAGGTGCTCTAACTGGTTGCTAGGGCGTGGCTTAATAGCTTCGCAATGATCCTGAGAGACTGATTGGTCGTCCGAGTAAAATGAGCCGGCCCCCTTGTCTCTATGACACTGTGATCCAGAGCTATGTTCAATACAATATCCCTTAGCAATGTGCATTTCATGGGCCGTCCTACACCATAGTGAGTCAATGGGGCAACTTTGAGCAGCTCCTGCCCCCCAGGGGTGCAACTTTTACCCCATTGTGAGGTATGTTCTTACAGAGCCTGTCAGCCTCTTCAAATGTGGCAAATCACACGTTTCTGTGAAATCTGATTTCTGAGCTATGACTCGTCAAAGTTTGTTGTATCTCTCCCATCTGCCTAATCATACCCCATATTTCACTAACTTCTATTTTTTCTTCAATATTATCACAGAATTTTCTCCAGTAATCCCTTTTACATACTCGGATAACTTTCCCTTCCTTGCCTTCTTATAATTAATTAGGTCATCAAAAGACAAAGACCTTCTGACATTTGTCTGTCCAGCAAGGTACTGTTTTCTTTCCTTTCATTCCTTCGTTTTTTCCAGTAACTTCTTTTGCTATATTATATAATATTTGACCAATTGTTCATTATATTCCTCTATATTGTCACAGTTGTGTTCTGTTTAGTTTGTTTTCATTAGAATTGTCTGCCTGTCATCACGTCACGTGTCGTCCTCTGTCATTATCAGTTCATCTGTATCACCTGTGTTCTGTTAATCAGTGCCATCTGTGTTTGTATTTAAGTTCCGTCTGTTCAGTCAGTCTCGGCCCGATCTCCGTTGTATTTAGTGTGTTTTGCAGTCTGTTCTGTGTTATATTCCATTAAACCTTTGTTTTGGAATTATATCCTGCCTCCGTCTGCCTTCCTGCAACCACCCGTTACAGAAGATCGGACCAGCCCAAATGGACGACAGGGCTATATTTGTCGCAATTGCTCAAAACAGCACGGAATTCTGTTCCTTCACGGATAAGTTTGATCGCCGAGCCGTCATTAGCACCCTTGATGACGAAACCCTTAAGCTGCTTTTCTGGATCGGGGACAATTTTCACCAGGCCACCGACCTCTCAAACACTGATGGACTGAACTGGAGGGAAGCCATCGGTAGGTGTTTGGTGAGCGTTGCGTCCCGATCCAGAAAACAACCACCATCACCAGGGTCTCGTCCTGCCGAGACCACCCTTCCAGAGTCTCGTCCCGCCGAGACCCCTGTGTCCCTCTGAACCCTCTGCTTCACCATGGCTCGGCGATCTTCTGTCTCCTCCCTGTCATTCTCCCCCATCGGTTCTGCCTCTTGTCCGTCATCGCCCTAAAACCTCCTGCCCTTCAGCCTCCATGGCTCCTCCCACCATTAGCTTCACCATGGATCTTCATTCTTCCCTCTGGACTTATCACCTCTCAACCTAGCCCTTCTCCAGATACTCTGCCTGCCTTCTCCAGCCCATCACCTCACGTGTCACCTTCTCTGTCATAATCCGTTCATCTGTATCACCTGTGTTTAATCATCATCTGTATCACCTGTGTTCTGTTAATCCGTGTCATCTGTGTTTGTTTTCAAGTTCCATCTGTTCAGTCAGTCTTGGTCCGATCTCCGTTGTATTTAGTGTGTGTTGCTGCCTGTTCTGCTGTCCTGTGTAATATTCTCATTAATAGAAAATCTGAAGGAGTTTGGGTGCCAAATAGGAAAAGGATCTACCACCTGCAGTTGATTTTGATATTCTAAATATTATCAACTTGCCAGATCTCAGATCTCTTACCAGATTTTGAGATCACAATAAACATGAAGGACAGGCTGTTTCAGGGTTCGTACGGGGGCTTGAAATCCTTGAAAATGCTTGAATTTCGATGTTGTGTTTTCAAGGTTTGAAAAGTGCTTACATTTTGGATAAAATGCTTGAAAATGCTTGAAATCGTAACTGTATTTCTTTCACAAAAAATACCTATCTGACTGAATAGTTTGTTTATAAAATGGAGAAATATAACGTAGCCCTTCAGATACAGAGCGATTTGCGCTACGCTGGCCAGAGCAAAAGTAGGTGGAGTTTTCATTTTGATATCCGTGCTTGTTTGGATGCCCAGTTTTTATTGGCCGCGAAGGTAATCGTCACAGAGCGCGGCGGCAAAAGTTGAACTATTTTTAACTTTGACCACGTCAGACATGGGGAAGAGGCATGTTGAAAAGTAGACAATTAAAACAGACAATGTTTTAATTGCCCCCCCCCCCAAAAAAACAACAACTAACGACTAAAACGACACATCGATTAATCTGTATGACCGAATGTATGGTCATGTAGCAGTTGTTTGCAGAGGGAAACGAAGATGTGTGAGGTGCAGTGGAGACCATGAATACGGGAAATGTGGACAGGGAGTAGAGCTTAAATGTTGTAACTGCAGGGAAGAACACAGTGCGGGATATGGGGAATGTAAAGTCAGGAAAGAGGCTGCAGAAATAATGAATTTCAGTATTATTGAGAGAGTGTCGTATGCCGAAGCTCTGAAAAAAGTTTAGCAAGTACAAAAAAATAATAAATAAGGGACCAACAGAGATGGCTTGTAAGAGTAAATGCTTGGAGAAATCGACTCGGTTACTAATGTAACCCTCGTTCCCTTTCAGTCGCTCACGTTCGACGTGACGTCGACGTGACAACGTAATTGGGATCACTTCAGGGAGCCCTATCAACTTCGAGTGTCTACAGAATGAGCCAATGAACGTTGGGCTGCGTGAGCAGGCCCGGAATATAAATGGCACGAAGCGACCTCAGATGCTACTGACTCCAAAGGATGTCCAAAGCATGGTCGACGCTGAAGCCTGGGTGGTGGCTGCTGCTGCTGAGGCCTAGCGGGAGCGAGGAACACCGCAGGAGGTCGACCTCTGCGACGAGCGGATGGAGGAGCAGCGGCGGTCCGCCGGGGCAGGATGTGTTGGATGGCCTCCGTCTGCTTCTGGGTGGCCGAGAACTGTTGGGCGAAGCTCTCGACCGCGTCGCCAAATATCCCAACCTGGGAGAGAGGGGCATCCAGGAACCGATATTTATCAGTGTCCCTCATGTCCGCCAGGTTGAGCCAAAGGTGGCGCTCCTGGACCACCAAGGTGGACATCGTCTGACCGACTGAGCGTGCTGTTTCTTTCATCACTCGGAGAGCGAGGTCAGTTGCCACACGGAGCTCCCGGAAGAGCTCTGGGTCAGGACCACCCTCGTTCATGTCCATGAGCGCTTGGGCCTGGTGGACCTGCAGAAGCGCCATGGCATGGGGGGCGGAAGCAGCCTGTCCACAGGCTCTGCAAGCCTTCGCCGTGAGACCAGACAAAAACTTACATGTCTTGGACTGGAGAAGTGGATTGCCCCTCCAGGAGTAAGCGGACGCCGGACACAGTTGCATTGCGACGGCACGCTCCACCGGCGAGACATCCACATACCCCTTAGCCGCTCTGCCGTCGAGGGTGGTGAGGAAGGAGGAGCTACTAGGATGGCTTCTGGCACTATACGGTGCCGTCCACATCCTAGTAAGCTCCTCATGCACTTCTGGAAAGAATGGTACCGAGGCGGCGCGCTGAGAACCAGCACGGCCCGCCCAGAGAAACCAATCGTCCGAGAAGGTTCAGGACGTGGTGGAGGGTTCCACGCAAGCCCGACCGTCTCAGCGGCCCGGGAAAGCATAGCCGCCCATTCTGGATCAGACTCAGGCAACGCTACACTCGCAGACTCAGGTAACGCAGCCAAATCCTCATCTCCAGAGGACTGGAGCTCCCCCTCCGAACCTGCGATAAACATCTGGTCATCAGGTGAAGCTCCAAAGGACACGGCTGGTCATCCATGAAAAGGACCAGCGCATTCCTTTGGAGGCTCCAACGGCGGCAGCGTTTGTGAGGCGTGAGGGACCCACGGAGACTGCCTCGACAGGGAAGCCCTCATGGTATTCCTCAGATCACTCTGACCATACACAGAAGTAGGTCTATTCGGAGGTCCAGAATAGACACTAGATCGGGGCATAGGCGAGGGGACTGCACCTCCCTTGAGGTAAGCGAGTCTAGATCTCAGCGCTATCATAGTCGTATTCCTGCAATGGGAACATGAACTATTCACAAAAGCTGCCTCAGCGTGCTGAATACCCAAACACGAGAGGCAACTATTGTGGCTGTCTGCTGGCGCCAGGTAACCACCACATCCAGAAACGCACAAGCGGAATGACATCCTGAAAAGGATGCAGGGTCACGCTTGTGTTGCTCTTTTAGTTGAAAACAAAAAATATAGAAAAGAAAAAATAACTCTCTCAGTGCTGAATCACCCAAGGATAGCCGCGGTGTAATCGGGGTACACACTCAAAGGAGGAACGCCCACCGAGATCGACACATACAGACACACACACACATAAGCAATGCTGTCAAAACAGCAGTTGTGAGCTGCAATGCTCGCGGCCACCGCTGATCGCGCCTTCACACCAGCACTGGAACAGAGTATTTTCTTTTGAAGGAGTCTTCAACGATGCAGCAGTCTCAGAAACTCATAGTCGAAACGAAAGCTCCGCTTCCTGTTTATAGCCGCGCTGCGGGGCGGGGCGTGTGACGCTTCTCACGCACGCCAACGTTCATTGGCTCGTTCTGTAGACACTCGAAGTTGATAGGGCTCCCTGAAGTGATCCCAATTACGTCATCACGTTGAACGTGAGCGACTAAAAGGGAACTGAAATCAACGAGAAGCATTAGCAGACAAAGTCAAATTTGTTGCATATATGGCAGAAGTAATAAACTATTCAGCCCAAACAGAGAGTAGAATGGAAAGGATAAAAATCATAATTAGGGCAGCCAAAACATTCTTGGATATTGAGGGAATTACAATAGATTAGATTAATGAAAAGATCAAAGTGCAAACATGCAAACATGTGGTGGATCTTAATGCTGTTGACAATTATACAATGGAATGCGAGAAGTTTATTAGCCAATGGACAAGAATTCAAAATGTACATTGATGAACTAGATAGTACACCCAGTGTTGTGTGTATAAAAGAAATTTGGCTAAAGCCACAATTGAATTTTACATTACAGGAATATAATGTCATACGCAGGGATATAAATGATGGAATTTTAGGTGGGGTAGCAATCTTTATTAGACAAGGAATATGATTTAGGGAAATAGAAGTGAATAAATTGCATGAATCAGTGGTAATAGAAATCTGGACTGGAACACAACATATAAGAATAATTAATTCACAAGTTCATGTTGAGTAGTGTAAATAATTATCATAATGGGAATTCAGACGAGACCACTTTGGCAAGTTTACTTGAGTTTATTGGACACAATTTATCTTTGGCGGTATGGTTCCTTATGGGGGTTCTTGCTCCATAATTAATGACAAACGTAGCTTTAGCATTAACCCCCCATGGAACCATCGGCTTGAGCAATATACAGATGGTTAAGACAGTGAGTGATGTCTTTAGCCGTGGTTTAACGTGTAGATGTAGCAGTGAACTCCGGGACGTCTATGCTGTAGAAACCTAACAAATCTCCTGACAAATGTGAGTCATACAGTTCGATCTTTGTGACTTCTGACTTTGATGCCGTCTGGAATAATAATCACACCGTGTTCGTTTGTTGACTGCTGTGAAATTGAGACCATTTTACCAATCTCACTGATACATTTAAAATTATACCAAACATGAAAGATTAAAAGCAATAGACACACAAGATACATCATATGTGTTATATCGACATTCTTAGAGAACTTTCAACCAGGGTGAAAGGAAAAGGAGTGGGAGAGGGGGGTTAGGATGGGTGAGGAGCAGAGCCTGCTTAGGGCCCCGCTGCCACTTGGGGGCCCCCAAACTATGGTCTGACCATAAACCCTGACCGTGACCTGTAACTGTACAACTCTACGTACATTCGCATCACATGTTAACGCAGCGGTAGAGTTACACTCACAGGACACTGCACTTATTCGCAATCACAAAAGATCATTCTTTGCATTTGCTTTAAAGGCTTGCCAGTTAAACCTTTCATTCGCGTGCTGTTCTGACATGCGCTTATTCTGAGCGTGCGCACACTAAAAGCCTGTCAAACAGAGCCTGATTACTGGACTTCATCTTTTCTGTCTGATTGTGCTAATAATGTCAAATACACACTATGTTTATTTCATAAACAGTTGGTTATGTGTAAAGTGAAAGTAATCAGTTGAGTCTGTGTGTTAGAAGCGTGCAGGTCTTAAAGGGACAGCAGCCTAATAGTAAACATGCTGCCCTTTGTTCTTAAAGGGATAGTTCACCCAACAATGAATTATTTCTCACCCTCATGTTGTTCCAAACCTGTATTAATTTCTATAAGTCTCCATCATCATTCGTCAAGTCACCATCCTCACTATCGGCTGGTTCCCGCTGGTGTGCCAATAAAAACTGTTTTACACTTACCACCTGTCTTTTCCCTTCTGTGTGTGTGACAACTTGACTATATGACTGAAGCACTGTCTCATTTTGGTTTTGGATGTTCATTTCACATAGGGTTAAGCTAAAGTTAGAGTTATAGCTAAAGTTAGAACTAAGAATACAATGCAAAAGCATTTTATTATATACAGAGACACATGACAAGGATGCCCTTTGTCACCAATGCTCTTTAATTTAGTATTAGAGTCTTTAGCAATTGCAGTCAGAAGTAACTCTATCATTTAAGAGCATTAGATTGTGTAGATCGTGACCATCGGATTATACGAAGACGGTACAACTCATTTTTTTTTCACAAAGCTTGAGAGATTTGTTCGAATGTTGTTCAAATTGATATATAGTTTTGTAATGTTGGCTGGCTATAAAATTAATAATAAAGTCAACTACCTTCACTTTATAAATGCAATCAATGGCTTCAAATATTTGGGCATAGTTATTACTCCTACATTTAACAGGTTAATTCCTGTCAATTACAATCTAGTTACAAGTCACTGAATCTGTAGACAGATTGGTTGTCTACTAGACTCACTTATTGGTTGGCCGTATAAAAATTATAAAGATGAACATTCTTCCCTAATTACTGTATTTATTTTGCTCTATTCCACTTTCACATCCGCTAGGCTTTTTCTGAACTGGAACAGGGGGAAATACCTTTTCACATCAGTGCACCAACTGTTAATAAATACCGAGCTGTTTCTGACGGGTCTGCCTTGAGGCTTGTGGGTGTGTTTTTGCCCTCAGAAGAGCTTTATATAAGACAGAAATCTGTCAGACCCTCATCTCTCAGACTCGATCGAGGAGAAGCTGCTCTTCTGACTCCGGCTACAGTCGAACAAGTAAGCATGTTTCTAATACTGAGCTCTTGTGGACTCATAGTTCATTTGAAGACCTGTGGTCAAGATTATTTTGTGGTATAGATATATTAAATATGCTAACTAGTAATTAATATACATTAGAAATGGAATATTTAAATGACAAGAAAATATTAAATATAAAATACAGAGCTAAAGAGAAAACCTTGTCTAATTTCCAGAGCGTTGAAAAAATATTGGTAACTTGTTCATATCGATCTTCCTGTATTATATATATAGACTGAACAAAATTCAAAATTTTGTGTGCATAGAAAAAGTCTTAGATCTTTGAGTTCAGCTCATGAAAATGGGGGCAAAAACAAAAGTGTTGCGTTTATAATTTTGTTCTGTGTATATATCTCTATTCAAATGTTAGTTGTTTATCATGGATTTATCTGTGTTGTTCTCTCACAACCTGTCTTTATATTACTTATCACTGGTTGAATAGTAAAACTATATTAATGTCAGGGTTATTTCTATGTAATTTCTATAAAAATCTAAATACGTTCAAAATTATAGCCTGCTTAACAACCAATCATCATGCTTCAGCAAATTCAAATTCCAACATTCATCCAGTATTGCATTAAAGAGCATTGTTTGGAAACGCAGTGCAATGTTAAAAAACACTAAAACTTTCTGTTTTGAGAGAATTTTTTTTAATCTCTCTATTTAACCCATCTCATGGTGTGTGATGCTGAACTCTCGTATGAGTTTCTAAAGGTTTTTCAATTCTTTGCACTGTTCCGAACATTGATATTTTATTCGATTTGAATCCCATTTCCTGCATTTACATACATTTAGGGACAATGGTGATACAAAATCCAGGAAATAATTAAGTTGATTATAATGATAAATTCTGGCAAAAATAAAACTAGGCTACTAAACTAGATGTCTTACTTTTTTATTGTTTAATAGGGTCCGATTGCCAAGACTTGAGATAATCATTTTATAAAGTCAAAAATGTTCACCATTACTGTAATGTTTTGTGTGAAAATAAAATTTAAATTATCTGAGACCCACTGTAATGTAAAACAACATAAAGACAGTATATTTTAAATTATTGTTTAATAGCATCTTTTTATGAATGAAGGCCAGTTTCACTGATATTAATAAAGCTACTGATGTCTCGATGAAAATGATTTTTCCACCCAAATTTGAAACATTTATTAGGCTTCAAAAATATAACAACTTTTAATTTAAGTGACAATTTAAACAATCCTCACATAAACCCACAATAAATGTCATATTTACCTGTGCCCTCCTGTCTAACAGGTACGAAATATACAGAAATTGAATAAGGTTATCAAATAGTCTGCACTGCATACATTATAATTTAAATATAGATTAATCCTTATTAAAGCTACAAACGTTCTTTAGACAAGATCAGTGAGTAATTTGCTCTGTTACCTTTTGTTCTTTGATGAACTTAACTGACAGACAGAATTGGCTGTTGTCCCTTTAAGATCTGTCGCTGATGACTGGATCTTACTGTTATGAATTCTGTCCGTGTTTCCCCGTTCTTTGTGTTTTTGGTTTAGTCCTGTTTTCTGTTTCCCGCTCCCCGTGAAGTCTATTAGTCTCCCCAGGTGTTTCAGATTAACCACGCCCCCTTGTTATCTTGTTCAGCTCGTTTGCCCTTTAAGCCCTGTGTTTCAGTCCAGTCTTTGTGAGTTCTTGTATTTGTGTGTGTGTGTGTGTGTGTGTTGGTTTATGTGATTTATGAGGACACAAATTTGTTTAATGACATGTGTATTACACTGGTACTACTACTTATAGGTGGTTTATGAGGACATTTCAAAAGTCCTCATAATTCAAATAGCTTAAAAAACTTAAAAAACTATGTTTTATTAAAAATGTAAAAATGTAGAATGTCTCCTGTGACGGGTAGGTTTAGGGATAGGGGCAGTGTGTGTGTGTGTGTGTGTGTGTGTGTGTGTGTGTGTGTGTGTGTGTGTGTGTGTGTGTGTGTGTGTGTGTGTGTGTGTGAGTGTGAGTGAGTGTCTGTGTGTGTGTGTGTGTGTGTGTGTGAGTGTGAGTGATACTGTTGATGTTGGTCGTGCTTTCCCTGAGTGCTGTTCCTAGCCTGAGTCTTTGTCAAGTTTGGAGTTTGTTTAATAAAGTGTGTGCTGCAAGTAGATCCTGCTTCTTCCTAGCTTCTACCACCATCGTTATGGAAGAACTCACCAAAAAATGGATCCAGCAGTTGTCAGCAACCAGGCCCTCAGAAGTTTCCTTGCCTAGATATTTCAGGAGGGCCAATCCATCGAGAGGTACGTGAGGGACTTTATGTCGTGCTGTCGTCTGGGGGCTTTAGACGACCTCGAGCTCATGGACTTGTTTTGGAGCGGGTTGGACGAGGACGTTGCCCAGTTGATGCCGGATGACTGTACCGGCTGGACCCTAGAGAGGTATGTCAACCTGGCCCTCTTCTGGAGCGGTTCATCATTTACTGTGAGCTTGGCTGCAGAGACACCCCGCAAGCCCACAGTACCCCCAGAGCCTTCACCGCTGGCCTCGTCCGACCCAGAGCTTCCACCGCTGATCCCGTCCAGCACAGAGGCTTCGCCACTAGTCCCGTCCAGCACAGAGCCTTCGCCACTAGTCTCGTCCAGCCCAGAGCCCTCGCCGCTGGCACCGTCCAGTCCAGAGCTTCCATCGCTGGCTCCGACCAGTCCAGAGACTTCTTCACCCCTGGTTCCGACCAGTCCAGAGACTTTTTCACCCCTGGTTCCGACCAGTCCAGAGACTTCTTCACTCCTGGTTCCGACCAGTCCAGAGACTTCTTCACCCCTGGTTCCGACCAGTCCAGAGACTTCTTCACCGCTGGTTCCGACCAGTCCAGAGACTTCTTCTCCGACCAGTCCAGAGACTGTTTATGTCCTGTTCGCTCAGCCTGAGACTGTTCATAACAGAATGTTATGAATTCTGCCTGTTTCCCCATTCTTTGTGTTTTTGGTTTAGTCCTGTTTTCTGTTTCCCGCTCCCCGTTAAGTCTATTAGTCTCTCCAGGTGTTTCAGATTAACCACGAATGTGTGTGTTATACTGTTGATGTTGGTCATGCTTTCCCTGAGTCCTGTTCCTAGCCTGAGTCTTTGTCAAGTTTGGAGTTTGTTTAATAAAGTGTGTGTTGCAAGTGGATCCTGCTTCTTCCTTGCTTCTACCACCATCGTTACACTTACGCATTTAATTTTCTCATTTACTCTTGACTTTCATTTAAGATTTTATTTTACTCATTTTAGACTGTTCTTGTGAGGATACAATTGACAAAACGGAAATTTCGGCATAAATGTGTTATTATTATTCAAGCGCGAAAGAGAACTGGAACTGTCTGAATGTCCTGGCGCACACAACGCACAGATAGCGCGCCAGAATCAAGTTCTCTTTTGAGCTTGAATAAGAGCGATACCTGCTCATTAGAACTTTCAGTGAGATCTTTTTAGAGTGTGGACTATGGTGTGGACGCGACGTACCTGGACGCGCGCATCGGCACAGGCTTATCTCCTGCTCCTCCGTGGCGATGACGGCGTGCGGTTAAAAAAATCATAAACGAACTTAAAAGTGGCGGGGACACAAACGGGATTTTGAAAAGTGGGGGGGACATGTCTATGGAAGCTTGTTTCCACCACAGAATAAAAAAGGTAATTGCAACTTTTTATCTCACAATTCTGACTTTATTTCTCAGAATTGCAAGATACAAAGTCAGAATTGCGTGAAATAAAGTCGCAATTGCGTGTTATAACATCAGAATTGCGAGATATAAAGTAAGAATTGCGTGATATAAAGTCGCAATTGCGTGTTATAAAGTCAGAATTGTGAGATATAAAGTCAAAATTGCGTGATATAAAGTCGCAATTGTGTGTTATAAAGTCAGAATTGTGAGATATAAAGTCATAATTGCGTGATATAAAGTCGCAATTGCGTGTTAAAAAGTTACAAAATTATTTTAAATAGATCAAGAAAGCCACCATTACTGGTCACATCTATGGTTAGATTGATTTGTTTAGATCCAGTGAAGTCGTGTCCCACCACTTTTCCTCAGGATCGATATTGTCCCCCTCCACTTTTTGCAAGATTGAGGCACGGATGTACCTAATACAAATAAAATAAAACATCTCCAGTTAACTAGCAGAGCATTCATTTAGTTCGCAATTAAATAAGAGATCTAGTGCTAAAATGTGTTGTTTTTGAAATCAAGCTGTGCGCTCGTTGCCGCTGCTATCAGTTGTCATGGATACAGTGTTCTCTTGTGGCTCGCACAGTCTTCACTCGGACGCGCGCTTCAATCTTTCGCCGTTGCGGAGACATTCCGGTGAAATCACAAAATAAAATGCACACAAACGTGTCCCTGCTTGATATAGACCAGCAATTCCCAAACTGTGGTCCGCGGACCACTAGTGGTCCAGGAGGGTACTGCAGGTGGTCCGTGGAAAGGCAAAATAAAATATAAAATAATATTTTTTTACCTTCATCTTACCAGGAATTTCCCATAAAAAAATAGAAAGTAAAAAGAATATGTAGGCCTATATTGATATAAAATTTAAATTGAATTGTCAAGTTATTGTGTGATTACTAAAATAGGCTAGTGGTGCTCGGCCGTGATGTTCAAGTTCAGTGCGGTTGGAACCACAACATGGATCGGTGGATAGCAACAGGTTCTTCATCAGGGCTCTCAAGTGTCACACATTGAGCGTGACAGTCACTCATTTCGGTCTTTTGTCACGCACTCCCGCCACACATTGTATTTCTCACCCAGAAAAACAATTTATAATATATTTAATATGCCGCAGCGCCCCCAAAATTTCTCTGGCTGCGCCGCTCTAACTGTGGACCCGTCAGGAATCAAGCGAGTCTCCCCTGGTGTTGTTAGTCGAGCTACACAATAACCAATCAGAAAATACTACGATTGTATCTGGGTTTAAGATTTAATTTAAAATTGTCATGAAACAACCCCATCTACCCCCCCCCCCATCCTGATTCTGCCCTCGAGCGCTTGAGTAAATAAATAAATAAAATATGTGGCAGCCGTTGTGTGCAGTAAACTTTCTTTTAACAAGCCTGTTGTACTGATGTGACGACCAGTTATAGTTTTATTGCTAGTAAGCCTATTTAGAGGTGCGGATTAATTCAGGTAGGACTGTGTGTAGACATTTTATTATGTGTATTATGAGGTGGTCCGCAAAAATTCTTGATTACAAATAGTGGTCCACACACACAAAAAGTTTGAGAACCCCTGATATAGACTGTAACCACTGATGAACATATTCAGTTTTGATGAGAGAGAAAAAAAACACTATACGAGTCCGAATTAGAACCCGTAACCTCTGACACGCTTGGCAAAAGATCTACCACTAGACCATTTAAGAACTCCAATAAAATAGAGAATAAAATAGCAGAGAGGCTGCACAGTTTGACAAGCGGGCAGCGGATGGTGTTGCTAAGAACTTGCAATGTATAACGTTAACTATTATCAGACCGGCCCATGTGGCCTCGAAACACTACCGGACACCGGGAAAAGTCCCAACTCTCCCGATTGCCACTCTGCCCCTGCACTGGGTATCTAGTTAATGCAACTTTTGATATAGAAACTCGAACTCCTACTATTTTATTATAAGCAATTATTATGGAGATATAAACATAATCGAAGCACTTACAGGATTTTCATTCAGGATTTCACTCTTTGTGAGGTTTCGTTTTGCCGCGTTCAACTACAATACGTGTTTGAGGGAGCACCACAACAACAATCTGTGACGCTGGAACTCACTCGACTAATAGCTGCCCTGATTGCTGCCTCCTGCTAGGAAATAAATTAATTAGTTATAAATATAAAACGTCACTAAAGACCTATAATCTTCCCAATCATTTTTAATGTTAAAATATATTTGTCGGGGACCGCCCAAAATCCAAAAATAAATTCTTATGGGGGGTCCCTAATGACTTATGGAGGGCGAAAACTTGCGCGAGAGATTGTAATGACGATTTACTACTAATCATGGAACCGGCTTTACTGACGAGATGCGCATGCGTCACGAGCTTTGAGTATGCGCAGGAAGGGGGTCACGCGCGCTGGGGGGAGGGGGGTGTGGTACGACCGTTTGATTGACGAACTTACTGCATAATGATTCTAGGTGGTCTTGGAAATGATTGGCTGGAGTTTTTCGAGTCCTGCCCGTTCCACAGATGATTAAATTGGTTAATTTTCATTTCAGTGCTTCTACCTCAGTGGCTGTAAGTGGGTTAGGAATAGGATTTCAAGTTATTTTGAAAAAATGGACAAAAAAGAGAATCACATACCCCACCTTTAAGTCAATGTAAAGACGCGTTTACGTGCGTCTAGAGATCCTGCGGCGCGAATGAGCCGTTTAGCGCGGCGTGGTAGGGTGCGCTAAAATCAAAATGCTAAATCTAAATGTTGAATCTAAATGTTTTTTAGATTAAATCTAAATTTATATTTAGATTTAACATTTAGATTTAGATTTAACATTTAGATTTAGATTTAAGATTTAGATTTAGCATTTAGGTTTAACATTTAACATTTAGGTGTAACATTTAATATTTTGATTTAACTATTTAAAATATCTCTAAGTTGACAAATATTGTTGTAAATGTGCTAAAAAATGACCGTCAAAAATTCATACCAGTTTTTTAAACATTGTTTGAAGCTAAATGTGACAAAATGTTGCTGTTATTTTCAGCGTGAGCCGCTTTACAAACGGCACCCCATAGACAGAGAAGGTTTTGATATGGAACAAATTCTCAGCTCTCAGATTCTGTCAATATTTTTACGAATTTCAAACAATAAATACCGTTTTGGCACTTTCAAATGTGACAGATCGCTGTAGCGCCTCAGTTCAAATGGCACGTGATACAGTACAACTTGGTTTCTTTTTTGTTTTCCTTGTTTAGGCTTACACTAGCCTATTTATGTTTAAGTTGACACTACTTTGGGCCATTTAATTTATTCATAAATAAGTGTTTTGACATGTCTTGCCAAGTGGCACTATCCATGGTACTGGGAGGGGGATTTAATTCTTGTGCATGATCAAGTTCATATGTGTGGGGAAAGATAAGCTATTAGAGTAAAAAATATTGCGTTAGACTACTTCATGAGTAAATTAGAAAAAAGATTTTACAATTCCTGCAAATGCAGTGATGAAGTTCATGTTCTCATGATTTATTTTTATCAATAAAAATGTTTCAAAACACCCCCCCCCCCTCTGTTTTTTTCACAAATCGCACCCTGGTTATAACTTATTTTTCATCTTGCTTTTATCCACAATTAGTACAAGCCTGTTGTAGCGGACCGCGTCCTAGTGATGGTCAAACATATACTGATGTGTTTAATGAAGTTTATTGTACATCACACAAAAGATGAAGTGTTAAGGTGCGTTCACACCGGACCCGAATAGAGCATCTTGCGCGAGTGATTTCAATGTTAAGTCTATGCAAAGACGCGTTACGCGCGCAAAAAAATCCTGCGGCGCGAATGAGGCGTAGAGGGGGGCGCGGTAGACGCGGTACGCGCGAATTGAGCGTTTGGTGCGGTAGGCGCGAATGATTTATTTAGTGCTTTTTGTGCATTCACGCGTTTGACGCGAATTCGCGTCTGCCGCCCAAGTTCAAAAATCTGAACTTCTGCGTCAATTCGCACCGCGTTAACCAATCAGGAGCCAGCTTGCTGCTGTCACGTGGTGAAGTAAATATTTTACCACATAAAAACTTGAGTTTAATATATGAGACATTCATTTTGTATGCTATTTATTCCATATCTAATCTAGATTATATGAAACATTATTATTATTCTAATGTAAAGAGAACCAACATACTAGTGCAAGAACATAGTTGGTGTCTGTGTTGTGTGAGGGAAAAAAAACACAGGACAGTTTAATCACTTTTGTAGTAGCCTAGGCTGGCTCCATTTATCATCAAAAACAAAGATAAATTACAGATTAGGTGGGCGAGGGTGATCCTCGCTCCGATGCGGGACAGCAGGTCATTGAACTGTACGCGGGACAGGCGGAAGTACCGATGAAAGCGGACGTCATCCAGGCGCAGCTCCTGGAGCAAATGGTGAAACTCGCCGAACTGGGTTCACCTCCGAAGGGTCTGGTGGACCCAAATACGGCGATGATGATCGCTACGCTGCTGTTCTGCTCTCCAGAGCAAATACAGAGCGGTGACTCTCTCGATAAATGACCCATCAACAACAGACATCTTGTAAAAAGATGGCCGCCAACGGGGTTCGAAACTTTTGAAACTTTCGCCTCAAATTTCGCTTCAAACTTTTGTTTTTACGCTCGTCAGTTTCACTCTTGTCACGCGAATTAACACAAAGTGGTCAAGCGTCAAACTAGACGCGGTAGACGCGAATTTGACGCGCTATTCGCGTCCGGTGTGAACGCACAGTTAGTTTTACTCCAGATGTTACCTGTAAGAGTTGAATAAACACAGTATAAGGAGTGCACATTAAAGTCTTATCCATAAACTCTCTCCCTCTCCCTTTCATTATCATCAACATTCACAGCACTTGTTACGACTGCTTAATAAACTGGTAAACCTTATATCCGTAAAACGACTCGATGAGCTATCATAAAGTGTGCGCTCTCCCTTTCATTTCTGCCGTGATCAGTAACGTTAGGCCTATCGCTCCGGAGACTGTAAGCTGGATCACGAACAGTTTGTACAAATCCATACTTGAGTAACAACGAAAGTAATTGAAGACTGCTATGTTCATTCTTACATCCAACAACAAAACACCTCAATCACTTTAGAAGACATTCTTGTCTACAGCTGCTCCAGCGTCAAAACAATGGCGGACTGTGTTTAGCTCATTTAGGGTGGGTCTCTGCTAATACTGCAGTGTCCGTCAACAGTTGTGGGAGGGGCCGGTGTCCAGCTCACGCATTGCGTGTCTACACTAAAACTGCAGTGTCAGTCAACAGTCGTGGGCATGGCTTGCGCAAAAGTACCGAATCTGAAAATGGCTCGTTCTGAGACAGTGCTTATGATTTATGGGGATTTTAAAAAAAGCACTGGGTGGATTTTTATCATTATAGGGGGGTTGTGTACACACACTGCCAACACACATTTATGTTCAAATGCCATATAAAGGTGAATTTTGCATAATAGGTGCCCTTTAAAATAATAACTTAGACTTAACTTGAACTTAAACTGGACAATGACTTTCTTCTAGATCTGCTGTACGGCCAAAACAATTTTGTTACATTAATTTCCTGTTATCACTGTAAAGCTGCTTTGAAACAATTTTAAAAAGCGCTAAATAAACAATCTGTAAAAAGCACTATATAAATAAAGGTGGCTTGACTTGACTTGACTAGTGGTATCATGGCGTTGTAATTTATGTATTATCTAAATTAACTGAAATCGAATCTAGCCATAGGCCTACTTGTGGAATTATTCACAGACAGCATAGGAAGATGTTCAACTAATAAAGATCTTCATCGCAGGCATACAAAAGGATGCATTTGCAGATTTGCTTGCAATTGACTGTAGGTTCATGGCCACTTCATCCAATGCTCTTGATGTTCTTACATTTCCTGTTATGACTCTGATTGAGAAATCGCTTCAGACGATTCAGTGCGTGCAGGAAACTGAACAAGTCATTTAACTGATTTGTGAACCAATTTAGACAGTTTTTCCAACTTGTTTGATCAAATCTTTGAGCAAAAGCAACTCAAAACAGTGATTCATTTGTGATTGGGGCATTGCTCATAAAGCAGTGGGGATTTATTTAAGACTGCAAGGGAAGCTCGGCTTCCCCAATATTGTTAGAAAATGAATGGTCAAATATGTACTATTGTGTTAACATTTTATTGACTAAAAATGCGTTAGAACAAGTTCATCTCGAAGACGAGTTCATTCAGAATCAGCTTCATATAGCAGGTCGGCTGACTCGATTTCCTTCTCATACATTCCCGGGGCGTCACAGTGCATTTCCATGTTGTAGCCCAGCGTCCATTGACTTCAATGGGGCTGCTTTGAACAGTTTTTTTCAGTGCTGCGAAACTAGACAGTCATTGGATAAATCTGCGATTATGTCCCGCCCACGGACGCTCAGCTTCTCTGGGGTGAATGGAGGAGTGGGCGGGGCTGGACTCCGGGCTTCTGCATGATGATTGGAGGGTCTGTAGAAAGACTGCATCTCCTTTTGATTGACAGCGATTTTGTACTATAAAAGTCGCTGACGCTGAAGCTATACAAGCACATTCCCATCGCGGATTTTGCAAGTGTAAGTTAGTTGAAAAATAAACTGCTGCAACCTATTTCTTGGTATTTGCTTGGCGAAATTGCCAGGCAATTTTCATCAAATATTTTTCACAATTATACACCACATTCCTTGTTTCAGTTTAACTTAATTCCCACATTTACTCCGTCAAGTTTAATATCTTTTTTTTTTATCATTTGTTCATTCATTCATTAATACAGCTTCCCCTCTTTGAAAGACCAGCAGCCGCCACTGTTATAAAGAGAGAGTGCACTTGAAATAAACAATATGGTACAATATGTAATGATAATAAGAATTTTGTATCAAAATATCCAAAAACCACTTGCACAGTGTTATATATTTCTTTCAATTGTGTACTTACATTATCCTTAAAGGTGGGGTATGTGATTCTCTTTTTTGTCCATTTTTTCAAAATAACTTGAAATCCTATTCCTAACCCACTTACAGCCACTGAGTTAGAAGCACTGAAATGAAAATTAAGCAATTTAATCATCTGTGGAACGGGCAGGACGCGAAAAACTCCAGCCAATCATTTCCAAGACCATCTAGAATCATTATGCAGTAAGTTGGTCAATCAAACGGTCGGACCACGCCCCCCTCCCCCCAGCGCGCGTGACCCCCTTCGTGCGCATACTCAAAGCTCGTGACGCATGCGCATCTCGTCAGTAAAGCCGGTTCCATGATTAGTAGTAAATCGTCATTACAATCTCTCGCCCATCTGAGTTTTCACTCGTGCATGATTGCGCGTCCATGTTCTTCGAATGGGTGGAGTCAGGGCCAGCGTTGGAGGGAAGAAGGTAGGACCATTTGAATTGTGTATTTTCAAAATCTGCCGGTCATTTTCCAAATCACATGCCCCACCTTTAATGTTTCCAAGAATTTGTAAATTCAGAAAAATTCACAATTTCAAATAGTGCCCATCCCTTGTCACTTGTCATCCCCTGTCGCCTGTCAATGAAGTAATAGCAGCACTATCCCTGGTTTCCGCGTGAACTGCCATAGTAACCATGGCGACAGACGTGGACAACTGTGTTACATCTAGCGGCATGCTCATGCTGCAGACTGTCACAATGCAGGTTGAAGCAGGGATAACATCAATAAAACAGATGGACAAACTGGGTGTGCCACAGGCAAACACAACTTGAACACAGACACTAAACGTGACAGAATGCCCCCCTCCCGGAAGGCGCAAGGACTTCACAGGAGTGGGAGGGTGGGTGTCTTGGAGGCAGACGAGGGTGAGGCCTAGCGGGACAGGAGGCCTCCAGGGCGGTGCCGACAGTTCAGGGGTCCTGGGGGGATCGGCCTTCATGGCCTTGCCATCAGGGCCAGGCTTTGGACACTACAGCCGGGGATCCATAGCCCCCACCCCCCCCCCAAAAAAAAGTTATTGGGCGGCGCTATGGGTTTAAGGGTAGGAGAAGACTCAGGAAAAGGTTTCGGAACAACCTCAGACTCAGGAAACGACTCAGGAACAGGCTCAGGCGGCCTGGCGGTGGCAATCTTGTCCGAAGACACCGGCGGAATGGCAGCCATGACGGCTGGAGACTCTGGAATGTCGACCATGATGGCTGGAGTCTCTGGAATGGCAGCGGTCACGGCGGGACGAGACTCTGGAAATGTGGTCTCAGCGGAACAAGACTCTGGAAGGGTAGTCTTGGTGGGACGAGACTCTGGAAGGTGGTCTCTGCGGAACAAGACTCTGGAAGGGTGGTCTCAGCGGAACGAGACACTGGAAGGGTGTTCTCGGCGGGACGAGACTCTGGAATGGTGGTTTCAGTGGGACGAGACTCTGGAATGGTGGTGTCAGTGGGACGAGACTCTGGAATGGTGGTTTCAGCGGGACGAGATTCTGGAATGGTTTGTTTCAGTGGGACGAGACTCTGGAAGGGTGGTCTCGGCGGGACGAAACTCTGGAATGGTGATCTCGGCGGAACAAGACTCTGGAATGGTGGTTTCAGGGGGACAAAACTCTGGAAGGGTGGTCTCGGCGGGACGAGACTCTGGAAGGGTGGTCTCAGCGGAACGAGACGCTGGAAGGGTGTTCTCGGCGGGACGAGACTCTGGAATGGTGGTTTCAGTGGGACGAGACTCTGGAATGGTGGTGTCAGTGGGACAAGACTCTGGAATGGTGGTTTCAGCGGGACGATATTCTGGAATGGTTTGTTTCAGTGGGACGAGACTCTGGAAGGGTGGTCTCGGCGGGACGAAACTCTGGAATGGTGGTCTCGGCGGAACAAGACTCTGGAATGGTGGTTTCAGGGGGACAAAACTCTGGAAGGGTGGTCTCGGCGGGACGAGACTCTGGAAGGGTGGTCTCGGCGGAACAAGACTCTGGAATGGTGGTCTCGGCGGGACGAGACTCTGGAATGGCAGTGGTCTCGGCGGTACGAGACTCTGGAATGGTGGTCGCTGGTCAGGGGCTGGAGCCATCACTGAGGTGATGGTGATGCGGAGACCTCTCTCAATCAGGAACCTGATGAGGTAGTCAGTCAGGTCATGGTCAGCCAAGTCCATCTTTACTGCTGCTAGATCCATAAGTGGTCTGTCGTTCTGTCACAATGCAGGTTGAAGCAGGGATACCATCAATGATGGACAAACTGTGTGTGCCACAGGCAAACACAACATGAACACAGACACTAAATGTGACAGACTTTGGGACATTTCATACACTATGGCAATTCAAAGTGCTTTACAGAAAGGAATTAAAATAATCACAATATAAAAGCAAGGAAAATTAAAACAGTTATAAAAGTAATTAAAATAGATATATGATACAGTTATAAAATGAATTGAAAGAGTAAAAAGATAATACATAGATAAACTTCTCATCTGGCAAAACACCAGTGTATCATATTTTTCACAACTCCCAGTTTTACTCTGAGATTTTCCCATGGTGATTACACTGTGTTTGTGGTATTCTTTCGGCGCACCTAAGAAATCTATTGGACGTCTTCGATGGACCTGTTTTCCTCCTCAAATTGGACAGGAGGAGCTCTAGGACTGACTCACGGGGTAACCTCGGGTTCACTGCCCCATCAGTCCAAACCCCAAAAACCCATTTGTTCGGAAGCTCTAGGAATGGGAAATGTATATTTATGTATAAATATAGTTATACATAAATAAACTTCTCATCTGGCAAAACACCTGTGTATCATATTTTGCACAGCTGCTTGTTTTAGTGTGCGATTTTCCCATGTGGATTGTACTGTGTCTGTGGTGTTCATTCGACAAGCCCAAAACATCTATTGGACGTCTCCAATAGACCCAATTTTTCTCTAAAATCGAACAGGAGGAGCTCTAGGATTGACTCACAGTGTAACCTGGGGTTCACTGCCCCATCAGTCCAAACCACAAAAACCCATTTGTTCGGAAGCTCTAGGAATGGGAAAGATCCAGCCCGCACTCTACAGAATCTCAAATTTAATTACACATCTCACTACTCCACCACAGACCCAGGTCATCAGCATGGTTGCATCTCTCTTACCCCTCAGTGCCATTTGAGTTCAGTTTAGAATAAAAAAGAGGATGCAAAATAAAATTCAGTGTAATCAGTCGGACATACAGTGGCACAGTGCTCATTCAGTAAATGCACAGCTAAACAGATGTGTTTTGAGTCTGGATTTGAATGTGACTACTGTCGGAGCTCATCTGATCTCTTCTGGAAGCTGGTTCAGCTGCGGCTGGCATAGTAGCTAAAAGCAGACTCACCATGCATAGAGTGAACCCTTGGTATTTCTAGCTGATGTGATCCTAATGATCTGAGTGATCTGTTGGGTTTATATTCAGTGAGCATATCTGCAATGTATTGAGGTCCTAGGCGATTGAGTGATTTATATACCAGTAATAATACTTTAAAATCAATCCTAAATGTAACTGGGAGCCAGTGTAAAGATCTGAGGACTGTCGTGATGTGTTCATATGTTCTGGTTCTGCTCCGCGTTCTGTATGAGCTGCAACTGTCTTATGGTGTTTTTGGGAAGGCCAGTGAGGAGTCCATTACAATAATCCACCCTGCTGGTGATGAAAGCATGCACAAGTTTTTGTACAAGTCTTGTCTGGAAACAATGCATCTAATTCTCGCAATATTTTTGAGATGATAGTATGCTGATTTAGTTATTGCTTTGTCATGACTACTGAAACTAAGGTCTGACTCCAGAATCACACCGAGATTCCTGACTTGATTTTTGTCTTTGCTTAACAGAAGAAAGTTTTGGCACATCCAATTGTTTACTTCATCAGTGCATTGGCACAGGGAATCAATGGGACTGTAGTGGTTAGGCTATAGGGCTAAGTAGATCTGTGTGTCATCTGCATCTGTAAAAGGAGAAATAAAAAGAGGATCAATATCAGCATGGCGTTTTCAAGATGCCAAGAGCTACGCAACAAACTTTAACTTGACTGACACTACGCTCTTGCATGTTCTTTATTAGACAGGTGAGCAAATGTACATAAAACGAATCAATGTTATATAGCAATGTTATATAACTATAACATGATCAAATGTTAGAATATGATCAGTACGATATTCTAATGTTGATCTAGCTTACTGCTAGTCTCATGCAGCCAACAAACTAACACATAGAATAACATTATAACTTTCAACACACTCAAATGCAGTTTAGTATGATAGTGTAACATTAGACCAAGTGAAACAGCCCTGTGTTAACTCACAAGTTTAATTTGTCAAATAAACTGAGCTGTGTGAGTAGTAATTCAGCACTTGCAGGTAGTTCGGTAGAATTAAATGTCCTTATTCCTTTATATCCGCGGGACTCTTGTGTGGCGCTGATATCTGTCTCTCATTAGCAATTGCGCACTGCTTCATACCACAGTCATTTTAAAAAAACATTTATGTATTCACTCATCCATAAACATTATTAGATCCATCAGCATGACAGCAAGTTCCATGATTCCACTTATCACTGCATCATAAATCTACACCTTTGTTATTGTAAAAGGTTAGTGACCCCTAGCGGTGAAAAAAATGACATATTGTAGCTTTAACATGTATTAAATTAAAATAAAGTAACAAGAGGAACGCCGCCCAGCGTAACAAAGGAAAAGTACAGTTTGTTTCATTAGAAATGTACTTGAGTCAAAGGGTTAGTTCACCCAAAAAATAAAATTCTGTCATTAGTTACTCACCCTCATGTCGTTCCAAACCCGTAAGACCTTTGTTCATCTTTGGAACACAAATTGAGAAATTTATGATGAAATCTGCTGTAAACCCCTCTGGTGAAATCTTCTGTCAATGACAGAATTTTTTTAGTTAACACGACCTCTGGTTTGGACACACATTAATAACACTTTATTTATTAGAGGTACATTTTGAAATAAAAAATGTTTTTTCTTAATTTACATTGAAAGCTCAGGACTAGATAATCAGTTAGCTTTCATTTGTCCTCTCTCATATTGTCACAATTTGGTTATGTTTCCTGTTCCTGTTTCATGTCTGTCATGTGATCCTGCCATGTGTTCCCTTGTCTCATGTTTCAAGTTGTCATTGGTTCATTGTTTCATTGTTCACAGGTGTCCCTTGTCTTGTCATTAGTCTTATGTGTATTTAAGCCCTCATGTTTGCCATGTGTCTTTGTCAAGTTTTGTTTGTGTAACCATGGGTGGTAAGCTCCATGTCCACGTTTATGTTTTGTTCTAAGTTCATGCCATGCCATGCTTTTGTTTTATGTTTGTTCACGTTTATCTAAATAATCTGCACTTGGGTTCTCTTAAGACTTGCCTTTAATGGAATTGTTCCAAATATATAAAGCTGTTTTAGTAATCATTGATCTCAATCTACAGAAGGACTAAAATAACAGTATTCATTTGTTGTGAAGATTGAATGTTTGGTTTATTCTGTGTTGCAGGTTCAGGCACGATGAAAGGCATTATTCCCAAGAGCAAAGCAAAAGGCACTGACTTTTGTGGAGTGAAAGACTACTATTATATAATCCGCTCTGATCTCGGCTGCTATATGCAGTCAAGCAATTTCAATAAAGGTTATGGCACCACGATTTTCAGTCTGCACCCTTCCTGCCAAAATGGAGACCATTACCTTGGTAGTGAAGATGGCTACTTTTACATCATCAAGGGCATTTCCTACCGCAGAGTGACCGACCTCGAGAAAGACAGCAATGCTGAAGTTTACAGCCTTCATCCCAATTGCCGGGGTGGAGACCACTACCTCTCAGCCTTTGGCAAGTTTTACATCATCTTCCAAGAAAAGGGCACTTACCGAAAAACAACAAACATGAATTACGACTCGGATGCTGAAGAATTTGACCTGCATCCCAACTGCAGAAACGGCCTCTATTACTGGGGCCTGCCAAACTACTGCTACTTCCTCAAGCCAGTCTCAGAGTCTGGAGTTGAATACTACAAAGGTACCGACCTCAGCAAAGATAAGCGCGTTGGTATCTATTCTGTTCATCCCGAAGTTCTTAACTTCCTTCCTGGTGGGCTGTCAGTTACTATAGGCCCAGCCTTTGGCGTTTGGGAAAATATTAAAACCATAACTAATGACAGCAATACACCAGTGACGAAAATCAACAAAAAGGTTGGCTACGATAAGGAGAAGATGTCCCAGATCACACACGACTGGAAGATAGCCATGTCAACCTCGATTGAATCTGGAGATCTTGCAGCATTAATTGCGAAGGTTCAGTTCTCCTTTTCTGCAGAATATGGAGGTTCACACGTCAGCCCTGAAAACGAAAGCTGGAACGAAGCGACTGAAGTGGAAGAACAAATCACATTTAAGCTGAAGCCAAAAGAGTCTTTATATCTGTGGCAGTACAAACTGGGTCTCGGTCAAGAACCAGTGTTATTCTGTCGGGATTTAAAGATTACAGATGATCCAAACCCTCCAACTGAAGTCCCACTGCCACCTGCAGTCAGTTTATGATTAAAAGAAACAGACAGAAATCTACTTTAAATCTCATGAAATTCCTTCTTAAAATCTCACACATGTAACCTAATCTCAAATCTTTTAATAGGGTGGCTAAATCAGGCTTTGGGAAAGTTTTGCAAGAAAAAATGTGTGCTCAGTCTATATTAGTGTAGAAGTAGTCATTGATGTTGTCATAGTGTTTCTCAAGATACTGAAGTATCTGATTCACAAGTCATAAAATGCGCTGCATCTTGTACTTATGCATTTGGATTATACATGTAATTAAAAGCTTGTTGTTTTTCACATTTTTTACTTTATTGCATATACATTTTGATTTTGCTTTTAATAAACAAATTACAGCTAGTCCAAAACGCAGCCGCTTGAGTTCTTACCAGAACCAGGAAGTATGACCATATTAGCCCGGTTCTGTCAACACTGCATTGGCTCCCTATCCAATGGCATCGTATACATTTTAAAAATTGCTGATTACTTACAAAGCACTAAATGGTTTAGCTCCCCTGTACTTGAGCGAGCTCTTAACGCATTATACTCCTTCACGTCTATTGCGATCTCAAAGTTCTGGCCAGTTGATAATACCTAGAATATCTAAATCGACTGCTGGCGGTAGATCCTTTTCCTATTTAGCACCAAAACTTTGGAACAATCTTCCTAACACTGTCCGGGAAGCAGACACAGTCTGTCAGTTCAAAGCCAGACTAAAAACACATCTCTTTGACCTAGCATTCACATAACACTCTATAGACTTTTATAATTCAATATTAGGCTGCTTAGATTAGGTCAGCCGGAACTGGGAACACTTCCCTTAAATCCTGATGTACTCGTTACATCATAAGAAGAATGGCATCTACGCTAATTTTAGTGTCTTTGTTTATCCCGAGGTTTTCCCGCAGCCTACCGGATCCAGGCCGTTTCCAGATCTGACGAAGGACCTTCGCCTGGACCCGATGACAATGCAGTGCTGAAGTGCCAACTAGCCTCTCCCTATGGAGGATCCCTATACCACTATACAGATAAAGCCTAGTGGAATTTTTCGGTTCGCGTATCTACCCGAAGTGTTAAGATAAAATAAAATTCTGCATCAAAATTTATAGACAAGACAAGTAGTTTGTTTAGGCATGGTTTGTGAGGAATTACAGACCTGCGCACACGTGTTCAAACGCACATAACTATGGAATCAATTCTGTGAACGCATCAATTCTGATGCGCATGTGAACGCCATCAGCGTCTATCACAGGTTCACATTTAAAGTCTGTTTAGAGAGAACGGTGTCGTCTTAGCGGCCCCTAATTTTTTTTTTTTTTTTTTTTTTTTGGATTTTAGTATTTTATTTTTAATTTTTTTTTTTTTGTATAGATTTGTTTTTATTAACATATTTACTTACAAGATGTCAATAAAGTGTACAAAGGATCTACAGTTTGATACATTACTTACATCTTAAGTACAAGGAATGAACATTTTCAAATTTTGAACATCAGACGTAAAATAAATAAAAAGTAAGTAAATAAAATCAAATATTAAAACAACAGCAAATATTACATAAACATTTCCCATCCCACCCCCCACCCTCTTCCCATGTATGGTTGTCAATTTCTTTTCATTTATATAAGCAGTCTATACAGTTTATACATATGTCCATCTGTATACTCACATACTTAAGTAAATCTACATATTAACTCACAATAAATGCATCAATAAGGAAGTTATACAAGATAGACCTGCAGAGGGCTAATTTGAAGCAGGTCCAGGAAGGCTCATACTAACATGGTGAGTCAAGTCTAGGGAAGGCAAAATGTCTATGAAAGGGCCCCAGATTTCTCTAAAGGCTACATGCTTCCCTCTCACATTATATAATATCTTTTCGGGTGTGCAGTAAGACACAAGCTCATTAATCCAATGTTTTACTAATGGTGAATTTTCAGATTTCCAGTTGATCAGAATACATTTTTTTACTGCAGTGCTCGCGAGTAAGATAAAATATTTTTTGTAGTAGTTCACATCAATAGAGCTTGTGTCCCCCAGGATCCATAGTTTTGGGTGCTGTTCAATTTGACTTCCTATTACCCTTGATGTTAACTCAATGACACGTTTCCATAATTCCTCTATCACTGGGCAACTCCATAGCATGTGTATGAGATCACCATCGCTTATTTTACATCTCTGACATTTGGAAGAAATGTTGCTGTCGATTTTATGTAGCCTGTAAGGGGTGTAGTATGTCCTATGGAATATATTAAATTGAATTTGCCTGTGTTTTGTGGAGGTTAGCACAGTCTGTGCTTGTTCCAATAGATGACACCAATCTGCCTCCTCATAAGTACAGTTTAGGTCTTTTTCCCATTTCCCTTTTGTAGATGTTTTATCATAAATCGGTAACTTTCCATTGATGATACCATATATAGAAGATATTATTCCTTTTGTTGATTTATGTCATTTGTTACATAGGTGGAATTCAAGAGGAGTTTCTTTTGGGATATATGGGAATGTTTCTTTGGATTTGTCCTTAATCCAGTCTCTAATTTGTAGGAATTTGAAGAGACTTTCTTTGGGAAGTTTGAATTTTTCATTTAGTTGTTGGAAGTTAGCAAAAGTATCATCAATGTATAAGTCAGCAACTGTATGGATTTCTCTTTTCCTCCACTCCCGCAACACTGAGTCAGCTATGTGGTGTGAAAGATTAGGATTGCCCCACAAAGGTGCCCTTCTAAGAAAAGAAATATTTGTGTCGAGAAGTAAATGAGATTCTTGCCAAACAGCAAATGTGTTCAGTATTATTGAGTTGTTTGTGAGTGCAGTTAAACATTTTTTTGTGCCTATGAATGGAATATCCTTTAAAGCCATGGATTTCATCTCATATTGTTCTATTGGGACCCATCTAACCTCACTGTTCTCCGCATGCAGCCAGATCCAAATCGGTCTGTACTGAGAAGCAAGATAATAATTCCTAAAATTTGGTAAGTTGAGTCCTCCCCTTGAATATGGAGCCTGTAGAGAGATAAGTTTGACCCTAGGGTTTTTTCTCTGCCATATAAAAGGAGTTAAAATTTTGTTAAGTTCTTTGAAGAAACTTTTGGGAACATTAATCGGAAGACATTGAAATAGGTAAATAAACTTGGGTAAAATGCTCATTTTAATAGTATTAATTCTGCCTATGAGAGACAGTGGAAGATCAATCCATCTTTGAAGGTTAAGCTTGGTTTGTTCCAAGAGTTTTATATAGTTCTGTTTAAATATATGCTCATTCGATTTACCAATTTGTATACCCAAATATTTGAAACCAACGCTGCACCATTTTAATGGGTAAGTGAGTGCTCTAATATTATTGTCTTGTATATTCAGTGGTAAAATCTCACTTTTAGTGTAATTTAATGTATATCCTGAGACTGCACTATATTCTTTGAGGCATTTCAATAGAGGAGGGACTGATGTTTGTGGATCAGTTATATATAATAAGAGATCATCTGCATACAAAGAAAGTTTATGTTCATTTGTGCCGAATTTAATTCCTGCTATGGAGGTGTTAGAGCGGATGGCAATGGCTAATGGTTCGATTGCAAGTGCAAAGAGCAGGGGGGAGCTTGGACAGCCTTGCCTGCATCCTCTGGATAGTGAGAAAGTGTTAGATAGAATGTCATTTGTTAAAATATTAGCTTTGGGGGCATTAAAAAGTGTTTTAACAAATTGAGTGAATTTCTCTCCAAAGCTCATAGCCTCTAGAGTTCGAAATAAAAAGCTTGGTTCAATCCTGTCAAATGCTTTGTTTGCATCCATAGACATTATTAACATAGGATTTAGATTTTTTTGAGCAGTGTTCAGTATATGTAGCAGTCGCCGCACATTGTCTGCTCCATATCTGTTTTTAACAAAACCTGTTTGGTCAGCATGTATTATCTTTGGAATAACATCTTCCAGTCTTAGAGCAATTAGTTTGGATAATATCTTATAATCAGCATTTAAGAGGCTGAGGGGTCTGTATGAGTCACATTTCTGTTTGTCCTTGCCCGGTTTTGGTAGCAGTGTGATTGTTGCAATTTCCAATGAGTCTGGTAATTTTTTATTTTCTAGAGCTTCTGTAATCATGTTTGTGAGTGGAGTTAATAATTTTTTTGAAAAAGCCTTATAATATTCGACAGGGAAGCCGTCTGGCCCAGGAGTCTTGTTATTCTGTAAAGAATTAATGGCTTTGAATACCTCCATTTCTGATATATCTGAATCTAACCGATCTCTGTCCTCATCTTGTAATTTTGGAAGGGTTATTCCATCCATGAACCTTTTTGCTCCAATATTATCAGCGTCCTGCCCAGTTTTATATAAATTTTCGTAAAATTGTTTGAATTCTGCATTAATGGATGGTGAATTATCAAGGAGTCTGCCGTCCTCTGTTAATATTGAGTGTATAAATTTATCAGATCTTTCCTTTTTAATTTGCCATGCCAAGAGTTTACTTGTTTTATTTCCAAATTCATAATAGTGATATCTAGTTCTGGCCATAGCAGCTTCCTCTTTGCTGGTACATAGATTATTATACTCCATCCTTGTTTTTTTTAATGTGTTAAGGTGTTCTTCCTTTTTGGTGGCAATATATTCCTGTTCCTGCTTTTTAATATCTCTTTCCAATTTGGTTAGTCTCTCTCTAATTTGTTTTACCTTGTGGGCACTGTATGATAAAATTTGGCCTCTCATGTAGGCTTTAAGAGCTTCCCAAATGTTGGCATGCGAGGAGGAATTTAAATTGGGATCAAGAAATATTTCAATTTTGGTAGTCATATATGAAATAAACTCAGGATCTTTCAACATGTAATTTTTAAATCTCCACCTGCGGGATGTGGGTTGCGAAATGTCAACCAACCATGAGAGTTTTATGGGATTATGATCTGAGAAGGTAGCTGGTAGGTAGGAGCATTCTATAACTGTAGTTCCCTTTCGTTGTCACTCCGAGTTACGTCGGATGACGACGAATGGGGTTTCGCTTAGAAAGCCTATCAACTTCGAGTATTACAAAACGAGCAAATGGCAAAGAAATGCCATGGGTCTGCGGAATTTGCATGACGTAACTCCGCCCCACCTCGTGGGTATAAAAGGAGGAAGTCCGCAACAGCAGTTTATGTTTTCGCTTCGGAGCCAAGTGTATTCTTCTCTCCACAAGCCAACTCTGAATTATCAGCTTCACGAACGAGTGCCTCGAGTGTTGGTGTGACGGCGATCTCCGGCGAGTGCGTGCTTCCTGCTTATCTCTGCAGTGGTTCATCAGAGAGTGCGTGCTTCCCCGGGCGCTTCAACACGTGAGTTCTCTCTCTAAAAGAGCGCACGCGGCACGTCTTTTTAAAGACGGCTCACCCGTGCATTTAAAAAAAAAAAAAAAAAAACGAATGGTTGCGGCAGCTTGGTATCGGACTCTGATGGGCACGAGCGTTGTCTAGTATGTTTGGGCTTGATCATACTAGAGCAGCGCTCGTGGATGACTCATGTTCTCTCTGTGGGAACATGATCATCGCGTCATATAGGTCGAGACTCGGTGAACTCACAAGAGTGAGAGTCCCCTCATCCACCCCCCGATCTTCGGCTGGTGGCCAGGGTGACCTGAGGGTGTTGGTCAGGAACAAGGCGCCGACTCCGTGTCCGTGACCCCAGCCTCCCCTCAACGGCGGTGCCCGCTAGTGAATAGGTGATTCCCACGAGTCTACCCTCTGGTGGCCCGTGTGTTTCATTTAAAGCTACAGAGGATGATACTATGTTTGTAGCAGCTTCACAAGGTGGGTTTGATTCTCTGCGAAGTGACGACTCGTCACAGCTGCCACCCTCTGGTGTGCATACGGCTGTGCCTGAGCCTGATCCAGAGATGACGGCCATGCTTTCCTGGGACGATTGGTTTTTGGGTAAGGCCGCCGACCCTCGTCCACGGCAAACCCCAATACCTTCCCTCCCGGACGTGCATGATGAGATCTCGAAGTCCCAGAAGACCCCCTGGTTTTCTCGGGACCGCTCGCTGATCTCATCCGCCTTTCCCCCCTCGATGGGGCCGCTGTCACGGGTACACTGGGGTTCCCCCGGCTGAACGCTCTGTTGCGATGCTATGTGTCCTCAGAGTGCTTCTTCTCGGCGCAATCCTAAGCACCCACCCGTGGTCTATAGTTTTCGTCTACATTTGTGGCGAGATCCTATAGCACCACGGGACTGGCAGCCGCCTCTCTGCAGGCCATGGCCATTCTGCTGGTCCTCGACCCAGATGCTCATGGACTTGCACGAGGGCGGGACTGACCCAGGGCTCTTCACTGAGTCGCGCGCCGCCACTGACCTTGCTCTCCGAGCGACGAAAGTGGCCGTACGCTCCCTGGGTCAGGTGATGCCTACCATTCTGTGGCTGAACCTGTCTGATGTGCTGAATGTCGCGCGGCCCCGTCTGCCCGACGTTCCCATATCCCAGGTCGGCCTCTTCGGCGGTGCGGTTGAGAACTTCGCCCAACAGCTCTCAACCGCCCATGTGCAGACTGACGTGATTCTGTCCCGATGGCCCGCCGTCCGCTCAGATCCCTCGGTCTGCCCACTGCCGAAGGCGCCCCCCCCGCGGCTTCTACCCCGCCCGTTTAAAGAGACGGTCCGGCTCTGGAAGCCGCGGGCGGACGCCACAGCCCTCTCCAGCCCCGCCCCCCGCTACGTGCTGGGTTAAGCGGCGCTCCTGAGACGGGCTCCACAGAGATGGGACTCAGTTCTTCCAGGAGTTGGTAGCAGGACCACTCCTTTCCCCGGTGGAGGGCCGGGGAAAAATCCTTATTCTCCTAAGAACTGACTCTCCCGTCTCTGGGAAGACAGAGTTCTCGGACGACACAGAGCGCCGCCCACAAGCCGTGCTCTCCTCGTCCCCCTCTGTCCCAGAGGTGCTTGACACGGCGTGCCGTCCACGGACCGCTTCGCCCCTGTCCCCCTCTGTCGCCAGACCCCTGGCAGAGCAGGCCCCCGCGGGACGACCAGCATGGTCCTCCCTTGGCCCCCTCTGCCAGGGTGCGGGTGCTAACCGTGCCCCCACACCGGGCCGCTATGCCGTCCACGTCTGGGCCAGTTACTCCGCTTCGCTGCCCCCCCGGGGGGACGCCTGTGGCCCGCGTGACCCCGCTGGTTCAGTTCCTGGGAGCCTGGCTAGAGCTCCCCGTCTGTCCCGCTGGGTCACGCACGCCATCAGGCTCGGCTATGCGATTCAGTTCGCACGGTCTCCTCCCCGCTTCCGGGGAGTCCGCTCCATTGTGGTCGGTGGCAATGCCCCCATCATGAGAGCTGAGATTCTCACCCTGCTGGCGAAGGGTGCGATCGAGACTGTCCCTCCAGCCGAGATGAGGTCCGGCTTCTACAGCCCCTACTTCATTGTCCCCAATAAAACCGGTGGGTTACGGCCAATCCTGGACTTGCGCGTGCTGAACCGCTCCCTTCACAGGCTGCCGTTCAAGATGCTCTCCGCCAAACGCGTTCTCGAATGCGTGCGGCCCCAGGATTGGTTTGCAGCGATCGACCTGAAGGACGCCTACTTTCATGTCTCCATTCTTCCTCGACACAGACCGTTCCTACGTTCGCAGTCACTGCTGACTTGCCTGAGACATCTCAGGAGCAAGAATGCGGTTCCACTGAAACATTTTCAGAGGCTCCTGGGGCATATGCCATCTGCAGCCGCGGTCACGCCGCTCGGGTTGCTTCATATGAGACCGCTTCAGCTTTGGCTTCGCGACCGAGTCCCGAGGTGGGCATGGCATCAAGGCACGCTCCGGGTACCAGTTACTCCGACCTGCCGTCAGTTCCTCACCCCGTGGTCGAACCTCAGTTTCTCAGGGCGGGTGTCCCCCTGGAACGAGCTTCCCGGCACGTTGTGGTCTCCACGGATGCCTCCACCACGGGCTGGGGCGCCATGTGCAATGGACATGCTGCTGCGGGCTCCTGGACAGGACCCCAGCGGCTATGGCATGTCAATTGCCTCGAGTTGTTGGCAGTACGCCTTGCCCTGCACCGCTTCCGGGCGTTGCTCAGGGGTCAACACGTACTAGTCCGCTCAGACAATACCGCTACTGTAGCGTACATCAACCATCAAGGTGGTCTACGCTCCCGCCGTATGTCACAACTCGCCCGCCACCTCCTTCTATGGAGTCAGAAGCATCTGAGGTCGCTTCGAGCCATTTTCATTCCCGGAGCCCTGAACTGTGCAGCCGACGAGCTCACAGCTTCAGCCCCTCCCTGGAGAATGGCGACTCCATCCCCAGTCGGTCAGCTGGTTTGGGACCAGTTCGGGGACGCACAGATAGATCTGTTTGCCTCTCACGACTCGACCCATTGCGCCCTGTATTTTTCCCTGACCGAGGGCACGCTCGGCACGGATGCACTGGCGCACAGCTGGCCGCCGGGCCGCAAATATGCGTTTCCCCCAGTGAGCCTTCTTGCGCAGACCTTGCGCAAGGTCAGGGAGGACGAGGAGCAGGTCATTTTGGTCGCGCAGTATTGGCCCGGCCGGACCTGGTTCCCCGAACTTGCACTCCTCGCGACAGCACCTCCCTGGACCATTCCTCTGAGGAAGGACCTTCTTTCTCAGGGACGGGGCACCCTGTGGCACCCTCGCCCCGATCTCTGGAGCCTCCACGTGTGGCTCCTGGACGGCTCGAGGTAGGTTTGAGTACCCTTCCACCAGCGGTGGCGGCTACCATCACTTCCGCTAGAGCGTCGTCCACGAGACACGTCTACGCGTTGAAGTGGAACCTCTTCGTCGACTGGTGCTCTTCTCACCGAGAAGACCCCCGGAGATGCTCGACCAGCGTTGTGCTTTCCTCCTTCAGCAAGGGTTGGAGCGAAGGCTGTCTCCCTCCACCCTTAAGGTCTATGTTGCCGCCATTGCCGCACACCATGACCTAGTCGAAGGTAAGTCGGTAGGGAAGCACGACCTGGTCATTAGGTTCCTGAGAGGAGCAAGGAGACTAAATCCTCCTCGTCCTCCTCTCGTTCCCTCTTGGGACCTCTCAGTGGTTCTAACTGCCCTGAAGAGTGTTCCCTTTGAGCCCCTGCAATCAGTTGAGCTTAAGTTCCTGTCAATGAAGACAGCGCTCCTGGTTGCACTGGCCTCCATCAAGAGGGTAGGGGACCTGCATGCATTCTCCGTCGACGAAGCGTGCCTGGAATTCGGACCGGCTTTCTCTCACGTGATCCTGAGACCCCGGCCCGGATATGTGCCCAAGGTTCCTACCACTCCCTTTCGGGACCAGGTGGTGAACCTGCAAGCGCTGCCCCCGGAGGAGGCAGACCCAGCCTTGGCACTGCTCTGTCCAGTACGCGCTCTTCGCGCCTATGTAGACAGGACGTGGTGTTTCAGGACCTCAGACCAGCTCTTTGTCTGTTATGGTGGGAAGCTGAAGGGAAAGGCTCTCTCCAAGCAAAGGTTGTCTCACTGGATAGTGGACGCCATTGCCTTGGCTTACCAGCAGCAAGGTCGACCGTGCCCCCTTGGTGTGACGGCCCACTCCACCCAGAGTGTGGCATCCTCTTGGGCTCTAGCGCATGGCGCCTCGCTAACAGACATCTGCAGAGCTGCAGGCTGGGCGACACCTAACACATTCGCCAGATTCTATAATCTCCGAGTGGAGCCAGTGTCCTCTCATGTACTCGCTTCAACTAGCTAGTACCGGACCCGCTCAGGTGTCTTCGCTTGCTCGCCATTCCACTCCACGGACTGGATACGTGCGATATTCTCCTCAGGTGAGCTTCCCCGAAAGCCCTGAGTTCCTCCAGCACTCCTGACGTCGGCGCCAGTGTCTATTGCCTGCGCGTCGGCTAGGTGCCTCCCGTGTGCATGTTCCCTCCCCTGAGCGACCCCCACATGTGTATTTCCACTGTAAGCCTCTCTGAGCATGTGTCTTTCCCTTGGCAAGCCACCTTGCCACCCCTGGGGTTGAAATATTCCACCTGCGGCTGGACACCCCAGTGTTCTCCATATGTTTCCTTCGGGTCATATGTGTATTCTCTAAGTCCCCCCCTTCTGGGTTGGCATTAATTGCATACTTCCCCTAGCTTGGGATATGCTTCCCAGTGTACCTTGGTATTCCTGTGTTAAATGGAGTCCTTCGTCCAGTCTATGACAGGGATCTCGATTTACGCAGGGCACTGGAAGACAGCTGAGAAGGTGGCGTGATTAGACTGGTAACCCCATTCGTCGTCATCCGACGTAACTCGGAGTGACAACGAAAGGGAACGTCTCGGTTACGTATGTAACCCTCGTTCCCTGAGTAGGGAACGGAGACGTTACGTCTGCCTGCCACTTTCCGCTGTACCGCGGGGATCGCCTGAGCTCAGTCTTGGCTCCTCAGCGAAGAAACATAAACTGCTGTTGCGGACTTCCTCCTTTTATACCCACGAGGTGGGGCGGAGTTACGTCATGCAAATTCCGCAGACCCATGGCATTTCTTTGCCATTTGCTCGTTTTGTAATACTCGAAGTTGATAGGCTTTCTAAGCGAAACCCCATTCGTCGTCATCCGACGTAACGTCTCCGTTCCCTACTCAGGGAACGAGGGTTACATACGTAACCGAGACGCTATCATACCTTGTGACATCAAGAACATGTCAATTCTAGAGTGTGTATTATGGGTAGGTGAAAAGAAAGAAAAATCCCTCTGGTTTGGATTGAGATTTCGCCATACGTCAATTATGCCTATGTCTTTCATACCTTGGTTTAGTGCTGTTGCTGCCTTTGATAGTAAAGATGTTTTGGGTAGTGACCGATCCAAAAGAGGATTTAAAACCAGATTGAAGTCTCCTCCCACAACACATTGACCCCCAATTGTAGCCAGTTTCATAATCAGATTGTTAAAGAACAACGGGTCATCATAGTTGGGCCCATATATATTCACTAAGGATATCTTGTTCCTATTTATTTCACAATCTACAAGTAAAAATCTGCCGTTTTGATCCTTTTCAACCGAATTTAATTTAAAGTTCAGGTGTTTATTAATGAGCAAAGCAACACCTCTTGCTTTTGAGGAGAAAGAGGAATAAAAAACATTACCCACCCAGTCTCTGCACAGTTTTACATGTTCAGAGTCAGTGAGGTGGCTCTCTTGAATAAAAGCAATGTCTACCCTTTGCCTCTTTAAATATGTCAACATTTTCTTCCTTTTAATTGGTGAGTTGATCCCTCTTATATTCCAAGATATACATGTTAGTTTACCCATAATATAAATTTTTCGTGTAGATGTCTCAGAAGGATAATTATCATTCTAACCAGTTCTAAGGATGGAATCTGAACCTGAGAGTAATCTGGATTATGTGAGTAAGTGGAAATTTGAGTTTTAGTGAGAAACCATACAAAACCCCAAAACATTAAAGTAAAAACCCGCCTAATAAAACCCTTGTAACAAAAACACATTAGGTAGGTAACGTTAACTCTCTTAAGCAACAGGTGTGGCTCCAGCAACTGCTGATAATTTTTTTTTCTTCTTTTAACAAAAAAAAACAAAAACAAAAAAAACAACAACTGGCCACTCATAACAGTTTGTATATAGGAACGCTTGCAATTTTACAATATGAGAAATGAGGCAGAAATATGCAAGTTATAGAGAAAATGAAAAGCATGATCTGATTCTACCATTCTGATACAAACCATAACATCACGTAAATTAGCCTCCACATAGGTTCCACAGTTTACCATCAGTCAAAGTCCAAGTTACTTATTATTTGAAGACAACCGGATTCGATTATTATATCGTAGTTTGAAATTTGAATCACAACATTCCTCATCAGTCTATAACGATGGACTGTGTACTGCTGTCACTTTGAATAGCTTTATTACTCACTTGGAAGGGCTTCCAAAAGCGTTACACTTCTGCTGGAGTGGAGAAAAACTTAATTGTTTCCAGGTGCTTGATACGAAGCTGAGCTGGGAAGATCAGCGCGTATTCCACTCCCTTCTCTCGCAATGTCCTCTTCACGTCACGGAACTCATCTCTCCTACGCTGCAGGTCTGCGCTGTAATCTGGGTAGAATGATATCCTTTTGTTCTCGTATGTCAACTCTCCTTTACTTCTGGCCAGTCGAAGGGTTTTTTCTTTGTCTCTGAAGTTTAAGAATTTGGCGATGATGGGCCGCGGTCTGTCAGACTTCTTCCCGATGCGATGTGCTCTTTCCAGAGTGACATGTGAGGTAAAGTTATCCTTCCCCAGTATTTCCGGTATAAACTTTTCCAAAAATCCCACAGTATCACGACCCTCTGCTTGTTCCGGAACATTTATGATCCTAATGTTAGACCTCCTGCTGCGGTTTTCCAAGTCGTCAGTTTTGGTTTTGAGGTGCGTTATCAGTTTCTCCATTTCGCCAACACGGTCGCGCGTATCTTTGATATTGTCTTCATTTGTACTCACTCGTGTCTGTATCTCCTCGACCTGTTCCGCCAGCGTAGAGAGTGAAGACTCGATTTTCGTTAATGTCGTTTGAATGTCGGCTGTTTTCTTGTCAATATGCTTTGTGAGATCGTCTTTAGTTTCTTGAATGGCAACGAGAAGTTTGTTGAAGGATGTTTCTTTTTCCCCGTCCGCCATGTTTCCTGGGTTTACCGCGTGCAGGTGCCGTGAAGTTTGACTTGTGGTTTTCTTTTGCTTTTTATGTCGAAAATTGTAGCTTGCCATACAAAAGTGATCTTAATGGCTTTGCCTTTTGCAAACAAATTAAATTGATGAGAGGTTAAATCAAGTTAAAGGCAGATGCTAGGTACCACTACCGGGAGCTCACGAATACACGTCTGCACTCACCCGCTGCATTCGGAAAGCCCCTTAGCGGCCCCTAATTTAATAACAAATGATCATTTAGACGGAAGTGAATCAATCAAAACTAACTTTAGCTGGAAAAAACATTATTCAAAAACCACTATAAAACTAAACCAATCTCTGTTACCTTAAATTATATGTTTATCTCTGTAAAGCTGCTTTGAAACAATCTACATTGTTAAAAGCGCTATATAAATGAGGATGACTTGACTTGACTTGACTTGACTTGACTCTGTTCCATGTGAAAGGATATTTTCCAAAGCTGGGGAGATTTTGTCCAAGAAGAGGAATCATCTAAACCCCAAAACACTTGAAAAAATTCTGTTTCTCAATAAAAGTCTATTGTAATCCTTCCTTCACCCACCCCAAACTGCAGTGTTGCTCCTCTATATCCGCAGTCCCATAAACACACACTGCACTAAAACGTCTCAGGTTACTATTGTAACCATAGTTCCCTGAGAACAGGGAACGAGACGATGCGTCGATCGACGCCATGGGAACGCCCCCAGCGTGACTGCGTCTGAAGCATCCATGTCAACTAGTCCAATGGAAAGAATGAGTGTCACGGGCGGGTGACGTCATGACCAGGAAATGATAAAAGCACATCCGGTGCAAACCGGCATTAGCTTCGAAAATTGCCGAAGCAAGCCGATCACAGGGATGCAGGAAGTATGGCAGGGTGACGCATCGTCTCGTTCCCTGTTCTCAGGGAACTATGGTTACAATAGTAACCTGAGACGTTCCCTTACGAAGGGAACTCAACGATGCGTCGATCGACGCCATGGGAACGAGAATACCCAAAGCGCCAGAATTCCAAGTACCTGAGTGTTAGTCTGTTGTAACTAAGCACTAAGCACCTGAGAACCTGGGGCAGCATCCAGGTCCAGGCAGTAAAACCTAATGAATGTGAGCGGTGAGGACCAGCCTGCCGCATCACACACGTCTTGAAGAGAAACTCCAAGTAATAAGGCTTTAGAGGCTGCCATACACCTCGTAGAGTGAGCTCTGACCGCCAAAGGACACGGCTGGTCAGAGTACTCGTATGCAAGTGAAATAGCCTCAACTATCCACTTACTAACCGTCTGTTTAGAAGCAGGAAGACCCTTCTCAGGTGATCCAAGCAAATAAATAACTGGTCGGACTTCCTCATTGAAGATGTCCGATAAACATAAGTATCCAGTGCTCGCACTGGACACAAGAGGTTCAGCCTTTCCTGGTCCGCAGTGTGCCACGAAGGAAACGTGAAATCAGGGGGTATCAACCCAACGATGTACCCCCCACAGGGCGTGGTAAGCCGCAATGGCCACCACGTAGACCTAAAGCGTGGAAGGACATAGACCTGACGTAAAGCGCTCCTGCAGGAACTCGAGTACTGTGTTCACAGAACAGTTAACCGGATCCCACTGATGTCGGTGACACCATACAGAAAAAACTTTCCATTTAAGCGCATATAGTTTCCTAGTAGCTGGAGCTCTGGAGCTCTGGAGCTTAGAATGGTCTCAACAACCTCAGTTGAGAGACCACTCTCTATGAGTTGGGCCCCCTCAGAGGCCAAACCCACAGGTTCCAAATCTCCAAATATTGTGCCCCCGGCCTGAGACAGAAGGTCTCTCCTGATCGGGATTTCTCCAAGGGAGGACGGTCTAAGAGATGGATCAGGTCCGCAAACCAGATCCGACTCGGCCAGCGTGGTGCTACTAGCAGTAGGCTTATTCCGTACTGGCGAACTCGCTCCAGAACTCCTGGGTGCAGAGCAACAGGGGGAAATGCGTACAGACGTAGCCTCGGCCACGTCTGCACCATAGCATCCAGCCCAGGGGGCTGGGTGAGTAAGGGAGAACCAAAGTGCACAGTGCGTCGTATGCTGAGACGCAAACAGATCCACCTCTGCTTGGCCGTAAAACTCCCAAATAATCCCCTGGCCTCAGCTCCTGCCTCGACAGGATGTCTGCTCCAATATTTTGGTCCCCAAGAATATACACTGCCCTCAGGGAGAGTACCTTCCCCAGAGACCACAGGAGGATCCTCAGACCCCCCTGACGGTTCAGATAAGAGACCACCGATGTGTTGTCTGTACGGACGAGCACATGATGACCCCTCAGGTCTGGGAGGAATTGCTTCAACGCATTGAAGACAGCCATCATCTCCAGGCAATTTATGTGCCACAAGAGATGATGACTCTTCAACAGACCCTGAACCGAGCGGCCTTCCATTACCGCTCCCCAGCCGGTAAGGGAAGCATCTGTCGAGATAGTAACTCGATGGCAAAGAGCTCCAAACACCGGACCCTGGGTTAAGAACCAGTGCTTCCTCCATATAACTAAGGCACGAAAGCAACGCCGCGTGACCTTGATCATACGAAGTGGGTTTCCCCTCGGGGAGAACCCTCTGGTCCTGAGCCACCACTGTAAAGGCCTCATGTACAGCAGGCCAAAAGGTATCCCGTTGGACGCTGCTGCCAAAAGACCCAACAGTCTCCCGAACTGTTTTACAGTGTGTGACTGGCCTAGCTTCAGCTCTTTTGTGGCTGACAGGATAGCAGCTACACGAACGGGCGATAGGGTGGCCCGCATCGTCACTGAATCCCATACCACACCAAGGAAAGTGGTTCTCTGTACTGGAGAAAGCACACTCTTCTTGGTATTGAGCCTCAACCCCAACATCTGCATATGAGCGAGAACGACACCTCGGTGCCGAACCGCCAACTGCTCTGATTCCGCTAGAATCAGCCAGTCGTCGATGTAGTTCAGAATACGTATGCCCTGCAGCCTGAGCGGGGCTAGAGCTGCATCTACGCATTTCGTGAACGTGCGGGGTGATAGAGCTAGACCGAAAGGAAGTACCCAATACTGGTATTCTTTGCCCCCGAAAGAAAACCTAGGAACCTCCTGTGCGGAGGGAGGATGGAGACATGGAAGTAAGCGTCCTTCAGATCTATCGTGACAAACCAGTCCTCGGATCTGATTTGAGTCACGATCTGTTTGAGTGTCAGCATCTAGAACTTGAGTTCCTGTACTGAACGATTTAACAGACGAAGATCTAAAAAGGGACGCAACTCTCCATCCTTTTTTGGAACAATGAAATAACGGCTGTAAAAACCCGACCTCGGTCGGGTGAGTACACCTGTTCTATAGCTTCTTTCGCTAACAGGGCCTTTACCTCTTGCTCCATTACCAGAGCCTGCTCGGGATGCACCACTGTGGGCAACACCCCGATGTAACGAGGAGGACGTGAACCAAACAGGATTCTGTATCCTTTCTCTACAATCTGCAGGACCCAACGAGAAATATTCGGCAGAAGCTTCCACGCTGCCAGAAAATTTACTAAGGGAACCAGCCTCTCGAGGCTAGTCTCTGGTGTTAACGAGACAGCCAGTCCCGGAGCCTGAAACATAATGGCAGGAACTACCTGAACTGGCTGCTCTAAAACCCCCCTCAGAGGGCGCGAAACCGATGCAGTGCCGCAGCATAGCATCAGCGACTCGCTGGAGACCGCTGCGCCCCGAAGCACCAAGGGTGACGGGGTTGGCAGAACGGTCCCGTGAGGACCCCGAAGTGGAACGGGCACCGTATTCTGAGGTGTACACCGCTCCACTTCGGTCGGGGCTGTCCTCACAGGTCTGACGCCAGTGACGTCAGGACCTCTTTTTTTTTTTTTTTTTTTTTTTTGAGCCGAAGTCTTCTTCGCCTGAAGAACGGTCCTCAGATCCGGCTTCGACTTAGAAGACTTCGACTGAGAGTGTTGCGCCTGTTTCCATTGTTTATGTGGAGGTGCACGAGACGAAACACTCTCTTTCTGTTGCACATGATATGATGAGCTCGACGGCTGGGGCTGCTCACGCCCAGCAGCCCCAGGGGGCTGGACACGGCGAGGGATAAACTTTTTAAAAGCGTCAGCTTGCTTCTTAGACTCCTGAAATCGCTCTACGACCGCGTGGACTGCGTCGCCAAAGAGACCAGAAGGTTCAAGCGGAGCATCTAATAAAAAAGCTTGATCTTTTTCTTTAATCTCTGACAGATTTAACCATAAGTGTCTCTCAGTAGCTACCAAGGCTGCCATAGACCGCCCAATTGCTCTGGCGGTCTCCTTAGTAGCCCTGAGAGAAAGATCGGTAGCACGACGAAGTTCTCGAATATCGTCATGAGTAATTCCCTCACTACTATCCAGATCCCCCAGCAGGTCAGCTTGATACGCCTGTAGCACTGCCATTGTATGCAGACATGCTCCAGCTTGACCTGCTGCCGTATAAGCTTTGCCCACTAAAACCGAGGTGGCTTTAAGCGGTCTAGTGGGCAAAGCCGAGGCTTTCAGGGACGATGCGGGACCAGGCGAAAGATAGCTGGCTAAATTCTGTTCCGCCTGGGGCATCGCCTCATAACCATACTCTTTTAGCCCTCTTATTCTCGAATAAGTGTTAACTTGAGGGCTAAAAAGTCGTGAAGAGTAAGGTTTATTCCACGATTTCGATATTTCATTGTGAAGATCGGGAAAAAAGGGAAGCTCTCGTGGTGGAGATAATGTAGTGGATGATAAAAAGCGCTCATCTAATTTACTTTTAGGACGAGCGCCTTTATTCTCAGATGGCCATACAATATTTAATTTTTCTACAGCCCGTGACATAACATCCACCAGCTCATCATATGCTGGGGAAATAAATTGTGAATCTTTTTCCCCCCTGTGTGTGCTTTCACTCTCCATACTCATAACATCAACCTCCTCGGAGGAAGAGCATTGAAGTAATGGAGGGCTCTCTCCCCGGGCGGAAGAAACCGCAGAGCGTGCTTCCGACACCGGGGGGAGAGCGCTGGATCTTCCGGGTAAGGAAGGAGAAAAGGCCAAGAGACCCGTCTCCAACCCCTCCGAAAGATCCTTCCGCGATCCCCAGGAATGCATTCTCCGCGCCGCCTCGGCAGACGCGGGTTCTGATCCCTGAGGATCGCGAGCCTGCCCACTCTTTACATCAAAGCGTGACAGGCGAGAGCGGAGCATGTGGAGCGGTAGCATTTCACAGTGTTGACACTCAGCCTCCTCGAAGGCTGAGACCGCATGCTCCACTCCCAAACAAATGACACAAAGCTCGTGTGTGTCCCCACCCGTTAAATAACGCGGGCAGGGAGGAACACACTGCTTGTACACTTGTTTCGCCATAACGTTTCCGAATAAATTGCAACAGACAACAATAAATAGACAGAGACAGTATAACACAGATCGCTTGCTGAGGCAACAGAAGCTAATGCCGGTTTGCACCGGATGTGCTTTTATCATTTCCTGGTCATGACGTCACCCGCCCGTGACGCTCATTCTTTCCATTGGACTAGTTGACATAGATGCTTCAGACGCAGTCACGCTGGGGGCGTTCCCATGGCGTCGATCGACGCATCGTTGAGTTCCCTTCGTAAGGGAACTAGTAACAGTTCAATGCACAAACCCCCCCAGAAACAATTCTTAAAGGGATAGTTCACCAAAAAATGAAAATGAAGTCATTAATTACTCACCTTCATGCTGTACCAACCCCGTAAGACCTTCGTTCATCTTCGGAACACAAGATATTTTTGATTACATTTGAAAGCTTGATCACTCCTCCATAGGCTTCCTAAGGGATTGAAACTTGACGGCCCAGAAAGTCATTGAAGAAAATGTTTAAATATTCCATGTGACTACAGTGGCTCAACTATAAGTTTATCAAGCGACGAGAATACTTTTTGTGCGGAAAAAAAAACAAAAATAACAACTTTATTCGACTATTCCTTTTCTTCCTTGTGGACCTGAGACGTGAGTTCAAGAGATTTCCACGACGCATGCGCGAGAACTGAGAAGAGGACGTTCTTCTTCTACTACTTCTTGTTACTGGCTGCTCACTGCTTAGGAGTATTACCGCCACCTACTGTATAAGATGACGTGCTGACATAGCCGGAAGCGCAAAACTTTCTGTTTACAAGCAGAGGAAGACGCACGCTGTACATAAGCTTTTGAATTCGTAAATATGTTCGCAGATTTCGACGTAGATGAAGACTTAAACTTTTTTAACCAACCTTACCTATTCGAATCAGAATATACAGACATTGAACTACAAGAGACGGAAGAGGCTGCAACACAACCGCAGTCACAAGCTTTTGCAAGACAGAGAGCATTGGAGAGCTGGTGGTGTAAATGCCATCAGTGCCAAGCGATGCCTACAGAACAGGAGAGCATGTGCTGCATCGATTGGGACATTGTAATGCCACAGCTTGAAAATATGGATAACGCAGACAATGGGACAAGTGTATGTCGCTGTATAACAGAGGATCCCGGTTTTCTGCCCCTGCTAAGTCGCAGTGTTTTAGAAGTTTTTTTTTTATTTGCCTAAAGTGAACTGGAAGCGACGTCCGAGACCAGAAGGACCAGATGACACACTATCTGTAGAGTAAGTAGGTTTGTTTTGACTGTACAGTTATTACACATGAAGCCTATCTTTTTACAATGCATGTTTTACTATGCTGTGTGTGTGTGTGTTTGTGTTTTGTGTGTGTGTGTGTGTGTGTGTGTGTGTGTGTGTGTGTGTGTGTGTGTGTGTGTGTGTGTGTGTGCGTGCATGTGTGCGCACACTTGGCAATCAATCTCTTTCTGATTCTGATCTGTTTTCTGTTTACAGTCAGTGCAAGTGTGTACACACACACACACACACACACACACTCTCTGTCTTGCAAAAGCTTGTGACTGCGGTTGTGTTGCAGCCTCTTCCATCTCTTGTAGTTCAATGTCTGTATATTCTGGTTCGAATAGGAAAGGTTGGTTAAAAAAGTTTAAGTCTTCATCTATGTCGAAATCTGCGGACGTATTTACGAATTCAAAAGCTTATGTACAGCGCGCGTCTTCCTCTGCTTGTAAACAGAAAGTTTTGCGCTTCCGGCTATGTCAGGACGTCATCTTATACAGTAGGTGGCGGTAATACTCCTAAGCAGTGAGCAGCCAGTAACAAGAAGTAGTAGAAGAAGAACGTCCTCTTCTCAGTTCTCGCTCATGCGTCGTGGAAATCTCTTGAACTCACGTCACAGGCCCACAAGGAAGAAAAGGAATAGTCGAATAAAGTCGTTATTTTTGTTTTTTTTCCGCACAAACAGTTTTCTCGTCGCTTGATAAACTTATGATTTCCATTACACGAGAGAAGATGTTAAAACTTCATGCTGATTTGTACTCGGCTTTCGCCAAGATAAGCACCAACTAAGACGTAGCTTTACAGTAACCTATGCTTCTCCATCCATTTACGCTTCTTTCCATCTAGTGACGTGAATCTCCTTCTGTCTGGTGTTAATAGCTGCAGTGTATTTGCGCGTCAGCACACACAACGGCTGCAACCACAGTGCTGTCCCCCCATAACAACCGTCTGGATTGAGCGGAGTAGGGAACATCTCTAGGGTCTTCAAGTGGGCACCTTCCGTCCTCAGTGTTTCGTCGACTAGCCCACGACACCTCAAGAGGGCTCGACAGTGACTCTGGCGTCCCAGAGTCACCCCCCTCCGTCCCCCACTCAACTCAGCCCAGCTTACTGACCTCTACATCCCTCCTGCTGCTGAGACCTAACCACAATCTCACAATCTCACCGCAACCCAACCATACGCGCCAACCCGTTTGACTAAGGCTGTCGAGCCCCACTGGTGCGTTAATATGCAGTTTCAGTGGCAACGGTTCCGTATGGCATACCACCTACCACAAAACACAATATCTGCCCAACCACCCGTCATTCACGCAATATACACAGGAACGTAATGACTGTAAATACTATACAACCTACACAAATAAACCAACAGTTGCTGCTGAGACCTAACCACAATCTCACAATCTCTCCGCAACCCAACCATACGCGCCAACCCGTTTGACTAAGGCTGTCGAGCCCCACTGGTGCGTTAATATGCAGTTTCAGTGGCAACGGTTCCGTATGGCATACTACCTATTCCTCAGCTGGGATTGTGCAGAGCCATTTGAAGCACTTTAAAGCCCTTTGAAACTGCTTTGATTTGGACTTCAAAACAAAAGACTGGACTCCAATACAGACGAGTGAAGGCGAGAGCTGCGTTTGTGTTTCTTCAACCTTCTCCCGTTCTTTTCCCCTTTATAAGAAAACCATCAGGGATGAGCTTGAATTCAGTTTCCTCGATATGCTGGTCTGCCTGTAAATAATGAAGCCACTGTCCTTCACTGCCCTATTTTACATTCAGATACACATGCATCAAAAATGGCGGATGACAACAAGGTGCAAGCGGCAGGCAGCAGGCCGGGAGCGGATAAAGAAATTGTTTGTCACTTATGCCATATTCCTGCTGGAAACTTGGACGCAAAAACCTTAATGTGTAAGCGCTGTAAGAAGGATTACTGCATTAAATGTCTAAAAAAAGACGAAGTGGAGTATGTCATACTGCAGAAACAAAACACAGGCATAATGTGGTTTTGCCCATATTGCGAGGAAAGTGTGGAAAAGAAAATCGCGATGGAACAGATGATTGAGGAAAAGTGCCAAATTATAATCCAAAAATTTGAGCAACGATGGCAAGAGATGGAAAATAAGTTGGAGAAAAAATGCGATGAGACGAGGGTGATTGAAATCATACGTGAGCAGCTAAACGAACACCAGAAAAAAGGTACGCCGAGTTGGGCCGAAGTTGTGAAAAACGCCGAACCAAAGGAGAATGCTTGTGCCTTTAATAAAGTTCTTACTGAACTGGACGAAAGGAAATCAAGAGAACGGAACATTGTGCTGTTTGGAATAAAGGAGAGTGACGGGGAAGAGAGGGAAGATCGACATCAAAAAGATGTAGACGCCGTAAAGGATGTATTTAAAACGTGCAAGGTCCGTACAACGGTGGATTCCTTTGTGAGAGTTGCCCGGCTTGGAAAATACAGCGGGAGTGAGGGAACAGATGAACCTGTGAGACTGGGGAGACCTGTTCTGGTTACTCTGCAAAATATGGAGTTAAAGATCAGCCTGTTTAGGAAGATCTCTGCGCTGCACCAAACGGACAAGCATAGAAACGTGAGATTAGCAAATGATCTGACAAAGACTGAGAGAGAAAAGGAAAAGGAGTTATATGATGAAGCAAAGGAAAAACAGCGGAAGTCATCAGGAGAATAGACCTTCAGAGTCCGTGGACCTCCCTGGGCAAGGAGAGTGGTGAGAATACCTAAGACTGAGTGACTTAAGAAGCCTGACCCTGTCTCTGTTAAAGTAGAATGTAAATCTCCGCCCAACCTCTTATGTTTATATACCAATGCAGATCAACTTCATAACAAACTGCCTGAATTTGCTGTTCGTTTGAGATTACTCCCGCTTATTCATATAATTGGAATCACAGAAGTTAAATCAAAGAGTCATAGGCAACAGATGATACCAATGGAATTTAACTTGGATGATATAGAGGATTATAATATGTTTTCGAGGAATATAGAGAACGATATAGGTAGAGGCTTACTGCTTTATGTACACAAAACTTTAGACGTAAAAGAAATGGTAACCGTCTCAGAATTCCAAGAAAGTATTTTTGTTAAGATTAAATGTAGCAATAACGAGAATGTGATTATCGGAGTAATTTACAGGTCAAATAATGGAACTGAGAGCAATAATGATAACCTTTTGGTTTTACTAGAAGAAGTGACGACTATAAAAAACTCATACAAACTAATTATGGGGGATTTTAATTTGCCAAATATTGATTGGAGATTGTTAGAGGTGAAGGGAAATAACCCCATATCATTAGATAACAGGTTCTTGGATTGTATTCAAAATGTATGGTTGTTCCAACATGTTTTAGAGCCAACAAGGTGGCGAGGCGGTGATACACCACATGTATTGGATCTTATTGTAACAAATGAGGAACACTTGATAGATGACATTCAATATCTAAGCCCTTTGGGCAAAAGTGATAATTGTGTCTTGTTGTTTAAGGTAAATTGTTATACACAAATGTTAAATAATGTACACATAAGAAGGAACTACAATAAGGCCAATTACGATGAAGCACGTAGGTAGTTGGAGAATTTTGATTGGATATCACATCTATCTAATTATGATGTTAATAAAAAATGGGTACTTATAAAGTCTAAGCTGAAGGAAATAGAGGGGAAATTTGTACCGATTGTTAAAATTACGCCCTATAATAGTGACAATAATTATAAAAAATACTTCTTTCCATTAGATGACATAACAAAAACAAAAATAAAAGAAAAAAACAATCTTGGAAGGAAAGCATTACGAAGTAAAAAGCCAGAAATACAGCAGGCTTATCGGAGAGTTCGAAATATTGTGAGGATGAGAACGCGAAATTTAAAGCGGAAATATGAAGAGGAATTGGCCAAGCAATCTAAATATAAACCAAAGGTCATATGGAACTACATAAATAAAAGGACAAAAATAAAAACTGCAGTAGGTGATTTATATTGCAATCAGATTAATACTAACTCTATAAAAACAGAGAAAGATATAGAAAAGGCAGACATATTGTCAGAATACTTCTGTAGTGTATTTGTTGAAGAGCCTGATGGGCAGATACCTGAGGTACCAAGGTTGGACGTTCAACAAATAGAACATCTTGAAATAACAGTTGAAGATACAAAAAGGCTTTTACAGAAAAGTAATGTATATAAATCCCCTGGACCGGATTTGATACACCCTAGGATTTTGAAGGAACTGGCGACTGAGATTGCTGAACCGCTAACAGTACTATTTAACAAATCATTAGAGGATTCAGTTTTACCAAATGATTGGAAAGAGGCTCAAATTAGTGCAATCTTTAAAAAAGGAAATAAATCTCTAGCTGGAAACTATCGACCAGTTAGTTTGACGTCAGTTGTTAGCAAAACAATGGAAAAATTGATAAGGACATATATAGTCAATCATATGAAAAATAATAAACTATTTAGTAGTAAACAATATGGCTTCATATCTGGGCGGTCAACTTCTCTTCAGTTACTCACAGTTTTTGATAAATGGTCACAAGCTTTGGATAGAGGACAAACAGTGGATTGTATTTATTTGGACTTTCAAAAAGCCTTTGATACTGTCCCTCATAAAAGACTACTATCAAAGTTAAAATCCTATTGTTTAGACAACAGAGTTATTTATTGGATACAGGATTTTTTTGCACAATAGAAAACAACAGGTGGTAGTGAATGGTGCTGCCTCAGATTGGAAACGGGTGACATCTGGGGTCCCACAGGGGTCAGTCTTGGGCCCTGTTTTATTTGTAATATATATAAACGATCTGCCAGATGTGATACAATCTGATGTTTACCTTTTTGCGGATGACACTAAAATTTTCAGAATAATAACAAGTGACACAGACCGAGCCCATCTTCAAGAAGATCTCTGTAGCATGAGCAAATGGTGTGATCAGTGGCTATTAAAGATGAATCCCGAAAAATGTAAACATTTACATATTGGGAGAAAAAATGACACTGTGGCCAACTATGTAGTTGGGGATATAGTGGTTAATCCTGTACATGAGGAGAGGGACGTAGGTGTTGTGGTGGATGGATCACTTGAATTCCACACACATATTTCTGAAAAAGTTAAAAAAGCAACATCTATGATGGCAATAATAAGAAGAACTTTTCAAAATTTAGGTAAGGATATATTTTTACCATTGTATAAATCCCTGGTAAGATCACATCTTGAATATGCAAGCTCAGTCTGGTGCCCATATAAATTAAAATATGTAGAAAAAATTGAAAGGGTTCAGAGAAGAGCCACTAAATTAATTCCAGGAATGAAAAATATGTCGTATGAAGATAGATTGAAGGAATTAAGTTTACCAACTCTCAAATTTAGGAGGTATAGAGGAGATATGATTCAGGTATATAAGCTTGTACAGGGAATATACGATGTAACAGTTGAACCTATCTTTCAGTTTTGGAACAATATGTACGAGACACGAGGGAATTCTTTAAAACTCTACCCTAGAACATGTCTGTCTGAAAAGAGAAAGAACTTTTTTACACTCCGTGCGGTAAAATCATGGAATGAACTTCCTGAAGAAGTGGTGTGTTCCCCTTCTATTAATTCCTTTAAGAACAGGTTGGATGCATTTTGCCTGTCAAAAGGTGTTATGTATAATTATAAAGCTGGTTGATAACTAATGTAATTAATTTTGTTATTTATTTGTGATTGTTAAAAAAATAAATAAAAAAAAAACTTAAATTATGAAATTAATGTGAGTTTTATAAAATGTTAAAATGTGAATTTATATGTAAATATATATTTGTTGTGTTTTTTAGAGTCTGGAATAGAGGATAGTATATCCTGTACCAGAAACCTTTTCAATAAATTTCAATAATAAAATTTCAATAAATTTCAATAAAAACGTTGGTTGTCATTGAAGTCTATTATTCTAAGAAAAATCCAGAAATGTTTTCCTTAAAAAAACTTATTTTCTCTTCCACTGAGGAAAGAAAGACATGGATATCTTAGATGGCATTGGGGTGAGTAAATTATCAGGAAATTTTCATTTTGAGGTGAACTAATCCTTTAAGTTTGCTGCTCCCTCTACATGGAACAAGTTACAGAAATCCATGAAACTTAATAAACTGGTCTCCAGTGTTGGGAGTAACGCGTTACAAAAGTACTGCATTACAGTAACGTATTACTTCTTACTGTAACGCAGTAGTGTAAGGAATTACTAATCAATTTTTACATGGTACATGTTCAGTAACGCTTGCGTTACAACACATTTTTAGCCTAAAATTTAATTGTTAAAAAAACCTGAAAAAATTAAATAAAAAAACAGCAAGACCATGAGACATTACCGAATTAAAATTCCAAGTAAGTTATTACCTGTTCGTGGTCAGTAAATAGCTGCGTGTGGTGTCCAAGTTTGTAAATAAAGACTAAATGACAGCTTCTGATATATTTGTATAGCGATTTATTTAATTCATCTCCCTCTTGCTGGTGTACCTTTGTATTGTGTGACATAGTCCAGCAAAGGCGTGTTTAGAGCCGGTTTTACAAGAGTGCCGTGAGGAATGATTTCGGCCTCTGTGCTCGGGCTGGCCAGTGGAAAAACGGCTAATGGGTGAAGATGGCAGAAGAAGACTGTACTTTTGCGAGATAGACGTTACTTCAAGTTTATCAGAGATAAGGACAAGAAGAATGTAATATTCAAATGCAACCTTTGTCTAAAAACCAAAACCTGTATATAGAGTTTACATACAGTTCTGTTGTGTCTAATATGAATAGACCCAAGCTATTCCCAGATATTGCCAGATAATCACTTTACCTCCACCATACTTTTAACAGACTTGGATTGTTTGTGATTCTGTCTGTCAGCCTTTCTTGCATTTTCTTGAGCCTTCACTTTGCCAATTATATGCTATATTGTTAGTAGCCTGGATAGCCCACAGTTATTATACATCATATCGCCTTCTACTGGATGTAAAATGCTCTGTAGTACATTTTGTCATTTTAGAATGTTAAGTTCTACTTCTGTAGTTATTTTGGTGAAAGTAACTCAAAAGTAATACAGGAGTAACGTAACACATTTCAATTCTGAGACAGTAATATTGTAAGATAAAGAATTACTTTTAAATAACAGTAACAAGTAATCTATAATGTATTACAGTTTGGAAGTAACTTGCACAACACTGCTGGTCTCATTGGTCGCTTTTAAGAGGATGTTAACTGACTTGGAGTCAGTCACATCTGGCTGTAGATGTTTTCCCTGATGTGTAAAGGATTGTGGTTGACTTCAAGGGATCTGCTATTTAAGTTGTTTTATGTTATTATTATTTTTTTATATTTTGTGTCTCTATGTATGTATGGTTGTACTGCTGCCTGTCTTGGCCAGGACACTCTTGGAAAAGAGATTTTTAATCTCAATGAGTCTCTTCCTGGTTAAATAAAGGTAAATAAATAAATAAATAAAAAACATGTTGTTTATGTTTAAAAATGGAACGTACACCTTACACATGGCACAATCCACTATCCCATACTAAGAAACTATCCCTCAAAACTATCATTAAACATCTTCAAGCATCAGCATAGCAATGCTGAGTTTATACTCAGTGAATTTAGTTATTACAACCGTCCATTCAGTGTAATGATCTGTTAAATCAAAAAACGGTACCATCAACCCTGTGCATGGTGAAGACAAAGATGAGACAAAGAAGTTACTGGTCATGGGATAAACAAATAAAAATGGTCACTTCTGTCATTTAAGGTATATTATTATTATTTCTTGAAACATTTAACTACCAATTGCATTTCTTTTAACATCTCTGTATCTATAATTTCCAACTGAGACACTGTGTGTCGCTATAAATAGCTTGTTATCACTTACGACAGGGTCAAATAGCAGCAAGACTCTGAGAGCAAGTCCAGACTGTCTCAGACTGGTAACTCTGCATTTTCATAACTTTTATCATTTCATTCTATTGACTTTTTACTCTGACTTAGCCAGAAATGACATCCGTTTTCAAATAAACATTTTTGTTTATATCTGTCTTTTTTCCTTATATTTTTTTAACTCACATTCTATACATTCTCCTATCTATAATTTACATCAGCTTGTACTTGTCAATTAAGTATAAAAACTATTATCATAGATCTTTCCTCAAAGTAATTACTTAACTTCAATCTTATGATCTTATGTTATCTCTTGTTCTTTTTCAGACACAAACTTAAATTTTGTAATGTTAAACAATGATCTACTTTCAACCCCACATTAACACAAGAAATATATGTTCAAAAGCTTAGCTCTCTTCTGTTTCTCTTTAAATTCAAATACAATTACTTTCAGTCATTTCACCACTCTCTGTGTTGTCTAGAGAACCAACAGGCTTTCTATTTATATCTCTGTGTGTGAGGAGGGCATAGATTCCAAAGGAATACTAACACAACTTTTTTTATCACTAACACGACACCGTTCTAACAGAAAACCTTTAATACGCTCCAGGCCGCTCATTTGCACGACAACAGTGCCTGGTGGCTCAAAAACGAAAACCTTGAAATAGGTTCCAAGGTGCAGGCTTTGAAGAATAATTTTTTTAAAAAGTAAAAAAAAAGTTATCATCTCAGCGCAAACTTCAAAAACGCGAATCTGTGAAAATGCAGACGCCGTGTTCATGCGAATTACATGTTTAGTCTATAGGTATGCACATTTGAATATATGTGCACAGGTGTGTAGTCTTTCTCTACAAATTGACCTCAACAAACTACCTGTCTGGCCTTAAAAATTCATAATACAGAATGTATTTATCGCTTCCATGTGAACCGGAATTATTTTGACAACGTTTTATCTGTACAGAGGTAAAGGGAAGGAGGACTTCACAGGGGAGAGACTAGTTGACACTTCAGGACTGAGTTGTCATCGTGTCCAGGTGCAGGTCCTTCATCAGATGCGGAGTGTGAGTGTAAGAGAGTGTGTGTGTGTGTGTGTGTGTGGCCAGGCGCATATCCTTCACCAGATCTGGATACAGCCTGGATCCGGCTGACTGTGGTAAACCTTGGGATAAACAGAGAGACTAACATTAGCTTAGACACCATTCTACTTATGATGTAACGAGTACATCAGCATTTATGGGAAGTGTTCCCGGTTCCGGCTGACCTAATCTAATGACCTAATGTTAGGAAGATTGTTCCAAAGTTTTGGTGCTAAATAGGAAAAGGATCTACCGCCAGCAGTCGATTTAGATATTCTAGGTATTATCAACTGACCAGAACTTTGAGATCGCAATAGACGTGAAGGACTATAATGCGTTAAGAGCTCGCTCAAGTACGGCGGAGCTAAACCATTTAGTGCTTTGTAAGTAATCAGCAATATTTTAAAATTTATACGATGTTTAATAGGGAGCCAATGCAGTGTTGACAGAACCGGGCTAATATGGTCATACTTCCTGGTTCTGGTAAGAACTCTAGCGGCTGCGTTTTGAACCAGCTGTAGTTTGTTTATTAAGCGTGCAGGGCAACCACCTAGCAGAGCATTACAATAATCTAGCCTTGATGTCATGAACGCATGAACTAATTGTTCCGCATTTGTCAATGAGAGCATATGACGTAATTTAGATATATTTTTAAGATGGAAAAATGCGGTTTTACAGACACTAGACACGTGACTTTCAAATGAAAGATTGGTATCAAAGAGCACACCCAGGTTCCTAACTGACGACGAAGACTTGACAGAGCAGCCATCAAGTGTTAGACAGTATTCTAGGTTATTACGTGAGGAAGTTTTTTGTCCAATAATTAGAATCTCTGTTTTTTCAGAATTTAGTAGTAGGAAATTACTAGTCATCCAATTTTTCATATCAACTATGCATTCCGATAATTTTGTGAATTGGTGAGTTTCATTAGGTTTGGAAGAAATATAGAGCTGAGTATCATCAGCATAACAGTGAAAGCTAATTCCATGTTTGCTAATGATATCTCCTAAAGGTAGCATGTACAGAGTGAAAAGCAGCGGTCCGAGAACTGAGCCTTGTGGTACGCCATACTGAACTTGTGATCGATAAGACATCTCTTCATTTACTGCTACAAACTGATAACGGTCAGATAAGTATGATTTAAACCATGCTAATGCAATTCCACTAATGCCAACATAGTTTTCTAATCTATTTAAGAGAATGTTGTGGTCAATGGTGTCAAATGCAGCACTAAGATCAAGTAATACTAATAGCGAGATACAAACACGATCGGATGATAAGAGCAAATCATTTGTGACTCTAATGAGAGCTGTCTCAGTGCTATGGTGCGGTCTAAATCCTGACTGGAAATCCTCGCAGATATCATTTATTTCAAGAAAGGAACACAGCTGTGAGGATACTGCTTTTTCTAATATCTTTGATAGAAAAGGTAGATTTGAGATCGGCCTGTAACTGACTAATTCTGTAGGATCAAGTTGCGTTTTTTTAACATGCAGTTTAATCATAGCCAGCTTAAAGGTTTTTGGTACGTATCCTAGAGACAAAGACGAATTAATGATGTTAAGAAGAGGATCTATGACTTCTGGAAGCATCTCTTTCAATAGTTTAGTCGGTATAGGGTCTAACATACATGTTGTCGATTTAGATGATTTAACGAGTTTGCAAAATTCTTCCTCTCCTATAGCAACAAATGAATCAAATTTTTCCTCAGGGAGACTACACTGCACTGTCTGATGCGATACTGTAGTGGATGGTTGCATAGTTATAATTTTGTCCCTAATATTATCAATCTTATAAGTGAAGTAGTTCATAAAGTCATTACTGCTGTGTTTCTTGGAAACTTCTGGGCTTGAAGCTTTCTTTTTCGTTAGTGTAGCTACTTTTTCAAATAAATACCTAGGATTATGTTTATTTTCTTCCAACTGGGTTGAAAAATAAGCAGATCTAGCAGCTTTTAAAGCCTCTCTGTAAGCGATCGAGCTCTCCTTCCATGCAATCCGAAATACCTCTAGTTTTGTTTTCTTCCAGTTGCGCTCCATTTTTCTGGCTGCTCTCTTAAGGGCCCGGGTGTGCTCATTGTACCACGGCGTTGGACTATTTTCTTTAATCTTCTTTAAGCGCAACGGAGCAACTGTGTCTAAAGTGCTGGAAAGGAGAGAGTTAAAAGTTTCTATTGCAATATCTAGTTCTGCTAAGCTATCTGGGATGCTGAGATGATGAAACTGATCAGGAAGATTATTGATAAAGCAATCTTTAGTGGCAGAAGTGATAGGTCTAACATACTTGTAGCACGGAGTCGGCTTTGCAGCCTTGGCTAAATGTAATTTACATGAGACTAGATAATGATCTGAGATGTCGTCGCTCTGCTGCAGAATTTGAACAGCATCAACATCTATTCCATGTGATAATATTAGATCTAGAGTATGATTACGACAATGAGTAGGTCCTGACACGTGTTGTCTAACTCCAATAGAGTTAAGAATGTCTTTAAATGCCAATCCTATTGCATCTTTTTCATTTTCTACATGTATATTAAAATCACCAAGAATTAGAGCTTTATCTGCAGTCAATACTAATTCTGATAGAAAGTCAGCAAATTCTTTGATAAAGTCTTTATGGTGCCCTGGTGGCCTGTATACAGTTGCCAGCAGAATTCTCAAACGTGATTTATCGTTTACATTATATATTTTTACATTAAGCACCAACACTTCAAAAGAAGTATATTTAAAACTAGATTTTTTAGTGGTTTTGAAAATATTACTATAAATTACAGCAACACCTCCCCCTTTGCCTTTCAGGCGAGGTTCATGTTTATAACAGTAATCTTGCGGGGTGGACTCATTTAAAGTAATGTAATCGTTTGGTTTTAGCCAGGTTTCTGTCAAACACAGCACATCTAGGTTATAATCTGAAATCATATCATTAACTATGAGCGCTTTTGAAGTAAGGGATCGAATATTCAGCAACCCAAGCTTTATTGTTTGCTCATCTGTATTATATCTATTTTTTATTTGTTGAATATCAATTACATTTTTAACCTTAGATCGGTTTGGACGTTTTTTTGATTTCCAAATTCGGGGAACAGAGGATGCAGGGGAACATAAAAATGCCAGTGCCAGTTGGTATAAATGAGGATACTGATGGTTCTGTTGAGGCCTGACGGGGGAGGATCTCCTCTTTCTAGCGGCTCCATTACCAGGAAAAAGGAAGAGTCACAAAAAGCAAACAAATCCATTAGGGCAATCCAAAACAAAAAGCAGTCCAGATCCAAAAATCCAAAGCAATGCAAATAATCTTATCTAATTAATATAACAAGACTATAATATAGCTCCTTTAATTAATAATAACAATATACTATAAGTATTTTAACCTGATATAATGTAATAATATACAGCCCTAACACATATATGACACAATAATGACAATGACAATAAGAGTTCTCTAACTCTCTGACTTTACTACTGCTTCTACTACTCTTGACAACAGCCAGAAGGTGGCGCGGGTTTCGAACCCCCTTTATCCGTAGCGACACTCAGACCGAACCGATGACGTATCCACACAAACGAGGCCTCGTTTGTCATTGGTCACGTGATTTTCACGTTAACAACACAAGTCTCGAATCGCGGCTTCATCTGGCACACACATTTTTTCTCGACACAAGCTCCGACGCCTCGCTTCAAATGTCACATCACTACTTCATGCTTCATGCCACGCCATGTTTTAGTTTTGTTAATGTTATCAATAAACTATACTTGGGTTCTACAAGCCTTCCTTCAGTGGATATCCTTTCACTATGAGAGAAAACGTCTCGGTTACGTATGTAACCCTCGTTCTCTGAGTAGGGAACGGAGACGTTCCGTCGTGACGACGAATGGGGGTTTCGCTTAGAAAGCCTATCAACTTCGAGTATTACAAAACGAGCCAATGGCAAAGAAATGCCATGGGTCTGCGGAATTTGCATAGCGTATCTCCGCCTTACCTCGTGAGTATAAAAGGAGGACGCCGGCAACATGTAGATATGTTTCTTCGCTGAGCAGCCAAGATTGAGCTCAGGCGATCCCCGCGGTACAGCGGAAAGTGGCAGGCAGACGGAACGTCCCCGTTCCCTACTCAGGGAACGAGGGTTACATACGTAAACGAGACGTTCCCTTTCGTTGTCACTACGAGTTCCGTCGTGACGACGAATGGGGTTATAGTCTAATCACGCCACCTTCTCAGCTGTCTTCCAGTGCCCTGCGTAAATCTGAGCTCCCTGTCGTGAGACTGGCACGGACGAAGGACTCCTATTTAGCACAGGAATACCAAGGTACACTGGGGAGCATATCCCACAATTTTAGAGGAAATATGCAATTATTGCCAACCCAGAGGGGGGGACTTAGAGAATACACATATGACCCGAAGGATGCACATGGAGAACACTGGGGTGTCCAGCCGCAGGTGGAATATTTCAACCCCAGGGGTGGCAAGGTGGCTTGCCAAGGGAAAGACACATGCTCAAGAGAGGCTTACAGTGGAAATACACATGTGGGGGTCGCTCAGAGGAGGAACCATGCACACGGGAGGCACCTAGCCGACGCGCAGGCAATAGACACTGGCGCCGACGTCAGCAGTGCAGGAGGAACTCAGGGCTTTCGGGGAAGCTCACCTGAGGAGAATATCACACGTATCCAGTCCGAGGAGTGGAATCGCGAGCAAGCGAAGACACCTGAGCGGGTCCAGTACTAGCTGGTTGAAGCGAGTACATAAGAGGACACTGGCTCCACTCGGAGATTGCAGAATCTGGCGAATGTGTTCGGTGTCGCCCAGCCTGCAGCTCTGCAGATGTCTGTCAGCGAGGCGCCATGCGCTAGAGCCCAAGAGGACGCCACACTCCGGGTGGAGTGGGCAGTCACACCAAGGGGGCACGGTTGACCTTGCTGCTGGTAAGCCAAAGCAATGGCATCCACTATCCAGTGAGACAGCCTTTGCTTTGAGAGAGCCTTTCCCTTCAGCTTCCCACCATTACAGACAAAGAGCTGGTCTGAGGTCCTGAAACATTGCGTCCTGTCTACATAGACGCGGAGGGCGCGTACTGGACAGAGCAGTGCCAAGGCTGGGTCTGCCTCCTCCTGGGGCAGCGCTTGCAGGTTCACCACCTGGTCCCGGAAGGGAGTGGTAGGAAGCTTGGGCACATATCCAGGCCGGGGTCTCAGGATCACGTGAGAGTAAGCCGGCCCGAATTCCAGGCACGCTTCGTCAACGGAGAATGCGTGCAGGTCCCCTACCCTCTTGATGGAGGCCAGTGCAACCAGGAGCGCTGTCTTCATTGACAGGAACTTAAGCTCCACTGATTGCAGAGGCTCAAAGGGAGCACTCTGCAGGGCAGTTAACACCACTGAGATGTCCCAAGAGGGAACGAGAGGAGGGCGAGGAGGATTCAGTCTCCTTGCCCCTCTCAGGAACCTGACGATCAAGTCGTGCTTTCCCAAAGACTTACCTTCAATAAAGTCATGCTGTGCGGCAATGGCGGCGACATAGACTTTCAGGGTGGAGGGAGACAGCCTTCGCTCCAACCCATCTTGTAGGAAGGAAAGCACGACACTGATCGAAACATCTCCGGGGGTCTTTTCGGCGAGAAGAGCACCAGTTGACGAAGAGGTACCACTTCAGCGCGTAGACATGTCTCGTGGACGATGCTCTAGCGTAAGTGATGGTAGCCACCACCGGTGGTGGTAGGGTACTCAAACCTGCCTCGACCCGTCCAGGAGCCACACGTGGAGGTTCCAAAGATCGAGAAAAGGGTGCCATAGGATGCCCCATCCCTGAGAAAGGAGGTCCTTCCTCAGAGGTATGGGCCAGGGAGGTGCTGTCGCGAGGAGAACCAGTTCGGAGAACCAGGTCTTGGTGGGCCAGTAGGGCGCAACCAGAAGGACCTGCTCCTCGTCTTCCCTGACCTTGCGCAGGGTCTGCGCAAGAAGGCTCACTGGGGGAAACGCATATTTACGGCCCTGCGGCCAGCTGTGCGCCAGTGCATCCGTGCCGAGCGTGCCCTCGGTCAGGGAATAAAACTGGGCGCAATGGGTCGAGTCGTGGGAGGCAAACAGATTTATCTGTGCGTCCCCGAATTGGTCCCAAATCAGCTGAACCGACCGGGGATGGAGCCGCCATTCTCCAGGGAGGGGCTGTAACAGTGAGAGCTCGTCGGCCACACAGTTCAGGGCTCCGGGTATATAATGGCACGAAGCGACCTCAGATGCTTCTGACTCCATAAGAGGAGGTGGCGGGCGAGTTGCGACATACAGCGGGAGCGCAGACCACCTTGACGGTTGATGTACGCTACAGTGGCGGTATTGTCTGATTGGACTAGTACGTGCTGGCCCTTGAGCACGGCCCGGAGGCGGCGCAGGGCAAGACGTACAGCCAGCAACTCGAGGCAATTGATGTGCCATAGGAGCTGGGGTCCTGTCCAGGAGCAGCATTGCACATGGCGCCCCAGCCCGTGGAGGAGGCATCTGTCGTTACAACAACATGCCGCGAAGCTCGTTCCAGGGGCAGTCCGGCCCGTAGAAAACTGAGGTTCGCCCACGGGGTGAAGGTCTGACGGCAGGTCGGAGTAACTGGTACTCGGAAGGTGCCGTGATGCCATACCCACCTCGGGACTCGGTCGCGAAGCCAAAGCTGAAGCGGTCTCATATGAAGCAATCCGAGCAGCATTGCCGCGGCTGCAGATGCCATATGCCACCAGGAGCCTCTGAAAAAGTTTCAGTGGAACCGCACTCTTGCCCTCGAACTGTCTCAGGCAAGCCAGCAGTGACTGCGCGTGCTCGGTCGTAAGCTGTGCGGACATGGCGACCGAGTCGATTTCCATACCGAGAAAAGAGATCCTCTGCACGGGGCAAAGTTTACTCTTCTCCCAGTTGACCCGAAGGACCAGAAGGGCTAGGTGCCGGAGCACTAGGTCTCTGTGTTCGCGAACCTGATCTCGAGGGCGAGCTAGGATCAGCCAGTCGTCGAGATAGTTCAGGATGCGGACCCCGTGTTCCCGAACGGGAATAAGGGCTGCCTCGACGACCTTCGTGAAGACGCGAGGAGACAGGGCTAACCCGAATGGGAGAACCACGTACTGATATGCCTGTCCCTCGAAAGCAAACCGTAGGAACAATCTGTGTCGAGGGAGAATGGAGACATGAAAGTAGGCGTCTTTCAGGTCGATCGCTGCAAACCAATCCTGGGGCCGTACACATTCGAAAATGCGCTTGGCAGTGAGCATCTTGGACGGCAGCCTGTGAAGGGAGCGGTTCAGCACGCGCAGGTCCAGGATTGGCCGTAACTCACCGGTTTTCTTCAGGACAATGAAGTACGGGCTGTAGAAGCCGGACCTCATTTCGGCTGGAGGGACAGTCTCAATCGCACCCTTCGCCAGCAGGGTGTCAACCTCCGCTCTCATGATAGGGGCATTGCCACCGACCATAGTGGAGCGGACTCCCCTGAAGCGGGGAGGAGACCGCACAAACTGAATCGCGTAGCCGAGACTAATCGTTCGCGCGACCCAGCGGGACAGGTTGGGAAGCTCTAGCCAGGTTCCCAAAAACTGTACCAGCGGGATCATGCGAACCACAGACTTCCCGTCGGTGGGGCAGCGAGGCGGAATGACTGTCCCGGACGTGGACGGCATAGCGGCCCAGTGTTGGGGCATAGTCATGACCGCGTCCTGACAGAGGAGACCAGGGAAGGACGAACATTCCATGGGGGTCTGCTCTGCCAGGGGTCTGGCGACAGAGGGGGATGAGAGCTGCACGGTCCGGGGACGGCGCGTGCTGTCATCCGGCTCTGGGACAGAGGAGGACGAGGGGTGCACGGCTCGGGGGCGGCGCACCGTGTCGTCCGAGAACTCTGTATGCTCAGGGATGAACATGTCACTTCTTTAACCACATTAGGGTGCTGCCCACCCAGGGGTGAGCAGCGGAGAGTGGAAAACAAGGGATTCTCCCCCGGCCCTCCACCGGGAGAAGGAGTGGTCTTGCTACCATCTCCTGAGAAGTGACCATCATCCCTGAGCAGCCCGTCTCAGGAGCGCCGCTTAGCCTGGCGTTTAGCGGGGGGCCGGGCAGGAGAGGGCTGTGGCGTCCTCCCGCGGCCTCTGGAGCTGCGGATGGGCAGACTGAGGGATCTGAGCGGACGGCAGAATTTATTTATTTGATAGGGAAAAAGCATGTTAATGAACATCAGTATAAAATACAAATGTAAAAATTCAGATTATTCCAACATTGCTAATTTACATCCGCAGTCCCTAGACAGATACAAACAAGAACAAATATTCCGCTATACACACAACACTACATAAAAGACAATACTGTCAAAGGTCAGGGTGTGTCACGGTTCTTCTCTGTTGTTTGTTTTGGTCCTGTCATTTTCTGCAGCTCGTGGTCTGAGCAATCAGTGCTGTCCTGTAGAGCTGTGAACACAATCATGAGCTGATCCCACACCTGTCGCTCGATTCCCTTACCCTTATATTCCCAGCTGTGTCTCCCCCTGTTGTCAGTTGTTCACTATCTTTGCTGCGGGTTTGTCTCATGTCCTGTGCTCTCTTTCATGTGTGTTACGTCAGTTAGTACTCACCGGCTTGTTATTCGTGCTCAGGAACCTAAGGCGAGGAGTCTGTAGCAGCACGGCCTCGCTTGCTGGACTCGGGCCCGTCTTTCTGTGGTCGTCCTGTGCTAATTTCCTCTCGGTGGTCTTCTCTGTCTGTGTGCGGTGCGCACGGGAAACACCATACTGAGAATGATTTATTTATGCATTTATTGTGTGTTTTAAAGTTTACTAATAAACTTTTCACGTTTGTCACTGCTATTGAGTCCTCCAATTATCTGAGTTACCTTACAAATACACCAAACACATTATTAACATTTCTAAGTAAAATGTTTACACAACTGATTCGTCATAAGCCACTTCTTCAGATGATATTTAACAGTAGATCGTTGTCTTATTGACTGTAGTAAACTATTCCAATATGTGCTCCCTATTACAGATAATACTTTCTGACCAAAAGATGCTGGCCTATAAAGCACTTCACAATAATGACAGACCTGGTACTGATACCACACTCAGTCCTCTGCTTCATAAACTCGTTTAATAGAGGTGCCAGACCTTATAAATAAAACAGACATATTTTACATTTTTTTTACATTTTTAAAACTCAATAAATTGTGTTTTTTTTAGAATGTTACAGTAATGAAATGAGAGGGGTTTTTTTTTTATCCAACACTTGTATCGCTTTCTTATACGGTGATTCTATTAACTTAAGAGTTGTGTTACCTATGAATGACCAACTATTAACCTCAACCTTTCTGCAGCCTTGTGGGTTATATAGTACACCAACAAAGCTGACAAGTGACTTGCACTTTTAAAGGGAAGTGTTCCTCTAAAAGTGCAAGTCACTGTTGAGCTTTGTTGGTGAAGGCATTTGTGCATCGCTCAGCTCTGAGGAAAGCTCAGCTAAACGTTCCTCTTGCTCTGCTGTCAGCACATTTACCTTCATACTATCCTTTAAAGACCTTTTCTCACTGCCACTCATGGATTGTATTCATGGACAGAGGAAATTATTATCAAGTGCATTTTCTTTTCTAGAGTCTCTGTTTATACACAAGAATGTGTCTCTGCACTCGGTGTCTCCCTCAAGACATCCAAGGCACTTCTTACTTGCTCCAATCTTTCTTTCGGCTAGCTTTAGCTCCTTCTTACAAAAGACTTTTTTAAATTTTATCTAGTATTTTGAAGGTTTTGAAAGTTTCAAAAACATCTTGCCGAAGGACTGCAGTTGAAAATTAGCCAGCTGACTAACACTGGCACATTTACAGAAATGTTGATTAATGTGTGTTGTCCTTATTAAAAAAAAATATATATATATATACGAACCGCCAGAATCTTTCTTTGTGGTTCTTGTAGATGCATGCCTCCTTTCAAACCTTTTTTCAGATCGATCTACATTGTCAGTGACTCTGAGCTGTTCGAGTTTCTCAAGATCGTCTTCCTGTTTCCTTAAAAACTTCAACAGGAGGTCAAAGTGATTCTCTGGAGTTCACCATTGTCACAACGCTTTGAGGAGACTCTGGGGAGTGTGTGTGTCAGCAGGACTCAGCTGTGGTCTAGGTTGTGTCCGAGTGGAGTGCTTTTGCTTGTCTGAATGTTCGACTTGGCCCTCTGTGACTGCGTGATCATCACCAAAATTCTTATAGCTGTAAAATAAACAACTATGAGTAAGTTTATTACACAAAGAACTGTATTATTAGCATTATCAATCACTAAATTTAATATTGCCCATGCATAGCAAAAAAACACACAATTTTGGATGCCATACAGACACATAAACTGCATGCTATTAATCATTAGTTAAGCATTCATTTATAAAGCATTAATAGACATTGATAAGCTGTTTATAAATACAGCTATACATGCTTTATTCTTGATTTATAAGCATATCTATAATGTGTTTAATAATTGTATTTTCATACTGTATTACTTATCAATTTATCATTTCTAAATGAATTATAGCATTATTTACAAAACAGTTATTTAGGAGTTGTCAGTGGTTCATAAGATTACTTAGAAAGTGTAAGTAAATGATTAATAAACTATTTAAATGTACATTTCATACATCTTATTATTCAGACATATAGTAATAGTTACTTAGTGTGTTAATAAATGCTGCATTAACATGTATTTCTACTGTAATTTGTGATTAATTCAGGTAGTTATAAAGCATTTAGTAGTTGTAAGTAAACTATTTTTGTGAGCTCATGAAGTGAGGACTATTTATCCGTCATAAAGATTTGGCCCGTAGGCCTGCTCCTTTCCATTGATTTATTTACTTATTTATTATTACTCTATATTATACCGGCAGCTGAATAATCATGAATGCACTCCGCTATCATTTAACTCATCTCCGTCGAACGGCTTCTACACGCAAAAGAAAAACTCTTGGTGAAGCGCAGTGGAATCAGTGAGCTGGTGTTTCCTGGTGGATCGAGGTTGTTCCTGAACTTCCTTTTCTCATGCAATCCACACAAGCTTTAAGCGCACGCGAGACTGCGAATATGCTCTTAGAAATATTAATGTCGCTGCTTCAAGAAGTGCTGAAATGCCAATCATTATACAGGATCATCATGACATTCATGACTTATAGTCAGGAAAAGAAGAGCCAAAAGCGGGAAAATGTAGCAAATCAAACTTTATTAACGAAACAGAAGATCAGAGGGAATCGTTTCTTTAATTTCTTTTTATTTTAGTTTTCATTTTTTTACCGGTTGGCCGGTCCTACGGCTTTCATAGTTTTCATTTATGTGACTGCGGACCTGCAGTTATTTTAATTTTGAAGTATTTTATTTTTATTTTCTGTGGTAATTGTAGTTTAATTTTAAGCAATGTCGTTATGTGCTTTTGTGTTTTTAAACACAAATGTTGCTGCATTAGGCTAATAGATAGCACTGCAGTCAGACTAAATTCAGTTACAGGCCAGTAATCTGATAGAGTGGGCTAAAGGTTTGCGTGTTTTGGCTCCAAGCTCAGAATCCTATTGCACTCATTGAGTTGAGTACAGTTGGTACTCAACCAGAATAATACTTTTACCGCCGCCGCTCCCGCGGCAGTAATAATCGGGTGTGTATTTGCTGCCTTTAACCGCTAAGAGGCGCTACATTCACAGACTTTGAAAAGTGTCAGTTTATTCTCTCTATTGCGTAATCACCGCTGCGACGCGGCTCATTCAGAGCGATTGAAAGCTGGTAGCAGATGAATTCAAGTGAAACATTGTAGTTAAATGAATTCATAATCACAATACTGAAATTAAATTGAATAAATAATGAAAACATTTCAACATAAAATATTGCAATAGAACCAGGCTCAATGAGGCTTTGGAAGAGCATAAGACGATAATTTACAGCGTTCAGACGGTAGCTCAGTATTCAACGCAATAAAACGAGCCTCACGGACCTTCAAGCGATCCGAGATCGAATCTCAATGTAGTCAACATGCTGTGGGCAGACTTCATTTATGTTTTACTGTTCTTGATGCTTAAATAGGTAACTGTTTATTAGCAAGTTTATTAACTGTTTATTTATTTAAAGTCAAGGAGGAGAGGATGAGATGAATAAAGGCCATTTCCCAGGCCAAGCAGGGAGAGTGGATGAGATGGGAGAGTGTGAAACAACGCAAAATGGGCTGGCAAGACCTTTGGTCAATGGAAGAGAGTAGGATCAGTTTCCTTATTAGGTCAACATATGATGTTCTCCCATCACCGCAGAACCTAAACCTCTGGATAGGAGAGGATCCCTCTTGTCCTTTGTGTTCATCACCTGCCACATTAAGGCACATTTTGACAGGATGTAAGGTGGCTCTTAGCCAAGGTCGGTTTACTTGGCGCCATGACCAAGTATTGCGATGTTTGGCTTTAGCATTGGAAGGCAAGCGTAGTATGACCAATAAGTTGCCGCCTGTTCTAGCAAAACATTACACGCAGAAGACAATATTCCTCCACCCAGGCGAGCAACCACCAAGAAAAGGTGCTAACACCAATTCTCGCCCAGGACAACTGGAAGCTGCTAGGGACTGGAAGATGCTGGCTGATCTTGATCAACGGCTTATTTTTCTACCTGAGATTGCCACCACTAACCTACGACCAGATATTGTTTTGTGGTCTGGATCAGCACGCATTGTTCAACTGATAGAGTTAACAGTGCCATGGGAGGATGCGGTAGATGAGGCATATGAGAGGAAGAAACTGTGGTATGCTCATCTGGCCACTGAAGCAGAACAGCGAGGATGGAGAGTCCAGGTTTATCCAGTGGAAGTGGGTTGTCGAGGTTTTGTGGCACACTCTACAACCCGGTTCCTCAGAGACGTCGGATTCAGTGGCCAAGAGTTGCGGCGCACAGTAAAGAACTTATCTGAAGCAGCAGAAAGGAGCAGCAACTGGCTGTGGTTGAGACGGAAAGATTCTAGCTGGCTGTGTACAGGCTAGTATTATCTCAGCGGCAGGGTGAGCCATCCAAACTCCTTCCATGCCCCTTCTTCTCGAAGAAGCTGTCCCCGGCGGAGCAGAATTATGACATCGGCAACCGGGAACTGTTGGCCATCAAACTGGCCCTCGAGGAGTGGAGGCACTGGCTGGAGGGAGCCCATCACCAATTCACTGTCATCACTGACCACCGAAACTTGGAGTACCTCCGCGAAGCTAAGAGACTGAATCCCCGACAGGCCCGCTGGGCTCTGTTTTTCACTCGCTTCAACTTCACAGTGTCCTATCGTCCAGGTAGCAAGAATTGTAAGGCAGACGCCTTGTCTCGACTCCATCATCCATCCTCGGACACTGTTCTTCCAGAACCTATCCTCCCTCCAGCCGTAATCCTCAGTCCTATCGTCTGGGTGATTGACCAGCAGATCAATCAGGAAGTTGCTCGCCAACCTGCTCCCCCTGGGAGGTCCAGAAGGGTGTATCTTCGTGCCACCTCATCTGCGGACTCCCCTTCTGGACTCAGCGCACTCCGTTCCGGGCTCTGGACATCCGGGTAGCAAGCGTACCCTCTCGCTCCTCAGGCAACGGTACTGGTGGCCATCCATCGCCAGAGATGTCTCCAGGTTTGTCCGCGGGTGCTCAGTCTGTGCCATTAGCAACACACCGAGGAGACTTCCCAAAGGTAAACTGGTGCCGCTGCCGATTCCCAGACGACCTTGGTCCCACATCGGGATTGACTTCATGACCGACCTACCCAATTCTGAAGGCTTCACCTGTGTTTTCGTGGTAGTGGATCGTTTCTCGAAAGGATGTAAGCTGATCCCATTACCTGGACTCCCTACTGCATTGGAAGCTGCGGAAGCTCTATTCCACCACGTCTTCCGGAACTTCGGTCTCCCTGAGGATATCGTCTCAGACCGGGGCCCACAGTTCATCTCACGGGTTTGGCAAGCCTTCTTTAGACTCCTCTGTCAGGATTCCATCCACGCCACGATCACCATCTCCGCCCACTCATTCCCAGTCACCCAGTCGGACACTTCCCCGTTCACAATCACCTGAGTTCTAATCACCGTCACCTGTGTCCCATCACCCACATGCACTATAAAGCACTCACCTTCACTGCAGTCCCTTGTCTGGTCTCGTCAATACATGACTCACAGACTCTCCTTCTACCAACCTGCTACGTACCTGCTTCGCGATCCATCCGTATCCATCCATCTTCGTTGTGACTACATTCCATCTACCTGCAAGAGAGAAAAGGACATTATCCACTCAGCTAAGCCAGTTTCATGTTTCAACTCATTTGATCCTTACCTGTTTTCTCCGACTGAATCACCATCTGCACAATAAACTTTATAAAACTTACCATCCCGTCTGTTCCTTCTGTGAGCCCTGACAGCAACATTTCGACAAATAAATTATTTGATCTGTCTTTACATTTTAATTCCGGGCGATTTAGCCTATACATTTAATTACAGCGAGATTTTCCCCCTTGCCTTGTCCTTTCCTCATTGGGAAGCACTTACATGATAGCTAAACATGTTTGAGTAGATAATCTAATCTGTACCTTTCGGTTTCAGATGGATTACATAATCAGATAACATTTATAAAATATTTAGACATTTAAAGGCTTTAGACATAGTCGATTTTATCGTGACTGAGCTGAGGCAAGTGGTTTTCGGTTCATTTCTGTGACGCGCAGTTCCCGGAGACAGACGACAGATAAACTTTTGTCGCCTAATATGAATAAAGGTTTACAGTTTTGAACGATGTAGGCTACTCTACTCTTATCTGTATGACCAAAAAAATACGGAGAAGCCTATTAAGTTATTTTAGCTGTTATGAGAAAAATAAATCCAAATGAACGCGCCGCCGCGTTTGTCGAACTCTAATTCAACATGCCAAAAATAAAACCAGACTTTAGAACAATGTGTAGCGCCACTCGGTGTGGTGTGCCAAAACACTTAATTATAAACTTCAATATTTCATTCAAAATAATCTCAAAACGCTTTGTGACATTTTGAAAAGCCGTGCATTAAGGCAACTGGAACCATGAACGTAGCCTACTGAAACGTTGGTTTTGATTTTATTGTTTGTCATTTAAACGTGCCTGTTGCATATCTTTATTTTATATATTTTATATGGTCTATTGGTGAAGTAGCCTATGGCATTGATAACTGTGGAGGGGGTGGGCGGGGGATTAAAATAATTCAGCAGAAGCAGGGATGTTTAGACCAGAAGGAAATCCCCGCCCCCCCCCCCTGCAAATCGCACTTTGCTTAAAACCATGTTTTTAAAAACACTATGTAGGCTATAGGGAATCCAAAAAAAAAATAGGCTATATATATATATATATATATATATATATATATATAGTTTTTTTTTTACAGAACTGCTTTTGAAATTACGATTGGTATTATTATACAGATGTAAAGTCATTCTGTTGGATAGGCTACTATTTGTTCCAGTCTAAAATGGAACTGCATGGTGCAAAAAACTAGGCTATATGGTGTAACAGAGTTTTAGAACTAGACAAATCTCTCTGCATTAATAATAGGATATAAATGCATTAATAGGCTAATATAAAATTTACAATAGTCCATGTTTGTTCGGGATTTGAACCCGTGTCATCTAAATGATCGAACTGTAAGTTCTACCACTTGGCCATGAAGTCTCAGTGAAATGTCCAAACGTTTGTTTCTCCGGTGTGTGTTCGCTCACATGAGCGAGAAAACATTTTATCGTTAGCCTATTGTAGACCTTTACAGTTTTAAAAGATGATATCTTATCTGTATGACCAAAAATTACGGAGTAGGCTATAGCCTATTAAGTTCTTTTAGCTGTTATGAGAAAAATAAATTAAAGTGAACGCGCCGCCGCGTTTGTCGAACTCTAATTCAACATGCCAGAATAAAAAAACGATTTTAGAATAATGCGTAGCGCCACGGCGTGGTGTGCCAAAACACTTAATTATAAACTTCAATATTTCGTTCAAAACGCTTTGTGACGTGAAAAGCCGTGAATGTATTAAGGCCACTGGAACTCCCACCGGCAAATCGCATCTTGTTTTGCAATCGCAAGTTTTTTTATTTATTTTTATTATTAACAGAACTGCTTTTGAAATTATTTGGAAATTACCATGTAGTATTTCATCCTTACTGTTAATTGACATTAGCCCCGCACTTACGTTTCAAAATGCGGCAATTTCGGCTGTTTTGCTAAATGCCCCTTTGCGCCACCTGGCGGTCATTTTGCGAATGGTAATAGGCATTCTGGGGGGGGGGGGGTGATACCTCCCTTTGCACCCCGTAGCGCTGGCATTTATCTTTTATCGTCATATATTCTAGTTTATTTTTTAGTGAGTTACATGTGATTAGTATTAATTTAACTGCATCCACAACTATATTATTTCCTTTTATAATTTGCATTGCAGTGTTATTTTGATGTTGATTGGTAATGCAATCCTCTGGAAAGCTGTGTCATGCTGCGATGAGATGCTGTTTGCTGCATTGGAGGGAGGGTGCGGGGGGGTTGCACTGCACCAGACCAGAGCCTTTAATGATTTTGTGGGAGCTATAAATACATAAAAAATCTAATTTTATTTGTCTTATCCTATCATTTTAATGAGTAGAATGACTAAACTAAGGCTGATGGTAAATAGCAGGCTAACCAGACTAAATGGATATTTTATTTATCATTTAGGGTTAACCCAATCTATGTTGCATCTTTATTAGTGGAATTAAAATTCACAGTGAGAAAACAGATGTTATTTTTTAATATGATAAAAAAAGATTTAGACAAGAGTTATGTTTTTATGTTAAATCTTATCATTTAACTTGGTAAGTTCTACATACACAAATGTAAATGATCTGAAAGGCCACTCAACATCTCCCGTTTCAAGGCTGATATGAAGATTTATTTTAAAACCTTACAGGGACTTTTACCAGAACTATGGACATTTACAAAGAATTCAATTCTTTATTTTGATTATACACGTATACCTTTTTCTGTTCATTTCATTCTTTCTTTTTCCTCTTTAATGTGTGAATATACTTTTCTTCAATATCTGTGATATGAATGTTATCTTTAACATTCATCATATAATACCTGATCTTAAAAAAGTTATGTCTTATGATGCTATGGAATTATTCAAGGCATTCTATGTGAAACATCTGTATCTGTTGAATTGTTACATGTATAACTTTGGAAAATAAAGTCCTAACCCGCAAGTGCTGAGTGTGTAGTTTGGGACAGGGCCGTGGATACTTGGCAGGAGCTCACGTGATGATGTCAGGACAGTCTTCTGAGCTTCAGTCTGAGCTTCTCTTCAGTCGCACTTCTGTTTGCTTGTGGAAAGGTAAGAAGGGTTATCGCTGTTCTCTGTGATATCTATTTAATTTCTTTAACTATATTGGCCATCCATGCTGCTTTTGTTTATTTATGTATGTGTGATTATTTTTGATGGATGGTTTCGTATGTGTAATATTATTTAATGTTCTGTAAATTCCATGTCGAAGAGCATATATTGTCTGTGTATTATATTTTGTTTGAGGTTTATTTGGGTATTTTGGGGGGTTTATTCTTTGCATTTTGGATACATCTGACATTTATCTTTATTTGTAAACTTTTAGTGAGTTCCATGTGATTAGTATTAATTTAACTGCAGCCACAACTATATTACTTCCTTTTATAATTTGCATTGCATTGTTATTTTTTAATGTTGATTGGTAACTGAAATCCGATAATTCCCACTTCTGGAGTCATGATGATATCAAACTCATCGTATTCAAGTTTCCAAATGTAAGGGCGTTCATGTGCAATTTTTACCCAGGAAATATAATAATAATAATGGATACTTCCGAGAGCAAGCTTGACTTGCAAGCATGACACAGCATGACATAGTTGGGTTACCTGTGGAAAGCGGTCATGCTGCTGATGAGATGCTGTTTGCTGCATTGGTTTAATGAGTTTGTGGGAGCTATAAATGAATAAATAATTCACATTTTATCATTTTATTTGTCTTATCCTATCATTTTAATGAGTAAAATGAGTAAATTAAGACTAATGCTAAATTTAGATTAGGCTTATGCTAAATAGCAGATATTGATCTATGTTGTTTTTTTTTTTGTTTTTTTTTTTAAGTAAACCCACAGCTAAAGGAGAGGAGGCTCTAACTCTGACGCTTCCACTATCAACATCTACTCAACTCGGGAAAGAGGCGGCTTCCTCTGCATTAGGTATCTAAGAAGTTTTTTACTCTTTGTATAGCAGTTGTTCATTATAAATTTAATTTACATGTAGAAGATATGATGTGTATAAATGTATGAAATGTAGAGTATATGCTATAACCACCATAAAAATTTAGAGGTCTCTCCAAAAATTAGAAGTGACCAAATGGTCCCTCAATATTTGATATTCTTATGCGCATCTCTGTTTGTTATTTGGATGACAAAATGTCGCACTGGTCTCGAGTTTCTCACGGATGAGCAGAAGCATGAAGGGAGGAGCAACAACAGTGAAATATGAGAGAGGACCAGGGCCTGTTTCAGAAAGGAGGTTAAGTGAAAACTCTGAGTATGTTAACCCTGAAATGAGGCAAACTCTGTGTTTTCCGTTCCAGAATGGGAGGCATGTCAAACCAAAGAAAGCAGAGTAAGTCAAGCCCGTTTCTGAAAGAGAGGTAACTTATACTCAGAGTCAGTCACCATGGTAACTAACTCTGTGAACCTAACCTGGTCGGGAGCAGGTTTACTTCCGTAATCCCAGATAAGAATATCCGTTTATACTTAGATATAAACGTAGATTCTATAGGCTACTCCACAAAAATAATGTGAAGAAATGTGAATGTGTAGATTGTTTGATGTGTATACACATAATATTAACATTACCTCTGTAGGCCTCTCTGTGGCAGCAGATACTGTTTCTTTATCCCCATCATCCTGTGAAGATGAGCATTTGGTTGAGAACACTTTATAATACTATTTGTCATAATTTCTGGTGTATTGAGTAGGCTACTTAGAAAACTGCCTTGGGTTCTGTTGGGACAGGAGGCTCCAAAAGACAGATATTACCATCAGAATCTGTTGGGAACAACGAAAAGCCCAAACCAAAGTAAAATAAATGGAAACATCTAGAATAGCCTATAAAACAAATAACACATATGTAGACCTCTTACATTTTATGAAGGCCCTTGAGTCTTCGCGAGTGACTGGCTCTGATGAAGTCCCTCCAGGAATTCCCTCAGCCATTAGCCTTCCAGCATTCAGGCTCAGGGCCATCTCCATCTCCTCTGCATCTCCATCTCCTCTCCATCTCCTCTTCATCTCCTCTCCTCTCCATCTCCATCTCCTCTCCATGTCCTCTCCATCTCCTCTCCATCTCCATCTCCATCTCCTCTCCATCCCCATCCCCATCCCCATCCCCATCTCCATCTCCATCTCCTCTTCATCTCCATCTCCTCTCCATCTCCTCTTCATCTCCTCTCCATCTCCTCTCCATCTCCATCTCCTCTCCATCCCCATCTCCTCTCCATCTCCTCTTCATCACCATCTCCTCTTCATCTCTATCTCCTCTTCATCTCCTCTTATCTCCATTTCCTCTGCATCTCCATCTCCTCTCCATCTCCTCTTCATCTCCTCTTATCTCCATTTCCTCTGCATCTCCATCTCCTCTTCATCTCCTCTTATCTCCATCTCCTCTTCATCTCCATCTCCTCTTCATCTCCATCTCCTCTTCATCTCCTCTTATCTCCATCTCCTCTGCATCTCCATCTCCTCTCCATCGCCATCTCCTCTCCATCTCCTCTTCATCTCCATCTCCTCTTCATCTCCTCTTATCTCCATCTCCTCTTCATCTCCATCTCCTCTGCATCTCCTCTGCATCTCCATCTCCTCTGCATCTCCATCTCCATCTCCTCTGCATCTCCATCTCCATCTCCTCTGCATCTCCATCTCCTCTCCATCTCCATCTCCTCTTCATCTCCTCTTATCTCCATTTCCTCTGCATCTCCATCTCCATCTCCTCTGCATCTCCATCTCCTCTCCATCTCCATCTCCTCTTATCTCCATTTCCTCTGCATCTCCATCTCCATCTCCTCTGCATCGCCATCTCCTCTCCATCTCCATCTCCTCTTCATCTCCTCTTATCTCCATTTCCTCTGCATCTCCATCTCCTCTTTATCTCATCTCCTCTTCATCTCCTCTTATCTCCATCTCCTCTTCATCTCCATCTCCTCTTCATCTCCATCTCCTCTTCATCTCCTCTTATCTCCATCTCCTCTGCATCTCCATCTCCTCTCCATCGCCATCTCCTCTCCATCTCTTCTTCATCTCCTCTTCATCTCCATCTCCTCTTCATCTCCTCTTATCTCCATCTCCTCTTATCTCCATCTCCTCTGCATCTCCATCTCCTCTCCATCGCCATCTCCTCTCCATCTCCTCTTCATCTCATCTTCATCTCCATCTCCTCTTCATCTCCTCTTATCTCCATCTCCTCTTCATCTCCATCTCCTCTGCATCTCCTCTTCATCTCCATCTCCTCTGCATCTCCATCTCCTCTGCATCTCCATCTCCTCTTCATCTCCATCTCCTCTTCATCTCCATCTCCTCTGCATCTCCATCTCCTCTGCATCTCCATCTCCTCTGCATCTCCTCTGCATCTCCTCTTCATCTCCATCTCCATCTCCTCTCCATCTCCATTTCCTCTCCATCTCCATCCCCATCTCCTCTCCATCTTCATCTTCATCTCCTCTCCATCTCCTCTCCATCCCCATCCCCATCCCCATCCCCATCTCCATCTCCATCTCCTCTCCATCCCCATCCCCATCCCCATCCCCATCTCCTCTCCATCTCCATTTCCTCTCCATCTCCTCTCCATCTCCATCCCCATCTCCTCTCCATCCCCATCTCCATCTCCTCTCCATCTTCATCTCCATCTCCTCTCCATCTACTCTTCATCTCCTCTCCATCTCCTCTTCATCACCATTTCTTCTTCATCTCCATCTCCTCTTCATCTCCTATTATCTCCATCTCCTCTGCATCTCCATCTCCTCTTCATCTTCATCTTCATCTCCTCTCCATCCCCATCTCCTCTCCATCTCCTCTTCATCACCATCTCCTCTTCATCTCCATCTCCTCTTCATCTCCTCTTATCTCCATCTCCTCTTCATCACCATCTCCTCTTCATCTCCATGTCCTCTTCATCTCCTCTTATCTCCATCTCCTCTGCATCTCCATCTTCTCTCCATCTCCATCTCCTCTCCATCTCCATCTCCTCTTCATCACCATCTCCTCTTCATCTCCATCTCCTCTTCATCTCTGATATTATAACAGTTGGGTAAGTTACGCTAAAATAGTTATTAATTACTAACTACAAATGACATCTTCAACAGTGTAATTAGATTAATGTAATAATTACTATCTCTAGAAAGTATTGGTCTACTTATTACTAATTACTTTCTAAATCTCATATCAACCTCAACCACTTGATCAATACAAAAAGAGACAAGAAACTGCACTTTTAATGCTTTCAAATTAACAATATAATTGCATGAATTATTCTTGAATTGACCAAAGTGTGTAACGTTACAGGGCGAAGGTTACTGTAACGAAGGTTCAGTGTAGGGATGAAAGAAGACTCCCTCACTCTCCTGCTGCAAACTCCGCAAAACCACGCCCCCCTCACTACAGTTACATTAAAAATATACCTTTTAAAATTTGTATGTTAAATCTACTATTGTTTTAAACAGAATTGTTCTATAGTCTATGCAGGATTTAATGCAATGACATCAGATTTTACTCTATATTACAGAAGAATTAAGAGTAATCCCTTTAATTTAATTACAGTATTTAGATTACTTGGTAATTAATTACACCCAACACTCTAACAAACTAACTCTCTGTCCTTCGCCGCTGGTGCCGTGTTGCTTTAAAAAAATGTGTTCGTACTCTCCATATGCTTTCAGAAGCACATCCAGTTCTGCTGGTGAGAAATATACAGACCTTTTTTTGTCTGGCGCTGTTGCCATGATGACTCATAATATCTGCGTTCCATTGATAATGGATTTTTATAGTTGTGGTGTATGCGCTTAACTCAGAGTCAGTCAACTTAGAGTTGATTGAACTTACTCATTTCAGCTGTTCTGAAACCGAAAACTCAAGAGTTTCCCATCTCAGGGTAAGTCAACTCAGAGTTCAAGTTTTAACTCAGAGTTGGTTGAACCTCCTTATTGAAATGGGCCCCAGGCCTGGACTTTACGTTGTGTTTTGTTTGTTATATTATTTGTGTCTGGCAGTCCTCTGTGTGTCATGATCCGGCCTTCTTGTCCTTGATTTTCCCTAGTCTTGAGGCTGGATCATGACAGACCCATGTTTTGTGTACAAGCACATGGCCTTTTGTTTGGGCCATGTGCTTGTGTTGTCTCGTAACCCCGCCCCCTTGTTATCCTCGTCTTGACATTATTTTCTAGTCAGCTTCACCTGTCCTCGTCATTAGTGTTCCCCTATTTAATCCCCTTGTGTTTGCTGTCCTGTGCCGGTTTATTGTTTTCATACTTTGTGAGATTCTACCCGTGAGTACCTAGATAGAAAAGTCTTTTCTATCTTAATTTCATAGAAATTAAAGATCTTTGTGAAAATTTATTGTAAAAGACTGTCCCATGTCTGCTCAGGAGGAAGTTGTGGAAAATTGGGAAATAAAAATTTGACACAGTTCCTAATTTGAAAATACCTAAAAAGATGTGAAGATGGGAGGCCAAACTCGCTAATTAGATCTGTAAAAGAACAAAAAAAACCTGTCTTTATAAAAATCCTTAAAACATTTCAGAACCTTATCATGCCATAAAGTGAAAATAGAATCAGTAAATGCAGGTTTGAACGCATAATTCCTCAACAGTGGACTTGATATGGTGGGATTAAGACATTTAAAATGCTTCCTAAATTGAAACCATATCTTTAATGTGGAAATGACCACTGGGTTGCTAGTAAAGCCAGAGGTGTTGACTGAAGCCACGCCAGCCAGTATCACCAGTAACGAGGACGAGGGACATGATTGTATTTCCGACTGACACCAAGGTATGTTGACCAATTTTAGCCAAAATATAGTTTTAGTTATATTTGTAGCCCAATAATAAATTTTGAAATTTGGTAGAGAGAGGCCACCATCAAATTTGCAATTCTGAAGTACTTTTAGCCCAACTCTAGGTGTCTTACCATTCCACAGAAATTGAGATATAACTGAATCAAAGCTTTTGAAAAAACCTTTAGATAAAAATATAGGTAGGCACTGGAACAGAAACAAGAATTTTGGGAGGACATTAATTTTAACTACGTTAATTCTACCAATCAGGGAAAGGGGGAGGGAACCCCAACTTTGGAAATCAGCCTTAATCTCAGTCAATAGGGGAGAAAAGTTTACAGCATAAAGAGATTTGTAGGACCTGGCCACATGGACCCCCAGATATTTAAATCCCAAAGGACTCAGTTTGAAGGGAATAACAGATTGAGAGAGCTGCATTGTTAGGGCATTGACCGGGTAACATTCGCTCTTCGAGACATTGATCTTGTATCCCGAAAACGAACCAAATCTATGAAAACAAGAAAAAATAGCAGGGCACGCCCCAACAGGATTTGTGACATACAATAGCAGATCGTCAGCATATAAAGAAAGTTTGAATTTGACACAGGAACGTGTAAAATGGAGAAAGACCTCAAATAAATGGACAAAGGTGCTATTGCAAGAGCAAAGAGGAGGGGAGACAGAGGACAACCTTGTCTACAGCCACGATTTAAAGAAAAATAACTAGATTAACCATTATTAGTTGTGATACTGACGCAAGGTGATGTATAGATAGATGTATCCATGATATAAAAACATTACCAAAACCAAATTTTGTCAAAACTGCAAACAAGTAACTCCATTCAACTCTGTCTAACGCCTTTTCTGCGTCAACAGATGTTACAACTTCTGGAATGGCAGCGGTTCCTTTAGAGTAGATAACATTTAATAAAGTACGGACATTATAAAAAAGCTGACGTCCTTTTATGAAGCCTGTCTGCTCCTGAGATATAATTGTTGGAAGCACCTTCTCCAGACGACGTGCCAAAGCTTTCGCGAGAACCTTGGTATCTACATTCATCAAAGAGATAGGTCTATAAGAGGTACAAAGTATCCTTGCCCTTTTTCAGAAGAACTCTAATAGAAGCCTGTCTCAAAGTGAAAGGAAGAGAGCCATTTGACAGAGATTCTACATAAACAGCATGTAACAACGGAATGAGTTGATTGTGGAATGCCTTGAAAAATTCGACCGGGAACCCATCTGGCCCAGGTGCCTTATTATTTTGCATATTTTATAGAGCCAATGTAAGTTCTTGCATAGTCAGTGGAGAGTCCAACTGATCAATTGCATCCGTGCTCGTATCCGGAAAGTCTAGGTCTTGCAAAAACGCATCCATATCAGTCAAGTCCGATGGAAATTCAAAACTATACAAAGATTTATAAAAGGATGAAAATACTGAATTAATAAGGTCAGGTTCCTCTACCAACATCCCCGACTCATCTCTAACACGGGGTTTTAAGCGTGAGGCTGCTTGTCGACGCAATTGGAGAGCTAGTAATCTTCCAGATTTGTCTTCATATTTGTAGTATTTGGCACGAGAATGTAAAAGTAACAGCTCTGCTTCATTAGTTGTGATCAAGTCTAACTCTGTTTTCAATACCACACGCTGCCTTAATAAATCAGGAGACGTGGAGGTGGCAAGCTGTTGATCCACAGATTCCAGATCGGCTGATAATTTTTGGATAGTTGACATTCTTAATTTCTTCAAATGAGCAAAATGAGAAATAATCTGACCCCATAAGTAGTCCTTTAAAGATTCCCACAGAAGCGTCTTGTACTTATAATACATTTATGAAATTTGTCATCAGACAAAAGAGATATGTTAAATCTCCAATGGGTGGGGTAACGAGATTCAGACGAGAATTGAATGTCCAAGGTTAAAGGCAAATGGTCTGAAACAATAATAGGATGATACCAAGTAGGGGTGTAACGATACACGTATTCGTATTGAACCGTTTGGTACGAGGCTTTCGGTTCGGTTTTCGGTACGCATTTTTGAACCGAACGGTTCGTTGGACCATTTTTCCTGCCGACCAAAACTTCGTTATTTCAAATGTAGGCGCGTCGCGCGTGGCAAGCGCGCTCATAATGTGAGAGACGCTGGCGTGACCACAACATTGCCCAACATCAAATGGCAAATGTAATGTAAGCGGAACGAAACTGAGCTACTCGTTTATTGTGTGGTTGACGGACCGTTTATCAGTCTGGGCCAATGCAGCGCGAGCCGATATTATTCAAGCAGCACTGTTACTACACAGCGCTGAGACATCCAGTAAAGAAAGCATTTGACTCTGCACTTAAATAATAACATCGCTGCGAGATCTAGTGAGAAACATTCGCATTTCTCCGTTATTAACGGATCAAACAGCGCTGACGTGGAAACCAGGAAGAAACATTGTGCCATGAATGAACTATCAGTGTCCACAGATCAGCAATATTCACCATGGATTTACTTTAGTAACACTACTAACTGTAACCATGGAAGTTTGGCAGGAATAGTAGGCTATAATGCTTTCAAGTAACATCACGTCGGTTTTATTTTGACATTATGAATACAATTGCTGCCCTCAAATGTTAATCTGAACTAAAATAAACCTACTACAATATTACATTTAATTTTGTCCAAGGAGCTGTTTTGTTTTATATGCTCCTAAGAAAAGTCAAGTATAGCTCCATCATTGCTCAAAGTTAAAAAATATCATACTTTATGATGTTAGTTTTAAGAAAAATATAATAAAAAAAATTAAATCAAGGAAATTTCTCTGGCATTTCTTTCTTTTTGCTGTATCGGAAACGTACCGTACCGAACCGAACCGTGACACCAGTGTATCGTATTGAACCGAACCGTGAATTTTGTGAACCGTTACACCCCTAATACCAAGTATCTATCACTTTGGGCATCAGTCTGGCATCAATAAAAAAATAGTCGATACGGGAAAATGTCTGGTGGACAATAAAATAATAGTATTGTAATAGTAATAGTGAATAAAAGGAGTATTGTCTGCCAGTTGGATTACGAAATCTCCAGGGATCAATGTAGCCATTGTTGGACATAAAACTACAAAGAGTTCCAGCCATTTGTGACTGATTCAAGCTGACTTTAGAACGGTCTAGCTGAGAATTCACAACAAAATCCATGTCCCCAGCAAATTTAAAATTACATCATTTAATAATGGTAGTTCCTTAAATTATTTAAAAAACTAGGATTATCAAAATTTGGTGCATATACGTTGACAAGTAGAACTGGAACCTGGTATATAGTCCCTAAAATGATCAAATACCTGCCGTCCTTGTCAGAAATGATTTTGGTCTGTGTAAATAGAACTGATTTACTAATCAGAATGGAACCCCAGAAAGCAACCCCTCTGGCCTTAGAATTGAAGCTGGAATGGAATACCTCTGCTACCCAGGGACATCTCAACCATGCCTGGTCATTATTTCGCATGTGGGTCTCCTGCGGAAAAACAATATCAGGCTATAAACACTTTAAATGAGAAAACACCTTTGAGCGTTTGACAGCACTCCCCAAACCCTTGATATTCCAACTAACGAATCTCGCATTTATGGGTTTAATACTTGTCATGTTTAGTTTATATCCCAAGCGAAACTGCAACCACAGTTCGACCTCCAAAAAAAAAAAAAGAAAAAAAAGAGGGCAAGAAAAAGGGCAAAAAAAAGGGGCAAAGATAGTAGATAAATCCGAACCCCCCTCCCTCCGCACCTACTATTACCGCATCCCCAAACGATAGGATACCGGTGCAGACTCCACTAGGAGTCATTAGCAGAACCACTAAACTCCATGTATTAGACCTAACCGTCATCTTCATACTTCACCAAACTCAACAGGAGCTCCTGCACAACAATAATAAAATGTGTAACTTAAATTAAAGGGTGTACATTCAACTAGAACAGTGCAACTTGTGTGAACCTGAGAAAGATATTCGCATATCAAAATAATAAAATATTTGTGCCACTGTTACTTATGTCTCAAAGTCAAATTTACTTTCAATGTTACATGAATGTTCAAAGTCATTCTGTAAGCAGGTGGCACTCAAAATCAGCTTCACCTATTTAAGGGTTTTGATCAAAACAGCAGCCAATCCAGGGGATGTGAAATCCATTGTAACCCCTCCACTCGTTATGATCCAGAGGAGAGCAGGATATATCAGACCATACCATATGCCTGAAATGTCCCTCAGTTGCCTCCTGACGTCATTAAAGGCAGCGCGTGCTCTCGCCGTCTGGGCTGTGTGATCCGGGAAGATGGAGATTGTAGAGTCCCCAATCTTTATCCGCTGCTGGGCCCTAGGGCTGATCCGGATACCACTTTTTGAGTTTCGAAGCTTCGGTAGTAACGAACATCGAATATTCGAAGCTTCGGAATCTCTATATGTCTCAGACATCCCAAGTCTCCCAGAAGTTCCGGAAGTCTCCCGAATATTGATAGCGGCTCCCTGATGCCCACAAATTAGTTAAAATCTCCCAAAATCTAGAACTCGCGAGCTCCAAGCACGACAGAGAGGGAGAGAGCGAGAGACCTTGCGTGTGTGTACAAATGTGCGTGTGTGTGCAAATGCAGTGTCGTATTTGGCGCAATACAGATAGATAGGCGAGACGCGACACGTTCAGAATTAATAAACTTTTAATAAACTACAGAACAGCGCGAACGGGAAGCGGCACGCCTCATGCGAGCAGAGCTTATATGCTCTGAGAACACTCACACACACACACACACACACAGAGGTCTGTTAACTTAAGCAAAATTTTAAATAATGTAGTCTAATATTTTTCTCACTAACAAATTACTGACAAAGTAGGTTAGATTTAAATAAAGAAGCGGGGCGCAGGGCTTATGCTCCAAGAATGGACACTGCTTATAATATTTTACTCACTGAAAAAGATTTAAATAAATAAAAACGAAATTTAAATAAATCAAAAATAAAAACGAAATTTAAATACATTAAAACGAAATTAAAATATAGAAACACTAAATTTCTCCTATATTTTGCAGTAGATTAATTTAGATTGATAATAATGGGTAAAAAGGATAATACATTTTGTTTCTATTATTCTATTTTCCACAATGTCAAAGCAACGCAGCTTAACCCAAAATACAAGCTCAGGCACTTCTGTCCATACAAACTCTGCTGTTCTGCGCTCTAGCCAGAGAAAACTCCTGTTGCAGGAACACTTTTAGTAGTCCAAGAACAAGCAAGTAGCTTTAACGAAGTCATATGTTAAGTATTATTTCACCAGATTTTATAGTGTAACAGAGAGGAGGTAGACGCCGCGGTAACCGTGCCACATCGCTCAGATAACCCGATTATACAGATGTTATTGTGGCGAGATAAAACCTTCTAGATCTTCACATTTATTCTCAAGAGCCAGAACTTTATTAGACAGGCTCTCCACTTTACTCTTGAGGTACGCCACGTCGTCTGTGCAAGTTGACAACGATTCCTCCATCTCAATCACAGTCCCCCTTAGCTCATCCACGTCAGACTTTGTAGCGGCTAAGTTAGCCGTCAGCTCCGTTTTCACACTTTGCAATTCTGACTTTATTTGGGATAAGTTTTCAGTCATAGCCATCTGTAACTCAGACTTGAAAATGCCTGCCATCTCTTTCTCGGCGAGCAACAAGAAGTTTGGTTTTAAAGTCTGCAGAAGCCATACTCAAAGCTGTGACGGTGCTAACGCCATCTCCGTCGTGAGGCGGCGGTCCGACAGGATCATGTTGGTCCGGGGATGTAGCCCCTGCATTAGGCCGCGCTCTCGATGTCGTCTGGTTGTTCGTATTTCTGGGTTTTAGAGGCATATCAACACTTAATACAATCAATGAAGCTCTATGATATCAAAATCTGTACACACCACGTAGGTAGAGAACACCCTGATAGTCTTTATAAAAAGTTTCTGCAGGAGCACCCGGAGTCACATCTTTACGCCATTGGTCACTAACCGGTACTCCGTGGGAGATTTATAATTGTTCATGGTGATATAGTATTTTCTGTCTGTCAGATAGGAGGAAAATCAGGATAACACAGCTCCTGAGATACCAATCTCTGAGAGGCGCATGAGTAGGACTTTATGACATACAGTATCAAAAGCTGAGCTGAGGTCGAGTAGCAAAAGTATGGAAAGGTTTCCCGAGTCACCAAAGAGTAAGAGGCCATTGTTATGTGTGAGTGTTCTAATCTGTATGTCATTGCAGTTTCCCTGGTAGATCACCTGCAATCAACCGGTTAATTGGTGTCACCTGACGGGAGCTACTTTAAATCCAGGACACATGCTCTCGCTCTCTGTCTCTCGTCTTGCAGTCGGCAGTGCAGTAGCAGTGTTTTTGCTTCTACAGTCCCCTTTTCCTTTTTATATTAAATAAACTTTGTTTTAATTGGCAGACTTCTGTCTTTGTGTCCTTTATGTTGCATCCCTAGAGCCAGGGTTGTAACAGTCATTGACAACCCTTGTCAGTGCAGTTTCAGTACTGTGGTTTTGGCAAAAACCAGACTGAAATAAATCAAAGCTATTGTTGAGAGATGGATATGACTGTAGTTGAGTGACAACCACCTTTACCATTGACTTTTGAGACATACTGTAGATTGGAGATTGGGCGATAGTTAGTATAGTCAGTTGGGTCCAGATTTTTTTTTTTTAAGGATACTTACTGTTACTGCAGCCGTCTTTCACAAGTTCACACTTACATACAATTAGAGAGGGTAAAGTATAATGTGTATTTGGCGTGCTGTCCGGGGGGAGGGCTCCAAGCTCGGAGTTTAGCCCAAACTCAGAGTACTCAGCTTCTTGTACTTGGAGTACTTGGTGCGGGATCCAACCGGCATGAAGAAGAGTTTGATTTCTGTATCATTTCACTAATTAAGATGGGGTTGGTCAACATAAAGTTATTAAGTGTTTTTATAGACTGAGCTTGCTCACAAGTAGAAGCGGTCGGCTCATCACCAAAAGTCCCCTGCAAAGCATCCAGCTTTCCCTGAAAGTGGTGCAAAAAAGAACAGCACAAGTCATCTGATTCTTGTTGACAGGCATTATGCGCGGGTTCCTGGACAAGCTTGTTTACAATGTTAAATAGTGCTTTAGGCCTGTTGTTTGCATTATTAATGACTTTGGAGATATGGGAAGACTAAGCGCTGGAAGAGTTCAAAGCTCTTTTATAATGTTTAGCATGGTCCGAAAAGGCTTGAAAATGTACAGTTAGACTGGATTTCCTAAAGAGGCGTTCCAGTTGTCTGCCTCTAGTTTTCATAGCACGTAGCTCAGCATTAAACCACGGTGAGGAGTGGGACAGGGGAACGGACCTAGTCCTAATTGGAGCATGCTCATCTAAAATGTCAGAAATAGCAGAATGGTACAAATCAAATATCTTAGATGGACAAGTGTAATTAAAAACATCAGAAATAGCAGATGAAGTGATAGATGCGGCAAACATATTAACATTAATCTTACGATAAGAGATGGTAGTATTGTCAATACATTTAGTTGGACAGATTAATGTAAAATCAAGTGTAATAAGCTTATGATCAGAGATGGGAGTAACTAGACCATTAATAGAGATATCATTCAAACCAGATGTACAAACTAAGTCAAGCGTGTGGCCGTGAGTATGAGTTGAGAAATTAACATTCTCATAAAGTTCAAAGCAGTCCAGTACAGACTTTAATTGAGAACTATTTGAACAGGTGGTGTCAACATGGATGTTAAAGTCACCAAGCCAGATGACCTTGGATGATGAAGCACAGGCTAGTGTTAGTAGTTCATTTTGCGGTTTGGGTGGTCTATAAATTAGGATGATTGTTAGGGGACTGTTCGAGGAAACTTTCAAAATCATGTATTCAAAAGTCTTAGTATTATGAAAGTCCAGTTGAGAAAGTGTTATGGAGTTGTGATAGATGACAACCCCCTTTAGCAGATAAACGCGGCTTAGACAGGTGCTGGTATCCGTGTGGTGTTAGCAGATGCAGATCCATGAAATCATTAGGTGTTTGCCAGGTCATTATATTAGATCTAGAGTATGATTACGACAATGAGTAGGTCCTGACACGTCTTTTTCATCATCTACATGTATATTAAAATCACCAACAATTTAGGACTTATTGAAAACGCGCGCTCCGCTCGCTCTGTGCCAGTGGACAGACACCGTTATGCTGCGTGTCCACTAGCGCAGAGCGAGTGGAGCGCGCAGTGCACTGTGGGATTGACAATGGACCGGAGAAAGAGTTGAGAGCGGCCAAGAGCGTCAAAAAGGTTGGGCAATTCTTGACCTTATGCAAATATCAAGTGAAAAACACAGTAGGCAGCCAATCGCTGTGAGGATCAGGTTGTGACGTCTGTCTTGAGAGTTTAAAAATATGCAGATTGTGCCGGAGTTTATGCTTAATTTAGTACGTAAATAGTTTTGTTTACGAATTAGAGGCTTTGTAGTTGTTATATATGTTAAATATTTAGTTTTGGATGTTTTAATTAGGTTATATTGTCTGGGTTTGTAAATGTTTATAATGCTTCGGGCATTTGTAATCCGAATGTAATCACGTGCATCTTTGATGATTATACTGTGTGTGTGTGTGTGTGTGTGTGTGTGTGTGTGTGTGGGTTTGTGTTTGAAAAACATAATTTAACACACTTGCAACAGACACACCCTAAAGCGTTATAGAGGCGTTATAGAGTTGCCAGCAGCACTTTAGTTTTTTTAATTAAATTTCTTTTGCACAAATGTTAAATATTTACAATAAGAGCAAGAAAATACAATGTCTGTGAAAACCTCTGCAAGCTGATGGGCACAATCCCGGAGGACCCTGCCTGGGATCCCATCCGGTCCAGCAGCCTTCTTGGCATTCACAGTTTTGAAAATTTGCGTGACCTCATGTGTTTGGAGGGTAAGCGTGCTGTCAGCAGAGTCCAACTGTGGTGAAGCTGCCTTGTCCAGTCCTCTCTCTTAAATCAGGCAAAGAAGCAATTTAATTCCTCAGCCAACATGGTGCTGCATGCTGTCAGTGGTTCTCTGCTGCCCCTGAAGTTGGTTATATGATGCACACCCTACCACATGTGTGTCGTGTCCCTAAAAGTAAAGTGCTCCTCAATCTTCTCCTTGTATGCGGCTTTGGCTGATTTTATCCCTCTCTTAAAGTTGTGTCTGGAAGCACTGTACAGTTCTTTATTACCAGATCTGAAAGCAGCATTACGGTCTCTCAGAAGAAGTTGGACCTCCTTAGTCATCCATGGCTTACTATTTGGGTAGACATGGATGCGTTTGTTAATAGTTACACTTTCCACGCAGAAAGCAGTCCTGCAGCCGTGAGGATGCTTCCTCCGGACAGGTTTTAACCCTTTTACTAACAGTTTGCTGTCTCTTAATGATGGGGCAGTATGCTGGAGTTAAAAAGTGACAGGTGATCAGACTGTCCAAGATCAGGAAGGGGTGACACTCGGAAAGTTTGGGGGATGTTAGAATAGACACAGTCTGGAACTCAGTCAGATCTTTGTTGAGCTTGAAGTTTCAATCCGGATTCAGGTGAGTAGCTCTATCCGGGTCACGTCCCCAAAACTGTTAGAAACTCAGAAGCGAAGACCAGGAGACTTGGTTGTATCTTCAGCAGGATTCTTTATTGAGAACACTAGCTGTTGGTACAGTAGCTGCAGTCATCAAGTCTGACTAAGGGAACTTTACATTGTAGTGTATATACCTTTCAAGGGGGAGGGATTTACATAGAGGATCCAGTCCTGATCTCATCAGCGTAACAGTCTCCTTCAAAATGCATTGATGCTAATCCAATCAGTCTGACAGTATCACCCATACCTTCACATTATCATAGCTAAACTTGGGACAATGACACTGTTCAGGAGGTGCATAAAGACAAAAGGTTAATGTCACACACCTGGGTTGTTTGACTTAATCTTCTTTGAATCTCATCATCTATGCCTCAAAATGTAAAATACACTGTACAGAACTTTATATACTATTGTATTGGAACCTAGATGTAACATTTTATAAATTTGTAATACAACAGAAGTATATAAAAAGTAGACTCAAAATATACATTATTATTATTATTATTATTAGTTTAAAAGAAGTGTACTTATAGCACACTTGAAAAAAACATTTTTTTGTAAGGGATATAAAGCTGTTTTTCTAACCAGTGAGCTCAATCTATAGAAGGACTGAAATGACAGCATTCATTTGGTGTAAATATTGCATGTTTGGTGTATTCTGTGTTGCAGGTTCAGGCACGATGAAAGGCATTATTCCCAGGAGCAAAGCAAAAGGCACTGACATCTGTGGAATGGGCAAATACTATTATATAATCCGCTCTGATCTCGGCTGCTATATGAAGATAGGTAGTATCAATAGAGGTTCAGACATCTCTATTTTCAGTCTGCACCCTGCCTACAAAAATGAAGACCATTACATTGGTGGAGATAGCTACTTTTTCATCATCAAGGGTGATTCCTACCGCAGAGTATCGGACCTGACGACAGACAGCGATGCTGGTAAAGAATACAGCCTTCATCCCAACTGCCGGGGTGGAGACCACTACTTCTCTACCTATGGCAAGTTTTACATCATCTTCAAAGAAAGAGGCACTTACCGAATAACAACAAACATGAATTACGACTCGGATGGTGTAGAATACGACCTGCATCCCAAATGCAGAAACGGCCTCTATTACTGGGGCCTGTCAGACGACTGCTTCTTCCTCAACCCAGTCTCAGAGTCGGGAGTTGAGTACTACAAAGGTACCAACCTCAGCAAAGATGAGTGTGTTGGTGTCTATTCTGTTCATCCTGATGCTCTTAACTTCCTTCCTGGTGGGCTGTCAGTAACTATAGGCCCAGCCTTTGGCATTTGGGAGAGTATTAAAGCTATAACTAATGACAGTAATACACCAGTGACATGGCAAAAGAAAATCAATAAAAAGGTTGGCTACAATAAGGAGAAGATGTCCCAGATCACAGACAACTGGAAGACAGCCACATCAACCTTGACTGAAACTGGAGATCTTATAGAGTTAATTGTGAAGTTGCAGTTCTCCTTTTCTGCCGAATATGGAGGTTCAAACGTCAGCACTAAAACCGAAAGCTGGAATGAAGTGACTGAAGAAGAAGAACAACTCACATTTGAGCTGAAGCCAAATGAGTCTTTATATCTATGGCAGTACAAACTGGGTCTCGGTCAAGAACCAGTGTTGTTTTGCCGTGATTTAAAGATTGCTAGTGATCCAAAGCCTCCAACTGAGGTCCCGCTGCCACCCGCTCAATCATGAAAACATATCAGGAAGATTTAATCAAGTGCTTCAGTTAAATACCTTAAATATAACTTCTCAAGCAATTATTTAGACATTTGCATGCACTATATAAAATGAAGCAGGAACTGTTTAATATATATATTGAATTGGAATCGTTTAATCTATATAATATATTGTTTAATATACATAAGATGCTGGAAAACCAGAGTTGCAGGACCTGCAGGATTCTTCTGAAGAAGACAAACTATGTGTTCAAACTATCTGGACATTTCTGTAAATCCAGTTATTTTGTCTTGTGGACTACATGTAAACATCTGTGAAGTGAAGTGGCTTAGTTGCATTAAATAAAAAACAACAAGCAATTTTCATGATCCCTCTTATTTAGTTTTAAATATTTACATTTTCAGATTCTGTAAGGTGTATGTAATCTTATGTTTACACACAACTGTATGTCTGTTCTTCTGTAGTGTCGGGTGTACATCTGGTAATGTTAATTTTCTTATAAGTCACGTTTTAATTTCTAAATGAAAATATCATTTATAAATTAGATCCTTGTGACAGGAAGTCATGTGCAAAAAATGTACAAAAATCAATTATTGAGCAAATACATGAAGCTTTTTCATGAACAATTCTATGTTTTTTCTAATCATTTAAAATTTGAGCCATCAAATTTAACATGAAATGCCATTCTCATACAAGTCTCTAAATCACAGCTGATGTAGTAGTCACTAGGTTCTTTCAGCTTAATATGAAACAGCTCGGATGACCTTCATCCAGCAACACTTGACTACAACGTACACAGCACTTGTTGTGTTTTGGTGTGTGTGATTCCTTTTTCTAACCATAACCAAACTAACTTAAATGCCAAATAGGTGGCCCTTATTTTTATGGCTATCTTTTAATATGTAACATTATTTTCTCTTTTTTCCCCTACTGTATGTTTTATTTCTTCTCATTATTATTTTTATTTTATCCCAGAGGAAAAGCTTTAAAAGTATGCCTGTGCTAGTGCTAAGCATCAGTCGCTCATAACCAGAGCCCGGGTCAGGTTACTGAAAGTATTTCTGTATAGGAACAAAAAAAAACTTATTTCTTATACACAGTAGAATTAAAATCAGTATATTAGTATATAGAGACAAAATTCTTACTTTTCTTTGCTTTTATATATAAATAGGTGTATCCAGAAGAAAAACATTTTAAATCACCAACAAAATATAAAATAAAGCAGTGCAAGAGCTTCTAACATCAGCTCAAGTGACACAATGACTTCACTGACTTGTTCAGCCATAGTGCGTTGCACTTTCTCCTATTCATAAGTAATATATTCGTATTTATTTACACTCAGTAACAGTAATATATAATAAGTAATACAATTTTAAATATTGGCAGATCACTGTTCAGACTACATTACTTGCTGTCGTTGAAGTCGTAGAAGTCATTGTGGTGTTCACACTACGTGACACGTCAATGATCTGCAACAGGGGGTTACAGTTGGGGAACGGGTAATGAGCCGAAACAACACACAAACACATTACCAACCACATATAAAACACATTTTTATTCACCTCCGTTTCCATGAGCAAATGATAACTGAAATAAGTTATTATACACCTTTGCAACAAGTGCCCCTTAAATCATTTTAACGTATTGTTGGTTTGTCCATTTGATGATGTGCCTGATGAATTAATCACACAAAAGTCATCCGTGTCTCGTGAGTGTCACTACTAGAAGGATGAGGACACAAGGAATACGGTTAACAGACTTCATTTATACACCTGTTGCAATATTCGATCTCATAGAAAGCTTCGAGATCCACACAGAAACGAAAACAGGAAACAGGGAATAACTGGAACAGAAATAGTCTCTTGAATACTTTGAACTCAGAAGTAGACTTGGTGATAAAGCAGGGCTTGTTTTTTTTGTGGGCGGAGCTTAGGTGGAGGCAGAACGATCCCTCTGGCCGCTTCACTAACGTTAGTTTGCAAGTTTTGTTATCTTGTTTTTTTAACAATGACTGGAGAAAATCCGATTTTATCTTACTGTGCAAGGTCACTCACTGTCCAGGACCGTGATTGTTATTTGCAAAAGTTAATTTTAACGGACGGAACCAGATTAGCTGACCCGTACACACTCACTTAATGGATGGACGATCTGACAGGATTAACGTTAACGCTAGGCTACCTCCGGTTGAGTGGCCTGACTTCTACACCTATCCGATAGAGAAACAGAGCGTAAAGAGAAACTGAGGGCATATACATCTTTAGATGACTATAACTATGTGCTGTATGGTCATGTACAATACTTGTGTGACACAACAAAATTACATTCAATAATAATAATACTAATTTAAGCTCCTTATTATGTAGCCGAATCTGTGCTGGTTTGTATTTGCCGCCTCCAGTTTTCACTTTGTTTTGCCTCCAGTTAGCGCCGTGACGTAACTGTGACGTCGGCGCAAAAGGGGTCTGTATTCGATCTCATAGAAAGCTTCGAGATCCACACAGAAACGAAAACAGGAAACAGGGAATAACTGGAACAGAAATAGTCTCTTGAATACTTTGAACTTAGAAGTAGACTTGGTGATAAATCAGGACTTGAGGGCAGACACGAAAGTACTTAGAACTTGAATGCAGAAACGTAGACACTTGAATGGAAATACCGATCCGAAGACACACGAACTGAGAGCGGACTTGATTAAACTTCAAACTTGAATGCAGAGAAGAGATACGAGGTCCGTAGATGCACAGAAGAACTCGGAGAATCAGACTGGAGAATCCTGAAGCACCGCCGCACACAATGGCTGCTTGTAAATACACACAGGAGAGTGGTTAGTGATAAACTTGAATATACTTGCTGCGAGCACAAGGGAATCCTGGAACCAGAGAAGCATGAGGAACCGGGTGAGTCACACGCGTCGCTAGACAAGACCGGACAGAGAACAATGGAGAGACTGAAGCTTAAATGGGGGTGCTTCTCATTTCTTATTTGTGCATCCTCGTTTCCTTTCCTCGCTTCCTTTTCTCGTGTCTCAGCTCCACCCCTGTAGGACGCGAAAATGAGGACGCAGAATCGAATGACAGCTTTTTTTATACATTGGAATACTTGATCACTCGAGCGTCACTTCACAGCGTCATCAGCAGCGCTCAAAGGATCTGCCCTCATGTTGTTGAAGTTTGTTTATTTAAGAAATTCATAATAAATAATAATAAAGCAAGATACCCTGTGGAAATATGTGTAATGTGTGGTTTATATAAACTGCAAAGGTAAAGTATAAATTAAAACAGATTGTGATGATGTGAAGGGGGAGGAGAATTGATATGTGCGTCACGTTTAGTCGATAAAACTCTTCCGCATAGGATACACCTGTGTATCCTCGCTCATGACTCCTCTGAAAGCCTCCTCACTCCTCGATCCTCGATCCTCGAGGTGCAATTAGAGAATTGAGATGTCCTTCAAGATGGCTGAGCTCAATCGGTTTCCGGGTCATAGGATGGAGGACGGAGGAGCGAGGAGACGAATAGGGATATTGAGAAGCACCCCCTGTGTGCAGCGTGGTAAGTTTGTGATGCAGTGCAGGTGGTGAGTGATCAGTATTCAGGGGATGATGAGCGTGGTATCCGTGACAGTGAGGAGAAACGCTCGGACTGCAAATACAAACCCAACAAAAACACATTCCACCCATGAGTGTAAAGTGAGGTGCACTCACGCTGATATCTGATTGTCACTAAATAAAATAATTCATTAAATACCTATTTACAATAAGCACTTAACTCAAATATAACAATTAAATTATAAAATAACTAGAGGAACTGGATGAATAAAATCAGCTTGAAAATGCTATCTTATGAAACAGAGGCGATTAGTTGAATTTAAAGATACACTGTGTTATTTCATCAGTCAATCATCATGAAAGTCTGGTTTAAAGCTTTTTCAATTCTAGAGAAATAGGATTTCAAACCACATATGGATGTAGCTTGAAACGGATTTCATGTGATTTTTTTGCTGTTCACGTTAGCTAATTCTGATCAGATTTCAATCAGATTTGAACAAAAATCGGATTTGGACTGAAAGTCTGAACGTAGCCTATGTCGGGATAAGAAATAGAAGGAAGAATAGCAGTAAGGGCTAGAGAAGCCACATATTAACTTTAGTTCTTCAAAATTTTGCGCTCTTTCCTACTTACTAATTTCTTCTCTATATGATTTAGCAGCTTCCACGTGGTTTAGACATCATAAATCAGTGTAACAGTGTGTTCAGTAGTACATAAACAGTGCAATCCATGCTGTTGTTTACATCCGAGTATCTCCGATATGGCCGTGCATCAGGGTAACTGACCCAATCCTGACGTAGGTGCAAACCCTCTATATTTGCAAGCGCGGGTCCAGTTTTGTGCTAGAGAGAAAAAAATCTGCCAGCTGCAATCGTTTTTCTTTATTATTGGTTGAAATGAATGGAGAATATCTTGTGTTTTTCCATGGGTGCTCACCGTTTCCGTGAGTGCTCGGGAGCGGTGCCTGTCGGTGCTCATTGGCTGTAGCTTCTGTACTCTTTCAGAAGATGTGTAATAGCACCCTCTATCGTATAACAGTGAAAACACAGATAACCGGAAAATTCAGTCAATAGCGGAGAAAGAGTAAAGTAGATTTGAAGTAAATTCCACTACCAGTGGACTAGTCTACACAAAAATTCTGCATTAGGAACATATCTGTATAAATCAATATTTTCAAACAATGAAAGTTTATAAGACAGTGTGTAAAACTATGTTAAAAAGTATTTAATAGGCTACTTCATAAAAAAAATTAAACACAAATACAAGCAAAGTATACTTAGAATACTTGATTGAAATTTTAAGTATATCTCGATCAAAAGATTGAGTACAAGTATAGTCCAAATAAACTTAGACTTTTCTGTCAGTATAAGTCAAGTACGTTCACTTAAGTGCAATTATAAGTATATTTCTGAGAAGTACATAAAAAGTAGACTGAAAGAATAATTTCTTATTTTTAGTTGAAAATTATTATACTAATAGCACACTTGAATACTTGAAAGAGGAACTTGAATTCAAAACGAGGAAGACCAAGTGTTATGTGTTTAAAGATGTTTAAAAGGATGATTACATGACATTTATGTGAGACACTGTTGCTGTGTGGGGATGCAAACAAGACAACCAAGAAACATCAATCAAACGTTAAGGAAAACGTTTATTTTCTGAGAATGAAAGATTCGAGACATGTTCAATTGAATTGAATAACAGGTTCGTGAAAACAAAAAAATAATAATACACAAGAAAATTAGGACAAATAAGAGTGTCGCCAAATCATTGAAATAAGCAAAACATAACTGATATCTAATTTTAACCGCACCAGCTGAACTAACTGCCACCATAAAGAAAAATAAAAACAAAACCGAGATCTTCAGCGGGTATGCTGCCTTAATTAAACTATACTAAATAAAAAACAGAAGTACAATGGTGGCGAACACTCCACGCCTGCCTAACACAACAATGATTCCTACCTCCCGTCTTGTGCTGCCACAATAGATGAAACTCAGTGCTCCAGATGTAATCAGATTAGCTAGGCATCTCTCAATGTTTATCAAAATCTCAGGTCAGGCAAAAGTGCTTACTCAAATCATCAACAATAAAATTATAAGCGTAAGTAGTGATAGTGGTTTCAACAACATGCTCAGAACGCGCAAGTTGGGTGAGATCTGGCGAGGATCTGTCTTCATGTTTGTGGATGGGCCTTTTGAATCCAAGACACAACAGTGGATTGGTTGAACAGATGATGACGCCTCCACAATGACGACACGTGCCCGCAAACAGCCAATGCCCGATCACCACCTGAAAGCAATGAACGGAGACACAGAACAGAAACACACACACAAATATACAGGGAACGTAACACTTCCCTCCTAAAAAAAACCAAAAAAACAACAACATCAAAACATAAACAAAAGGACATGTTTTTTTTTTTTTTTCATTCTAATGTTTCGGAGCACCACAGCTTAAACTCCGGACAAAGCGTCCGCAATTATATTCTCCGCACCTTTTTTGTGTTTGATCTCTAAATTATAGCCTTGTACCATCAAAGACCAACGCATCAGCCTCTGATTATGATTGTACATGCGACCTAAAAACACTAAAGGATTGTGATCCGTGAACACAGTCACAGGCAGATTAGTTGAGCTCACATAAACATCAAAATACTGTAAAGCCAGTAATAAGGCCAATGTTTCTTTCTCAATTGTAGAGTAGTTCAATTGGTGTTTCTTGAACTTACGTGAAAAATAACATACTGGATGGTCAATACCAGAAACGTCTTCTTGCACCAACACTGCCCCCGCACCAACGGAGCTTGCGTCAATCTCGAGCTTGAACGTTCGTTCCAAATCAGGAGCTGATAAAACAGGCGTACTGCACAACAAAGTTTTGATGTTATCAAAAGCATTCTGACATTCATCATTCCAGAGGAAAGTGCATGATGGACTAAGGAGTGACGTTAAAGGATTGGCCAAAGTTGAAAAATTCTTGCAGAAACTCAGATAATAACCGGCCTAAGAATCTACGAAGTTCTATGCGCGTAGCAGGAACAGGAAAATCAGCAATTGCAGTTACTTTAGCCTCTATGGGTCGAACTTGACCTTGACCCACTTCTTTGCCCAAGTACGTAACCGTAGCTTGACCAAACTCACACTTCGCCAAGTTTAACGTCAGTGAAGCTTTCTCAAGGCGCTCAAACACCTCTCTTATCGTTGATACATGTGCAGACCAAGGAGGCGAATAAATCACAAGGTCATCTAAATATGCATTACAGTTACGGACACCTGCAAGCACGATATTAATAAGCCGCTGGAATGTGGCTGGTGCGTTGCGCATCCCAAACGCCATTACGCAATATTGCAGAAAATCATCTTGGGTCACAAAAGCAGAAATATCGGAGGCGCGCAATGTTAGCGGCACCTGCCAGTAACCCTTCAGTAAATCTAATTTACTGACAAATCTAGCGGACCCCAAGTTGTCCACACAGTCCTCCATACGAGGTAATGGAAAACAGTCAGGAACAGTTACGGAGTTTACCTTTCGGTAATCTGTGCAGAATCTAGCAGAGCCATCACTCTTAGACACGAGTAAACAAGGTGAGCTCCAGGGACTAAAACTCTGTTTCGCTAAACCATGTTCACACAAGTAGTCAACTTCAGTCTTGATCACAGAACGTTTATGTCATGTTCTAAAATCGTAGTACGAGAGGGAACGTCATTAAATAACGAAGGAAAGTCAGAAATTATTTCTTTCACATCATTACTCTGAGACTCTTCAACCTGGTGCACTGCTGATATGTGTGTCGTATCAAAACTCCATCCTCTTCCTTGTCGTATGTAGAAGTAAAATCAAACGACTCACACCTAAGCGCAGCAGCACCAGATATAGTCGACTCAACTTCTTTCAAAACATCTGGCAATGATTCTCGAACAAGATACGCCTTCAGCATATTTACATGACATACGCGAGATTTCTTCTCGATCTGGAGTACGAATCACATAATCAGTGTCACTCATTTTCCTAAGCACTTCATGTGGACCTGAAGAGCGTGCAGATAAAGCAGAACCAAGGACAGGCAATAAAACGAGCACCTGATCTCCTTCCTTAAAATGACGTTGAACAGTTTTACGATCGTATTTATTCTTCATCGTCACTTGAGCGTGCAATAATGACTCTCGTGCCATAGTACAAGCTTTGTGCAATCGCTCACGAAATTTGCTCACATAGTCCAACACTGTGGTTTTAACACTCGATTCGTGATCTAAAATATTCTCTTTAAACATCTTTAACGGACCCCTGACAGTATGCCCGAAAACAAGATCGGCAGGACTAAATCCCAGACTGTCTTGTACCGCTTCTCTAGCAGCAAACAAAACTAACGGTATGCCCTCATCCCAGTCTTTGCCTGTGTCCATACAGTATCGACGTAACATCGCTTTCATGGTCTGATGGAACCGTTCCAAAGAACCTTGAGATTCAGGATGATAGGCACTCGAAATTCTGTGAGAAATATTCAAAGTCTCTAACACTTGTGTAAAAATCTTTGACAAAAAGTTCGTACCTTGATCAGACTGCACAATCTTCGGTAGACCAAACATGGAAAAGAATTTTACGAGCGCGCTGCTGACCACCGGTGCCGTAATCTTTCTTAGTGGAATCGCCTCCGGAAAACACGTCGCTGTACACATTATTGTGAGCAAGTATTGATTACCAGATTTTGACGTAGGTAATGGTCCGACACAGTCTACAATAACGTGCTCAAAAGGCTCTCCCATCACTGGTATAGGAACCAGCGGTGCACGCGGAATCACCTGGTTCGGCTTACCCGAGAATTGACAGGTCGTACAGGTTCTACAAAATTTGGCTACATCAGCCTTCATTCTGGGCCAAAAGAAATGTCGCAACACTCGATGGTATGTTTTCTTAATGCCTAAGTGACCAGACAAATCATGATCATGAGCGAGTGAAAGTACTAGATGTCTATAACACGTCTGAATGACAATTTGGGTCACAGAAGACCATTCGGAATCACTCACTACGTCAGCACACCACCAACGCATCAGTAAGCCATTCTGCATATAATAAGCGTTTCTCTTCTTCTGCGCCTCTTCCACGGAAATGACAGAAGAAAAACATTTACGCAGAGAAAAATCCTCTTTTTGGGCTGCAATAATTTTCTCACTAGTGACTTCTAATTTCAAATCATCTGATTTCAAAAACATGACTGCGCCATCTGGCTTATCTGCATCAGGCATCAGAGCATCGTTTACAAACATAGGTGCTATGAAAGTGGAGGATAAATCATCAACATCAGTGAACTTACGAGCCTGCGCTCGCGTCACAGCACAAACAGGAAAAACCTCAGGGAATTTCTCTGACATTTCATCAGTGCCATCGGACAAAATAGGTTTATCACAAACCTCTAAAAGCGGCACAATTTTACCACCTGCAATATCATTACCGAGAATGAAGTTCACTCCATGCATTGGTAAACTATCACGAACTCCAACTTTCACAAATCCTGAAAACAAATCTGACTTCAGATGAATCTGATGCAAAGGAACTTTCATAGTGCTCATCTCAAGGCCTCGTACTAACACATGACTTCCACAAAAAGTACGTTCAGAAAACGGTAACACGTCAGCTACTATAAACGATTGCGTCGCTCCGGTATCACGCAACATAGTAACTCTGATTGGATCAGGAGAATGTTCGCTAACAGACACAAATCCTTCCATCAGGAAAGGTTAGTAACTAACATCTAAAACATCACAATTCTCATAATCTGTGCGATCAACAGTCTTCACAAACGCGACACTTTTAGTACTGATACCTTGCTCTTTGCGCTTTAAAGCCAGACAATCAGCAATGAGGTGTCCCGATTTGCGACAGTAAAAACATTCTCTGCCTTCTTTAGCTTTTGGAACATTTTTCAAACGCCACTGATCTCTCAAGACAGCAGGAACATGCGAAACGTTTTCAGTTCGAGCAAGAGTAAAAACATTCTTATGCGTAAGCGCGAACTCATCCGCACAAACAGACGCCTGTGACACTGACGTCACCTTCTGCTCGTTTAGATATACAACAATTCGATCAGGAATACAACTTTTGAACTCCTCTAACAAAACCAACTCACGGAGAGTGTTAAAATCTGCTACTTTATTTGATGTGCACCACCGGTCAAATAACAAACTCTTCTCCCTAGCGAACTCAACGAACGTCTGATTTGAAACTTTTTTGTGATTCCTAAATCGCTGTCTATACGCCTCCGGTATGAGCTCATAAGCCCTCAAAATTGCCGTTTTAATAACGTCATAATCTAAACTATCCTGTAGAGATAGTGCAGCACATACTTCCTGAGCTTTTCCCGTCAACTTACATTGAAGCAATAACGGCCTCACATCTCTAGGCCAGTTAAGCATAGAAGCAACTCGTTCGAATGCATTAAAGTATGAGTCAACCTCAGCCCCTCTGAACTGTGGAACAAGAGAAATGTGTTTACTCACATCAAACGTCGGACTCGCATGCGCCGCGACAGCACCCGGCTGCGCAGGTTGAGCAGCTGATCCAGGAAGTCTAGGCTGAACCGATGTCTCTCTGGCTATTCTCAGGTCTAACTCACACAACTTTACTTGCATATCCGCCTCTATTTCCAGACGACGGATGTGGAGTTGCAAATCTAACTGAGCTCTACGGTCCTCTGCCCTCTCGTGCTCTTCCCGTTGGACTTTCGCCAAATGTACTTTGAGATGCGACTCATCTCCCGCTACAGACGGAGAAAAAGGTTCAAAGGGCGGCAAGACCGCTTTGGCTTCGGAACCCTCCGCCTCATCAGTCCCACTCGCTTCCTCCTCACCTAAAAGACCAGCTCCAGAGCTCAGAATCTCCTCAGATTTATCAACCGGTTTCAACACCTCCAACTTCCTTAGCTGCTGTACTAACATTCTTTTAATGTCCCGCGCAAGCTGCTGTCTAGAAACTCTAATTTGATAATGTTCGGCAACTCTCAATAAATCATCTTTCCTACACGTACTTAATTGTTCGACCGTTGGTGCTTTCACAAAACTATCCAGATCAAAATCAGCCATTCTGACTAAACTTACCACCACAAACGCTAAAATCCACGGAAGCCTCTTAAGATCTTTAATTCAGACAGTGCTCCTTCAAGGTTGCTGCCCCAACCCACACACAAGCAACAGTGCTCACAAACTCATCCCAAGAAAATAAGATATCCCTTTAAAGGAATATCCCACCGCTGCCACCACCAAATGTTACGTGTTTAAAGATGTTTAAAAGGATGATTACATGACATTTATGTGAGACACTGTTGCTGTGTGGGGATGCAAACAAGACAACCAAGAAACATCAATCAAACGTTAAGGAAAACGTTTATTTTCTGAGAATGAAAGATTCGAGACATGTTCAATTGAATTGAATAACAGGTTCGTGAAAACAAAAAAATAATAATACACAAGAAAATTAGGACAAATAAGAGTGTCGCCAAATCATTGAAATAAGCAAAACATAACTGATATCTAATTTTAACCGTACCAGCTGAACTTACTGCCACCATAAAGAAAAAGAAAAACAAAACCGAGATCTTCAGCGGGTACGCCGCCTTAATTAAACTATACTAAATAAAAAACAGAAGTACAATGGTGGCGAAAACTCCACGCCTGCCTAACACAACAATGATTCCTACCTCCCGTCTTGTGCTTCCGCAATAGATGAAACTCAGTGCTCCAGATGTAATCAGATTAGCTAGGCATCTCTCAATGTTTATCAAAATCTCAGGTCAGGCAAAAGTGCTTACTCAAATCATCAACAATAAAATTATAAGCGTAAGTAGTGATAGTGGTTTCAACAACATGCTCAGAACGCGCAAGTTGGGTGAGATCTGGCGAGGATATGTCTTCATGTTTGTGGATGGGCCTTTTGAATCCAAGACACAACAGTGGATTGGTTGAACAGATGATGACGCCTCCACAATTACGACACGTGCCCGCAAACAGCCAATGCCCGATCACTACCTGAAAGCAATGAACGGAGACACAGAACAAAAACACACACACAAATACACAGGGAACGTAACACCAAGCAACACAGTGTGAATGAGAAGTGAGTACTTTGTAATATTTTCCTTTCGTCAATAAATGTCGTGTACACTGAAGATTTTAGAAGATATACTGAAAAGAACTTAAATTGAATTTAAGAAGAGAAATCAATTTCCTATAATTCTACAGATTTATACAACAGATTTTATTTTTATCTTACTGAAGGTGAAAACACCAGTGACTCAAATTGTCCACTAAATGGGGCCAGAGATTACTTGTTTCACAACAAAACAATGTGTGAGAGTTCTTCTCATGCGTTCAAAGTATATTACATGTCTGTGACATGCTTCATGTTTGCTGGTCCAGGAAAAATAGGAGGTGGGATCAGAGAGCAGCTGTGCAACATTTTAGGTATTTTATGGAGTGCCGCAAGGATCTGTGTTAGGCCCTCTGCTTTTTTCAATATACATGCTGCCACTTGGTAATATTATAAGAAAACATGGAATTAATTTCCACTGTTATGCTGATGATACTCAGCTATATATTAAGCGATCAGAGAGCGCATGCGCGTGCGGTGATTGTTTGTGTTTGGAGCTCCGTCGAATTGATTCATTAATCCTTGATTTTCTTCTTTACCACTCATTTATAAACAAGTACTTTCTATTTTTATATCGTGTGAACTTATCCTCGATACTATTCCCTATAAAAAACAATCGGATTGCTTTGATATCGCTACTTAGATCCAACTTTGCGAATCCCAGCTACTAGCCTTTTAGCCCACTAGCATTTCACGCGTGGCCTCGCGCCAATCGACCGTCGGATTTTACACCCGTTTCACTGAAAGGATACGGGTTATATCCAGGATTTCAGTCCTAAATTAGTAGTGATATTGGTAGTATCACTCCTAATTTACTGTTCATCTGTTATAATGGCGAATATATCGGATGTGTGTCTAACGCTACCTCTGAGTGCAGGTGAGGACACATTCGAGCTGCATTCGGTGCTGTTGGAGCTGGAGTCCGTGGAGAAGCAGATCCGTGGTCTGCTAGAGAGGCAAGCCGAGCTGCGAGATCGGCGATCAGCGCTTGAAACATCACGCGCCGATGCTCACAAGTCAGTGGATAGTAACTTTTTGACTCCGACTTCGTCTACTCCGTGCGTTTCTCTGCCCAGGAGGACGCGATCATCTCTGGCTTCATTCACTCCGGCACCGACACAAAGCCATGGACCCTGGGTGATCCCTCAGCGGAAGACACGAGCCAGGACCAGACCAAGAACCTCTCCACCGCTCCCGGTCTTCGAGATCTCCACCCGGAACCGCTTCTCCCCTCTTCGCGAGTCGGAACGTGACGACGCCGTGATCATCGGCAGTTCCATCGTCCGTCATGTCCGCGCTACCTCAGGTAAGGGTAATGTGCGCACTCACTGCTTTCCTGGTGCTCGTGTTCTAGATGTCGCTGCACATGTTCCCGAGATCCTGAACGGTGACGAGCGCGTCGGAGCTGTGGTGCTGCACGCGGGAACGAACGACATCCGGCTGCGGCAGACGGAGGTTCTGAAGAAGGACTACAGGAGCCTGATCGAGACGGTACGCAGCACAGCGCCTGAGGCAACGATCATCGTGTCTGGACCGCTTCCCACGTACCGACTAGGACAAGAAAGGTTCAGTAGACTATTTGCTCTAAATGAATGGTTAATATCATGGTGTAATGAACAGAAACTGCTCTTTGTAAATAATTGGAATCTGTTCTGGGAGCGACCTAGGCTCTACCGTGCTGATGGCCTGCACCCCAGCAGAATCGGAGCGGCTGTGCTGTCGGACAACATCTCCAAGACGTTACACACCATCTGACTAGTAAGTCAAAGTCCAAATCACAATCTCTGCTGTCCCAACTTAATTGATACAAGTAGTGTAGAACATTATATAGAAACTGTGTCTATTCCTCGTCTAGTGAGGCCAAACAATAAATCTAGTTTAGGATCTAGGAAAAATCTTATTGTAATTAAACCAGAAAATCTAAATCTCAGTGAACAAAAAGAATTTCTAAAACTAGGTCTTCTAAACATTAGATCGCTCACACCTAAGGCGGTTATTGTAAATGAAATGGTCACAGATAATAATTTCGATGTTCTGTGCCTTACTGAAACCTGGCTTAAACCAAATGATTATTTCGGTCTAAATGAGTCTACTCCACCAGGATACTGTTATAAGCATGAGCCCCGTCCGATCGGTCGTGGCGGCGGTGTTGCAACAATCTATAGAGATATCCTAAATGTTACTCAGAAAACAGGTCACAGGTTTAATTCGTTCGAAGTACTTGTGCTAAATGTTACGCTCTTAGATGTAAGAAAGAAATCCCTATTATCTCTAGCCTTAGCGACCGTATATAGACCTCCAGGGCCCTATGCTGATTTCCTAAAAGAGTTTTCAGACTTTCTCTCAGATCTATTGGTCAATGCCGATAAAGCAATAATTGTTGGAGATTTTAACATACACGTAGATAACACAAATGATGCGTTAGGGGCTGCGTTTACAGATTTATTAAACTCATTTGGGGTCAAGCAAAACGTCAGTGGTCCCACTCATCGTCTAAATCATACACTAGATTTAATTATATCATATGGAACCAATCCAACCGATATAGATATTATAGCGCAAAGTGACGATCTCACTGATCATTGTATGGTAACGTGCATATTACGTACTGCTGAAATTTGCCATGTTGCGCCACGTTATCGACCAGGCAGAACAATCGTTCCAACCACTATAGATAGATTCACAAATAGCTTACCTGATCTATCTCAGCTGCTCAGTGAACCCCAACAAACAGATGAACTAGAGGAAATGACTAGCAGTTTGAGCACCATTTTCTCTAGTACATTAGATATTGTTGCACCAATTAGATTAAAAAAGGTTAGAGACAAAACTAAAGCACCATGGTACAATAGTACTACACATGTTATCAAGAGAGAAACTCGTAACTTAGAGCGTAAATGGAAACAAACTAATTTAGAGGTCTTTAGAATCGCGTGGAAAGACAGTATGTCACGTTATAAAAAGGCTCTAAAAGCAGCCAGGGCTGAGCATCTCCGCAAACTAATAGAAAATAACCAAAATAATCCAAGGTTTTTATTTAACACCGTGGCTAGACTAACAAATAAACAGACATCACCAGAGCAAAATATTCCGTTACAGTATAGTTGTAATGATTTTATGAATTACTTCAATGAGAAAATAGAAAGCATCCGAAATACAATTGTAAATGTACAATCCTCTATGGTGTCTTATGATTCAGCCACAATTATCGCCCCTCAAGAACAACTACACCGCTTTACAACTATAGGACAGGAAGAGCTAAATAAACTTATCTTTGCAGCGAAACCAACAACATGTTTATTAGACCCAATACCCACTAAACTACTGAAAGAAGTGTTACCTGTAGTGGAAGAGCCTCTTCTCAATATTATTAACTCGTCTTTATCTTTAGGTCATGTTCCAAAAATATTTAAGCTGGCAGTAATAAAACCTATTATTAAGAAACCGCAATTAGATCAAAATAACTTAGCAAATTACAGACCCATTTCAAATCTTCCATTTATATCTAAAATACTAGAAAAAATTGTGTCCGCTAAATTGTGCTCTTTCTTGCAAGAAAATGATATCTATGAAAAATTTCAGTCAGGATTCAGACCGCATCATAGCACAGAAACTGCGCTAGTTAAAATTACAAATGATTTACTTTTAGCTTCTGACCAAGGCTGTATCTAAATACTAGTTCTACTCGATCTTAGCGCTGCGTTCAACACTATAGATCATAAAATACTCTTAGATCGACTACAAAACTACACTGGTGTTCAGGGACAGGCATTAAGCTGGTTTAGATCGTACTTATCAGACCGTTACCATTTTGTCTGTTTAAATGGTGAAAAATCGAAGATAACGTCAGTAGACTATGGAGTGGCGCAAGGATCGGTGTTAGGCCCTCTGCTATTCTCAATATATATGCTGCCACTGGGTAATATTATAAGAAAACATGGAATTAATTTCCACTGTTATGCTGATGACACTCAATTATATATTTCATCAAGACCAGATGAAAACACTAACTTATCTAAATTGACAGAGTGTCTTAAAGATATAAAATGCTGGATGACGTGTAATTTCCTGCTATTAAATTCAGATAAAACGGAGGTATTACTTATTGGTCCAAAAAACTACCCACAAAACCTCGTACAATACAACTTTAATTTAGAAGGATGTCCAGTTACTTTATCCACTACAGTAAAAGACCTGGGTGTTATACTAGACCGCAACTTGTCTTTCGAAAATCATATTTCATATGTTACAAGAACAGCCTTCTTCCACCTTAGAAATATTGCTAAGCTACGTAACATGCTATCTGTTTCTGATGCAGAAAAGTTAGTTCATGCATTCATGACCTCAAGACTAGATTACTGTAACGCTTTATTAGCTGGTTGTCCTACATCCTCAATAAACAAGCTACAGTTAGTGCAAAATGCAGCTGCTAGAGTTCTTACTAGGTCAAGAAAATATGATCATATAATACCAATTTTATCATCTCTGCAATGGTTACCTATTAAGTTCCGTATCAATTACAAAGTACTATTACTGACCTATAAAGCCCTAAATGGTCTAGCTCCTGTATATTTAATGGACCTTCTATCGCCCTACAATCCATCGCGTTCTTTAAGATCCCTAAATTCGAGGCTTCTGGTCATTCCTAGGATATCCAGATCCACTAAAGGAGGGAGGGCGTTCTCGCATTTCGCTCCTAAACTCTGGAATAGCCTTCCTGATACTGTTCGTTGCTCAGACTCGCTCTCCCAGTTCAAAACTAGATTAAAGACGCATCTCTTCAGCCAAGCATTCACATAATGCTTGCCTCTTATACTACTGTTGAATCAGATCGAATGCATTAATATTATGAACAGCAGCTACGCTAATTATTTCCCATCTGCTTTTCTGCTGTTATCTCGGGACGCTAGTCCCGAGGTAAATAGCGTTCTTCAGCTACAGTCTGTATCCAGCCTCTCACGGAGACTTCAGAGTCCCCAACACCTGCGATGAGACGACTCGACGCCTGTGAAGAGACGACTCAACGCCGGCGATATGTTATGCCCTAAATTAATACATGATGATTAACTAACTGTATTTTTTACGTACATTTCTGAAATGCACTTTCTGTAAAGCTGCTTTGAAACAATATGTATTGTGAAAAGCGCTATACAAATAAATTTGAATTGAATTGAATTGAATATATTTTATAACGACCAGGTAATTCTGTAAATTATCTTAATTTACCTGTAATTAAATGACCTGTAATTTTCTTCTATTAAATTAAGCTTTGACTGATGTATTATTTATTGGACCAAAAACCTGTGCACAGAATCTCTTAGAATACAATTTGCACTTTTACTTTTAATTAAACACTGTTACTTCATTCTCTACAGCTTTTAGAACTGGGTGTTATATTATATAACAACTTGTCTTTCGAAAATCATATTTCATATGTTATAAAGACAACCTTCTTCCACCCAAGTACGCTTAACCCAGCTCATTTTTCTGCCGGTGCGACAGTCTGTTTGCGCTCGCACTGGTGCCACAGAAAAGTTTCCTAAAATCTCTTTAAGTACGTTACCATTTGCGCATCGCACTGACCATTCAGCTTGGTCAGACAGTACAGCGTGATTCGCTGCGAGATCCAGGGAGAAACGTTTGAATTAACGTTAGCTTATTTATTCTGATGTTGACCTCAAGTCGTCTCTGATTTATTCTGTTACATGATGTTGTCCTCAGACCATCATATGTAGGGTGAACAGACGTCCCGTTTTTCCCGGGAAAGTCCCATATTTCAACTCTAATTTTAGTGTCCCGACTTATTATGAAAAAATCATGTTTTGTCCCGAATTTCATCGTTAAAATATATTTTATATGTTTTTTTTTTTGTTTTTTTTTTGCTGAGTGATAGCGTGAGTACTCCTCTCATACAGAATAGCCTAATAAAACTAGCAAATCACCTCATAGTATATTTTAGAGAAAAAAAATCCATCCAATAAGAGAAGGCAGAAGGACAATTCCATGCAATCACAATTCCCTCAATCATTGGAGTTAGTGAAGGCGGAATTCAACAGTTAAGTGTATACAAGACAAGACCACGGATAATCTTGACTCAGGTGCAAAGATGTCAAAGAGGCGTGCGTGTACATTTAACGAGGATCTTCAAAAAGAGTTTAAATTTCTCAAAAGAGAGTCACTATCAGAGGCAAGTAAATTAAGATGCGACATTTGCGGGGCTCGCTTTTCCATTGCTCACGGAGGCCGAGCCGACATTACGCAGCATATGCACACAAAAAAGAACATGGACGCTGCTAAAAGTAAGTGTGCTACTCCAAGTGTCAGCGAATGTTTTGTGAAGCAAAGTTGCGAATCTGATAAAATGCATGCAAGTGAAGGACTTTTTGCATATCATTCTGTTATTCATGGCCATAGTTTTCAGCCATAGTTCATGGCCTCGTTTTCGGTCAGCTGACTGCACTGCAAAATTGATTAAGAAATTGTATGATCTGTGGGTTCTATGTCTGTCCCGTATAAGAAGAAATGTGGTCTCTGAGAGACTCTGAACTCTGAGAAATCTGGTCACTCTAATCATATGAATATGTTGACCTCAAGTCGTCTCATTCAGATTAATTACTCGATTTATTCAGTTCAGCAACCTAAGACAGCTTACAAAGGTAATAGCACTGGTTTGGAGAGCGACAAAGAAGTTTCTTCGGGTCAAGGCCGACGGAAGACCAAAGTGGGAGGCAGTCCAGTCGACCGGCATCATCACAGTGATAGAGAGAGAGGATGCCTTCCAAGATCTCTGCCTTGCGGCTCAAGAGGGGGTAACCTTTCCCACCACCACATTGAACCGGCTTGTTGTGTATACAGATGTAGCCAGTGGGCTGCTGGTGTGTGGGGGTAGAGTTCTGTACTTCAAAAAAGATCACGTGGCTGTGCCATTGATGCCTTTGGATACCTGGCTTGGGATTTTGGTGGCGCGCAAGAGTCATCAGGAGGGGCATGAAGAGGTTGCTGGAAACCTGTTGAGGATGCAGCACAAGGTTTGGATCATGCAAGGGAGAAGACTTGCTCAGAAAGTTGTCAACCACTGCATCATCTGTAAGAAAGCAAGGGCTTGACTATGTGGGCAACTAATGGGTGACCTACCTGTGGAAACATCAAGGCCTGCTGCACCATTCCAGTTCACTGCCATTGATCTGTTTGGGCCATACCTGGTGAGAGACAATGTTAAAAGGAGGGTGTCCATGAAGGTCTGGGGAGTCCTCTTCTGCTGTATGACGAGTAGGGCCATACATGTGGAGCTGGCCAACAGTATGTCTACGGAAAGCTTCTTGATTTGCCGCTATCAGGGGGCATCCCCTTAAAGTTTGGTCAGATCCTGGGAAAAACTTTGTTGGCGTAAGGCCCATGCTGGAAGAGCTGTATGCCTTCCTGCGAGACCAAGAGAAAGCAAGCCTTGAAGAGTATGCTTTGAAGAGTGGTACATGCTGGGCTTGGAAGGTGCTCCCTGCCGATTCTCCACACCGCAACGGAGCTGCTGAAGGGCTCTTCAAAGTCTAGGAAAGTCGGCTGGTCTTATCTTCAGTGAGTTCCTCACGGCGCTTCAGTTGGCGGCAAATTTGGCTGAGCGCCCAATCGACGCAAGGATTCAGAGTCGAGAGGACCGCATCCAGTATGTGACGCCAAATGCACTTCTTTTTGGGCGTGCATTACAAGATGGAGACTTTAAGACTTTTAGTTTTACCAACTACCCCTACAAGCGTCTTCAAGAAATCCACTGCGGGGCCAGTTCAGGCTCGGCAGAGTTGTTGCTGTTGCTCCAGACTCCAAGGGAGTTGTAAGAGATGTCGACGTCCTAGTCACTCTGGGCCACTGTGTTCCAGTCCAATGTCCAAAGACTGTGGCCCGGAGCTTAACATCCCGTGACAAGAAGGGGAACTCCAAAAGCACTGTGCTGGGGAGGGACATCAGGCGCCTCGTTGTTCTCCTTTCTGTTGAGAAGCAGACTCCCTGATCAGGTTTGCCTTGATGTTCGGCGACCTTTCCATGGTTTCACGGAATGCTCGAGTAGGAGATGTTGCGGCAAACCGTCTGCTGTCACGCCTCTCGTCACACAGAAATGAATGCCAGGTGAAGCTGGTTTCAATCAGCGTGGCGCGTGCCTTGGGTTTGAAATGGTGCTCGCACTGCTCATTTCATTGTTTACTGTGAGCTGCGTGGGCAAGGGTGTAACTTTGTGTCTACCATTGGGGGGGTTAAACTCGCGGCATATTTATTAATTTATTTATTTATTGAATAATTTTGTTGTGTAAAAGGTAATGCTAATTTGCCGTTCCTGTATTAGAAATACATTGTGATACTTTTACTGATTTAGGCTTCTTAATGTAAATGCAGCTGTTCACTTGACTATTTATGCCATAATGACACAGTAGTTAAATTAAGTGTTTAAACAATAATAATAATATTTAGGGCTGTCAATCGATTAAAAAAATAATCTAATTAATTACATACTCTGATTAATTAATCTAAATTAATCACATGCATCCATTTTTGCTATGAACTTATCTTAAAAACAAGTTTGGCAGATGAGTGAATCAATTAACAGCCAAACCAACATTATAGACTTTAAAGTTCAACGTGTCTCTCTTTTATTATAATTTTCCCTTTGAGTCAGCATAGTGTCTGGTGTCAGATTTTTAGCACGATAAATGCAAATGCCTGAAGTTACCACTCACTTTCAATGACATGTGCAGAGTAGGCAACCCTAACACCAAGGTAATGTGTGGAATCCCACCTATGATTTATCCTTTTTTTGGCCATTCAAACATGTAGATTTTAATTCACATAATTACTAGGCTGTTGCCTTTTCTATCCAGTATGGCAGTCCAGGATAAGAAATAGCAGTTCAAGAAAATAAACTAAATAGTAGGAACAAAGAAATTAAAGCAGAATAGTCTACAAGTGCAAAAGGAAATGTAATGTGTGAAGTTACTGGAATGGAAATAAATGTAACCACCTTCTACATACTTTTGAAGACATTTTGTTTGTAACATCACATTTTAAAAACTTAACATCAAATAACAGCATTAAAAACTTTCATATATAGAAAATGCAAGTGCAATTATATTATCACTTTGCATGAAATAAGACTCAAAAGTAGATAAAAAAAATTGTGTTTGCATTTAGCCTCTGATAACATCAAATTCAGAGAAAATACAAGTGTGGACTAACGTTAGTTAGCCATATGATTCATTTTGTCACTTTGCAAACTCCATGCAAAAAGAACAAAAAATTTAATAAAAATAATAATAATAGTAATCTCAAATTTAGCCGGAAGTGGTAAATTCCTAATAATGTACGTATTTATTTAGGTATTTTAATAAGACACATACAGCTCAACTAACGCGATCATTATAAAGGTGTTTGAACAACAAAACACATCCACTTGCACATATTTGACAATCGGAATATCAGATATATCCTGCTATAGCTAACAAATTTGTGAAATTTTGAATAAAAAAGGAAATAAAAGCAGATCATCAGTCATTCAGCTATTGTGGCTGCGGTGTGACAAGCAATGAATGACGCGTCTCCATGGGAACCATAAAGTGATACTACGATCAATAACAATCGCCTTGAAAAAGGTTTAAACTTACGTGTGAAAAGGTTAAGTAAGGCTTACATTTAAATGTGTCTTTGTTTTGTTTTGAGTGCATGTTCAATAAATAAAGGAATTAAAAAGATGACCACAAAACTTGTTTGTCGCGCCCCACTTGTCATGTCTCTATTCCCCACCAGTGGGCCGCGCCCACGCCCTACACTTTGAGAAACGCTGAGGTAACTTAACAGCTGACTTTGCAATGGGGTACCTCCGTTTGGTCAGGATTTTTCCTCTTTTAGGCTGGTGTCGACCAACAATGAAAAATCGTTGTCTGGCTGCCTTTCAGTGTCCTTTTCATCTTTCCATTCTTTAGCATGCACCGTCTGCTTTCTCCAACCATTCATCCCACCGACTGCGCAAATTAGTGAAAAAACTTGGTAGAGAAAGCGGGTTGGGTAATACCAAGTAGTCGGTGCGGTGGGCGGCGGGGGGTACATTACAGATTATTTAAAATATGATAATATCTTTCTTGCTGGCAAATGAATTTAATAAAGAAAACGAATGAAAGTATTAATTCTGAATATTTTATATTTAATTTAATCTGAATGATGTGATGATATTGGGGGGGTTATATTAGCTGGATCTGATTTTTGAGGGGGTCATGACCCCCGTAACCCCCGTGCAAATTACGCGCATGTGCGTGGGCACAGTGGAAACGTCTCGGTTACGTATGTAACCCTGATTCCCTGAGTAGGGAACGGAGACGTTACGTCGGAGTACGACGAATGGGGTTTCGCTTAGAAAGCCTATCAACTTCGAGTATTACAAAGAAATGCCATGGGTCTGCGGAATTTGCATAGCGTAACTCCGCCCCACCTCGTGGGTATAAAAGGAGGACGCTGGCAACATGCAGATATGTTTCTTCGCTGAGAAGCCAACCGAGGTCAGGCGATCCCCGCGAAACAGCGGAAAGTGGCATGAAGACGTAACGTCTCCATTCCCTACTCAGGGAACGAGGGTTACATACGTAACCGAGACGTTCCCTTTCGTGGTCACTCCGAGTTACGTCGGAGTACGACGAATGGGGTTACCAGTCTAATCACGCCACCTTCCCAGCTGTCTTCCAGTGCCCTGCGTAAATCTGAGATCCCTGGCATGAGACTGGCATGGACGAAGGACTCCTATTTAGCACAGGAAAACCAAGGTACACTGGGGGGCATATCCCCTAAGTTAGAGGAAATATGCAATTATTGCCAACCCAGAGGGGGGGACTTAGAGAATACACATATGACCCGGAGGGATGCATATGGAGAACACTGGGGTGTCCAGCCACAGGTGGAATATTTCAACCCCAGGGGTGGCAAGGTGGCTTGCCGAGGGAAAGACACATGCTCAAGAGAGGCTTACAGTGGAAATACACATGTGGGGGTCGCTCAGGGGAGGGACCATGCACACAGGAGGCACCTAGCCGACGCGCAGACAACAGACACTGGCGCCGACGTCAGAAGTGCTGGAGGAACTCAGGGCTTTCGGAGAAGCTCACCTGAGGAGAATATCACACGTATCCAGTCCGAGGAGTGGAATGGCGAGCAAGCGAAGACACCTGAGCGGGTCCCGTACTAGCTAGTTGAAGCGAGCACATGAGAGGACACAGGCTCCACTCGGAGATTGTAAAATCTGGCGAATGTGTTCGGTGTCGCCCAGCCTGCAGCTCTGCAGATGTCTGTTAGTGAGGCACCATGCGCTAGAGCCCAAGAGGACGCCACACTCCGGGTGGAGTGGGCAGTCACACCAAGGGGGCACGGTCGACCTTGCTGCTGGTATGCAAAAGCAATGGCGTCCACTATCCAGTGAGACAACCTTTGCTTGGAGAGAGCCTTTCCCTTCAGCTTCCCACCATAACAGACAAAGAGCTGGTCTAAGGTCCTGATACACTGCGTCCTGTCTACATAGGCACGGAGGGCGCGTGCTGGACAGAGCAGTGCCAAGGCTGGGTCTGCCTCCTCCAGAGGCAGCGCTTGCAGGTTCACCACCTGGTCCCGGAAGGGAGTGGTAGGAACCTTGGGCACATATCCAGGCCGGGGTCTCAGGATCACGTGAGAGTATCCCGGCCCGAATTCCAGGCACGCTTCGTCAACGGAGAATGCATGCAGGTCCCCTACCCTCTTGATGGAGGCCCGTGCAACCAGGAGCGCTGTCTTCATTGACAGAAATTTAAGATCGACTGATTGCAGAGGCTCAAAGGGAGCACTCTGCAGGGCAGTTTAAACCACTGAGAGGTCCCAAGAGGGAACGAGAGGAGGGCGAGGAAGATTCAGTCTCCTCGCTCCTCTCAGGAACCTGACGATCAGGTCGTGCTTCCCCAAGGACTTACCTTCAACAAAGTTGTGTTGTGCGGCAATAGCGGCGACATAGACTTTGAGGGTGGAGGGAGACAGCCTTCACTCCAGCCCATCTTGTAGGAAGGAAAGCACGACACTGATCGAACATCTCCGGGGGTCTTCTCGGCGAGAAGAGCACCAGTTGACGAAGAGGTTCCACTTCAACGCGTAGACATGTCTCGTGGACGATGCTCTAGCGGAAGTGATGGTAGCCACCACCGGTGGTGGTAGGGTGCTCAAACCTGCCTCGTCCCGTCCAGGAGCCACACGTGGAGGTTCCAAAGATCGGGACGAGGGTGCCATAGGGTGCCCCGTCCCTGAGAAAGGAGGTCCTTCCTGAGAGGTATGGGCCAGGGAGGTGCTGTCGCGAGGAGAACCAGTTCGGAGAACCAGGTCTTGGTGGGCCAGTACGGCGCAACCAGAATGACCTGCTCCTCGTCCTCCCTGACCTTGCGCAAGGTCTGCGCAAGAAGGCTCACTGGGGGAAACGCATACTCCATAATCAGAAACATAAGCAGCAGGGATACAACTACGTGCTGCCTTCCACAAGCAACAACTTCTGATGTAAACAGGGAACTTCAGAACATTCTTATGAAACATAAGACTGTAAATCGACTCATCATTCATGTGGGAAAGAATGATATTCATAAAGAGCAGTCGGAACTCCTTAAGAAGGATTTCAATGAACTTTTTGAAACACTTAAAAGACTGAAAGTTCAAACATTCATCAGTGGACCACTCCCAGCAAGAGGAACAAACAGGTTTTCACGGTTGCTTGGGCTCAATACATGGCTGCAAAAAACCTGCAATATAAATGGAGTGAACTTCATTGACAACTTCAATCTTTTCTGGAGTCAGAGGCAACTGTTTCAACAGAATGGCCACCACCCAAACAAACTTGGTTCAAGAGTGCTAAAGGACAATATCTACTTCTCCCTCCGTCATCCTTCTGCAGTGTGTGCCAATCCACTCTACCTGAATGGCACACACACACCTGGATACAGTATGAATGACCACAGGACTTCACTTCAGCACCTGAATGGACATGCGGTTGACACATCACACAAGGACAATGATAACAACACTCAACCACAACAACCTCTGCTCACGGACATAATCTCAGCTGAGCCCTGCCCACAGAGCTCACCACAGACAGACTGTGACTTACTAGCACTGCTCCAAGATTCAGCAACCAAGGATGACTTTCTGGAAAACAGCCAAGGAAACCAGGACAGCATATCACAGCCTCCGATAACACCAGAGCAACATCCCCTCTCACCAGAGACGTTATCTCTCTCTCCATCATCTCCACTTCTGTGCTTCTCAGAGAAAATGGAACAACTGGTGTATGCTGGAACCAGACTATCCCACTCTTTTGCTGCCAGCCCACAGATACCAACCAAAAAACGGCAGGCCCCACAACCACCAAAGCCTGCAGGCCCAGCTCACCCTCCCCCTCCTCCTGTGAGAGCTCTTCGGCCTCTGCCACAGCGCCAGGGCCCACACCCCCCTCCATCTGCTCGAGGTGAACCAAAAACAGCTGATACCAGCTCTCAGTGATATGTGTTGGGTCCCCGCTATGATAACAATAACTTTTCCAAATGTTTACAGAACAAGCGGGAACCCAGTGTGCCTGTATCTTTCGCTATTGCTGTTCGATTACATGATAGAAAGTCTAAGGCCTTCAAAAGCCGTACAGCAAACCTATCTAATCTGGTGCCTATTACACGACAAACTAATATTGCTGTGGGGAGAAAAAGTAAGACTGTTAAGTTAGCACTTTTAAACATCCGCTCACTTAAAAATAAATCACTTCTAGTCAACGACTTAATAACCACATACAACCTGGATTTTATGTTGCTAAATGAAACTTGGCTTGAAGACAGCTGCAGTGCAACAGTCCTCAATGAAACAGCCCCTCCTAACTTTACTTTTATGAGTGTCTGCAGAGCTGTCAGAAGAGGTGGGGGTTTAGCTGCTCTTTTTAAAGATGTCTATCAATGCAAGCAAACATCATTTGGGAATTACCCGTCTTTTGAATATCTGGGTATTGTGTTAAAAGGTGCTCCACGCATTTTACTTATCATTGTTTACAGGCCTCCAAAATACTCTCCAGCCTTTGCTGATGACTTTACAGAACTGTTATCAACAATTTCCTCAGTGTTTGACTGTTTTATCATTGCTGGAGACTTTAACATTCACATAGATAATGCAGAAACCAATATGGCAAAAGAAATCAAAACTGTTTTAAAAACTTTTGATCTGACTCAGCATGTACATGGACCCACACATAATCATGGACACACTCTAGATTTACTTATCAGTAAGGGTCTAAACATTTCATCGATTGTTATTAAGGACGTAGCACTGTCTGATCATTTTTGTATTTTCTTTGATATATTGATCTCTCCTGCCATTGAAGCTACATCTGTGTCTGTCAAGAAGAGATGCTTAAATGAGAACACTAGTGTACTGTTTATGAAGGCTATATCTTTAACACCAAGCATATCTGCTGACTCTGTTGATTTTCTCCTTGATTCTTTTAACTCAAAAGTTAAGAGTGTAATTGATGATATTGCTCCTGTGAAAGTCAGGAAGAAGAATGGCAGACAAAAAGCACCTCAACAGCAGTGCAAAATATGAAAAGACATATTTTTAATTTTTACATCTACAAAGACAGCATCCATGCTTTCAATAAGGAACTAGGCAAAGCTAGACAGACTTTCTTCTCGAATATTATAAACAGCAACATAAACAACACACGCACTCTTTTTGCTACTGTAGAGAGACTGACAAACCCCCCAAGCCAGATTCCCAGTGAAATGCTCTCAGAGAGCAAGTGCAGTGAGTTTGCTTCTTTCTTCTCTGAGAAAATCAATAATATCAGAAAAGTGATCAGCTCATCCTTGAGTTGCGCTGGGGTCAGACAGATCAGACAACAGCCTGAGAAAGTAGTCACTATGTCTGATTTTGAAGAAATTGATGGTAACATTTTGGAAGAAACCGTACAGCACCTTAAAACATCAACCTGCGCCCTTGACGCACTCCCCACATCTTTTTTCAAAAATGTGTTACACAGCTTAGAAGCAGATTTCCTAGAAGTGGTAAGTGCCTCACTTCTCTCTGGGAGTTTTCCGAACTCCCTGAAAACTGCAGTTGTCAAGCCCCTCCTGAAAAAGAGCAATCTGGATAAGACCATATTAAACAACTATAGACCGATCTCAAATCTTCCTTTCATAGGCAAGATCATTGAAAAAGTTGTCTTCAATCAGCTGAACAAATTCTTAAGCTCAAATGGACACTTTGACAATTTTCAATCTGGTTTCTGACCGCACCACAGCACAGAGACAGCGCTCATAAAGATAATAAATGATATTCGCATAAATACTGATACAAGCAAATTATCAGTGCTGGTACAACTCGACCTCAGTGCTGCATTTGACACTGTCGATCACAACATACTTCTTGACAGGCTGGAAAACTGGGTCGGGTTTTCTGGGATAGTCCTAAAATGGTTCAGGTCATACTTGGTAGGGAGAGGTTATTATGTGAGTGTAGGAGACCATAAGTCTGAGTGGACATCCATGACATGCGGAGTCCCTCAAGGCTCAATTCTTGCGCCACTCCTATTCAACTTGTACATGCTCCCAATGTGCCAAATAATGAGAAATAACCAAAACGCTTACCACAGCTATGCAGACGATACACAGCTCTACTTAGCCCTATCGCCTAACGATTACAGCCCCATTAACTTTCTGTTCCAATGCATTGATGAAGTAAACAATTGGATGTGCCAAAACTTTCTTCAGTTAAACAAAGACAAAACTGAAGTCATTGCGTTTGGAAACAAAAATGAAGTTCTTAAGGTGAACGCATACCTTCAGTCTAGGGGTCAAACAACTAAAAATCAAGTCAGGAATCTTGGTGTGTCTCTGGAGTCAGACCTTAGTTTCAGTAGTCATGTCAAAACTAAATCAGCATACTATCACCTGAAAAATATTGCAAGAATTAGTTGTTTTGTTTCTAGTCAAGACTTAGAGAAACTTGTGCATGCTTTCATCACCAGCAGGGTGGATTATTGTAATGGACTTACCATAATTTAGGATTGATTTTAAAGTATTATTACTGGTATATAAATCATTCAATGGCCTAGGACCTCAATACATTGCAGATATGCTCACTGAATATAAACCCAACAGATCACTCAGATCATTAGGATCACATCAGCTAGAAATACCAACGGTTCACTCTAAGCATGGCGAGTCCGCTTTTAGCTACTATGCCAGCCGCAGCTGGAACCAGCTTCCAGAAGAGATCAGATGTGCTCCTACAGTAGTCACATTCAAATCCAGACTCAAAACACATCTGTTTAACTGCATTTAATGAATGAGCACTGTGCCACTGTTCACTGAGAGCTCGTCGGCCACACAGTTCAGGGCTCCGGGGATATAAATGGCACGAAGCGACCTCAGATGCTTCTGACTCCATAGGAGGAGGTGGCGGGCGAGTTGCGACATACGGCGAGAGCGTAGACCACCTTGACGGTTAATGTACGCCAGAGCCGGACAGTAACGGAGTACATTTACTTGAGTACAGTACTTAAGTACAATTTTGAGGGATCTGTACTTAACTCGAGTATCATTTTTGGGGAGTACTCATGACTTTACTCAAGTACATTTGAGAGGCAAATATTGTACTCTTTACTCCACTACATTTCTATCCATAACCATGAGTACCCGTTACTACTTCTAAAAAAAAAAAAAAAAAAGGAAAAAAGAAAAATCTCGGAAACCCTCAATTTGTTGTTTCCCTCTCAAACGTGATTGGATTGTGCAGGCGCCACTGGTAGGGACAGCCTATCAGCAATCACCTTCAGCTTTCTGCCAAAGTCAACGCCATGGTCAGATTTAGATAAGAGACGAAACCATGGATGAAGACGCATCCCTTCATCCAGGTCCATCCCGGGAATGTGCCAACCCATGGCCCCACCTCGCCAGACTATTTCAATTTAAGTTTAAAGTTAATGATAGTTTTCGCTTCAAGTGTTTGCTGTGTTTGCCAAAACAGAACTTCATCACGCCTACAAAAATTCATCCTCCAACTGTTTAACATTAGAAAACACTCTTGTACTCTTGATACTCAAGTACTTTTAAAAACAAGTACTTCAGTACTTTTACTTAAGTAGACATCTGACTGTAGTACTTTTACTTGTACTTGAGTAAAATTTAGCAAGGGGTATCTGTACTTTTACTCAAGTAATGAAGCTGTGTACTCTGTCCGCCTCTGATGTACGCTACAGTGGCGGTATTGTCTGATCGGACTAGTAAGTGCTGGCCCCTGAGCACGGCTCGGAAGCGGCGCAGGGCAAGACGTATAGCCAGCAACTCGAGGCAATTGACGTGCCATAGGCGCTGGGGTCCTGTCCAGGAGCCCGCGGCAGCACGTCCATTGCACATGGCGCCCCAGCCCGTGGTAGAGGCATCTGTCGTTACAACAACATGCCGGGAAGCTCGTCCCAGGGGCACTCCGGCCCGTAGAAAACTGAGGTTCGACCACGGGGTGAAGGTCTGACGGCAGGTCGGAGTAACTGGTACTCGGAGGGTGCCGTGATGCCATGCCCACCTCGGGACTCGGTCGCGAAGCCAAAGCTGAAGCGCTCTCATATGAAGCAATCCGAGCGGCGTTGCCTCGGCTGCAGATGCCATATGCCCCAGGAGCCTCTGAAAAAGTTTCAGTGGGACCGCACTCTTGCCCTCGAATTGTCTCAGGCAAGTCAGCAGTGACTGCGCGCGCTCGCTCGTAAGCTGCGCGGACATGGCGACCGAGTCGATTTCCATACCGAGAAAAGAGATCCTCTGCATGGGGCAAAGTTTGCTCTTCTCCCAGTTGCCCTGAAGGCCCAGACGGGCTAGGTGCCGGAGCACCAGGTCCCTGTGTTCGCAAACCTGGTCTCGAGAGTGAGCTAGGATCAGCCAGTCGTCGAGATAGTTCAGGATGCGAACCCCGTGTTCCCGTAGGGGAACAAGGGCTGCCTCGACGACCTTCGTGAAGACGTGAGGAGACAGGGCTAGCCCGAATGGGAGAACAGCGTACTGATATGCCTGCCCCTCAAAAGCAAACTGTAGGAACGGTCTGTGTCGAGGGAGAATGGAGACATGAAAGTAGGCGTTCTTCAGGTCGATCGCTGCAAACCAATCCTGAGGCCGCACACATTTGAAAATGCGCTTGGCCGTGAGCATTTTGAACGGCAGCCTGTGAAGGGAGCGGTTCAGCACACGCAGGTCCAGGATTGGCCGTAACCCACCGGTTTTCTTCGGGACAATGAAGTACGGGCTGTAGAAGCCGGACCTCATTTCGGCTGGAGGGACAGTCTCGATCGCACCCTTCGCCAGCAGGGTGGCAACCTCCGCTATCATGATAGGGGCATTGCCACCGACCATAGTGGAGCGGACTCCCCTGAAGCGAGGAGGAGACCGCGCGAACTGAATCGCGTAGCTGAGCCTGATCGTTCGTGCGACCCAGCGGGACAGGTTGGGAAGCTCTAACCAGGCTCCCAAAAACTGTACCAGCGGGGTCATACGAACCACAGACTTCCCGCCGATGGGGTAGCGAAGCGGTATGACTGGCCCGGACGTGGACGGCATAGCAGCCCGGAGTGGGGGCGCAGTCATAGACCGCGTCCTGACAGAGGAGAACAGGGAAGGACCAGCGTCCCACAGCGGGTCTGCTCTGTCAGGGGTCTGGCGACAGAGGGGGATGAGAGCTGCATGTCATCCGGCTCTGGGACAGAGGACGACGAGGGGTCCACGGCTCGGGGGCGGTGCACCGTGTCGTCCGAGAACTCTGTATGCTCAGGGATGAACATGTCACATCTTTCTTTAACCACTTCAGGGTGCTGCCCACCCGGGGGTGAGCAGCGGGGAGTGGAGAACAAAAGATTCTCCCCTGGCCCTCCACCGGGGGAAGGAGTGGCCCTGCTACCATCTCCTGAGAGGTGACCGTCATCCCGGAGCAGCCCGTCTCAGGAGCGCCGCTTAGCCCGTCGTTTAGCGGGGGGCGGGCAGGAGAGGGCTGGGGCGCCTTCTTACGGCTTCCTCCATGACCGGGCCCGGGTGGAGGCTGCTGCTTGGGCCGGGCTGGAGGGGGGGGAACCGCAGGAGGGCGCCCTCGGCAGCAAACAGACTGAGTATTCTGCCCGGTCGGCTGGGTGGTGGCAGCAGAGGGCCGTCGGGGCAGAATGTGCTTGATAGCCTCAGTCTGTTTCTGCGCAGTCGAGAACAGTTGGGCAAAGTCCTCGACTGCACCGCCAAAGAGGCCGGCCTGTGATATGGGGGTGATGAGGAGACGGGCCCGCTCAGCATCCCGCATATCAGCGAGCTTCAGCCATAGGTGTCTCTCCTGGACCACGGCTGTGGACATCATCAAACCCAGGGAGCGCGCGGTCACCTTCGTCGCTCGGAGAGCAAGGTCGGTGGCGGCGCGCAGCTCATTGAAGAGCCCTGGGTCTGTCCTGCCCTCGTGCATGTCCCTGAGCATCTGGGCCTGGTAGACCTGCAGAATGGCCATGGCATGCAAAGAGGTGGCTGCCTGTCCCGCCGCTCTGTAGATCTTTGCCACAAGCGTAGACGAGTACCTACAGGCTTTGGATGGGTGCTTAGGCTCGCCACGAGAAGAAGCACTCTGAGGACACAGTTGCATCGCAACAGAGCGTTCAACCGGGGGGAGCCCAGTGTACCCACGGGCAGCGGCCTCATCAAGGGAAGGAAAGGTGGATGAAATCAACGAGTGGTCACGGGAAGATATGGGGGTCTTCCAGGACTTCGAGATCTCATCATGCACATCCGGGAAGAAAGGTATTGGGGTTTGACGCGGACGGGGGTCCGCGGCCTTACCCAAGTACCAATCATCCAACCGCAAGCGCTCGGGACAGGGTGGAGGGGACCACTCTAAACGGATGCTCGCGGCGGCCCGGGCAAGCATGGCCGTCATCTCTGGATCAGACTCAGGCACAACCGTATGCACACCGGAAGGTGGCAGCTGTGACGAGCCCTCACTTCCAGAAGAATCCGACCCACCTTGAGATGCTGCGATAGACATCACATCTTCCTCTGGAGCGCCAAAGGAAATCCGGGGAGCATCCGGAGATAGACCCACGGAAATCCCCTAAACACTCGCGGGTTATAACACTGGAGAGGGTGCGACTGGGCACGGACGGATAGTCGGCGCTTTGTTCCAGACCATCACCCTCAGATCACCCTGGTCACCAGCCGAAGTAGAGCCTCTCGTGGAGACGCTAGATCGGGGTGTGGATGAGGGGACTCTCACTCTTGCGAGATCACTGAGTCTCGATTGTAGTATTGCGATGGTCATGTTCCCACAGAGAGAACATGAGTCATCCACAAGCGCTGCTCTAGCGTGATCAATGCCCAGACACACTATGCAACGCTCATGCCCATCAGAGTCAGACACCAGTCTACCGCAACCAGAAGTGCACGGGCGAGGCATCTTTAAAAAGACGTGCCGCGTGCAAGCTCTTTTGTGAGAGAAAAGAAACTCTGACTGTGTTGAAGCACCGGGGAGAAACACACTCACTGGCAAACCACTGCACAGATCAGCAGGAAGTGCGCACTTGCCAGAGATCGCCGTCACACCAACACCAGAGAATCTCGCTCGTCTGTAAGAAGCTGACAGTTCAGAGATGGCTTGTGGAACGAAGGATCAACTTGGCTCCGAAGCGAAAACATATCTGCATGTTGCCAGCGTCCTCCTTTTATACCCACGAGGTGGGGCGGAGTTACGCTATGCAAATTCCGCAGACCCATGGCATTTCTTTGCCATTGGCTTGTTTTGTAATACTCGAAGTTGATAGGCTTTCTAAGCGAAACCGTATTCGTCGTACTCCGACGTAACTCGGAGTGACCACGAAAGGGAACGTTGGGTCAACCCCCGCTTCCCAGTATTTTGCTAGCAAACGTTCAGTCTCTAGACAACAAGCTCTGTGAGCTGAGAGCGCGGATCTCTTTCCAACGGGAGACGAGGGACTGCTGCATTATCTGCCTTACAGAAACTTGGATGTCTGCTGAGATTCCAGACTCGGCCATCGAAACCGCGGGGTTCTCAGTGCACCAAGCGGACAGAGTTAAAGACCTCTCAGGTAAAAGCAGAGGTGGGGGTGTATGTTTTATGATCAACAAATCCTGGTGTGATCAGAGGAACGTACATTCTATCAAGTCTTTCTGCTCTCCTGATCTGGAATTTCTCATGCTTCTGTGTCGACCATTCTGGCTACCGAGGGAATTCACAGCGGTCATTATCACGGCTGTGTACATTCCCCCACAAGCCGACACAGACCGGGCACTAAAGGAACTGTATGGGGAAATAAGCGAGCAGGAAACCGCGCACCCTGAGGCCGCGTTCATTGTGTCCGGGGGGCTTTAACAAAGCCAACTTCAAGAGAATAGCACCTAAATTCCACCAACACATAAACTTTAACACACGAGGGGACCGGGTTTTGGATCATTGCTACTCCCCTTTCCGGGATGGCTACAAATCCCTCCCCCGTCCACCTTTTGGCAAATCGGATCACTCTTCTGTTCTCCTTCTGCCCGCTTACAGGCAGAAACTGAAACAGGAAACACCCGCCCTCAGATCGATCCAGTGCTGGTCGGACCAATCAGACTATATGCTTCAGGACTGTTTTGATCACGCGGACTGGGAGATGTTCCGGTCGGCCTCTGATGACGACATCGAGGTTTACGCTGACAGCGTAACATGTTTCATCAGGAAGTGCGTAGAAGACGTTGTTCCGACCAAAACAATACGGATTTACCCGAACCAGAAACCATGGATTAATAGTGATGTTCGTGCGGCACTCAATGCGCGGACTTCCGCTTTTAACTCCGGGAGTAAAGAGGGGAAAAAACAAGCAAGTTATGCCCTCCGAAAAACTATCAGAGCAGCAAAACGCCAATACAGGGACAAGATTGAAGGACAGTTCAACACCTCCGACTCGAGAAGCATGTGGAAGGGAATTAATATCATTACGGACTACAGAGGAAACATAAACTCCACAGTGAACAACGCTGCCTCTCTCCCGGATGAGTTAAACACTTTTTATGCTCGTTTTGAGGGAACTAACACCCCCCTCGCGGAGAGAGTTCTCGCGGCTGAAGCTACAGAGGTTAGTTCACTCTCCGTCTCTGTAGCCAATGTAACCCGATCTTTCCGTCGAGTGAACATCCGTAAAGCCGCGCGTCCAGACGGTATTCCGGGCCGCGTCATCAGAAAGTGCGCGAATCAACTGGCTGGTGTTTTTATGGACATTTTCAATCGGTCCCTCTCCTTGTCTGTAGTCCCCACATGCTTCAAAACGTCCATCATTGTACCTGTACCGAGGCAAACCAACATCACCTGCTTAAATTACTGGCGCCCTGTTGCTCTGACCCCCATCATCAGTAAATGCTTTGAGAGACTAGTCAGAGATTACATCTGCTCTGTTCTACCTCCCTCACTGGACCCACTGCAGTTTGCATACCGCAATAACCGCTCCACTGATGATGCTATTGCATCTACAATACACACTGCTCTCTCCCACCTGGAAAAAAGGAACACATATGTGAGAATGCTGTTTGTAGACTACAGCTCAGCATTCAACACCATAGTGCCCTCCTTGCTTGATGTGAAACTCCGGGCTCTGGGCTTAAACAGCTTGCTGTGCAGCTGGATCCTGGACTTCCTGTCAAACAGACGCCAGGTGGTTAGAATAGGCAGTAACATCTCCTCATCACTGACCCTCAATACTGGAGCCCCACACGGCTGTGTTCTCAGCCCACTCTTGTACTCCTTGTACACATATGACTGCGTGGCAACTCACAGCTCCAATTCCATCATCAAGTTTGCTGATGATACGACGGTCGTAGGTCTGATCACCGACAACGATAAAACGGCCTACAGAGAGGAGGTGCTCACTCGGACGCACCGGTGTCAGAAGAACAACCTCTCCCTCAACATCAGCAAAACCAAGGAGCTAGTGGTCGACTACAGGAAGAACGACAGAGAACACAGCCCCATCACCATCAATGGAGCACCGGTGGAGAGAGTCAGCAGCTTCAAGTTCCTCGGTGTCCACATTACAGAGGAACTCACATGGTCCGTCCACACCGAGGCCGTCGTGAAGAAGGCTCATCAGCGCCTCTTCTTCCTAAGACGGCTGAGGAAGTTCGGAATGAACCGCCACATCCTCACACAGTTCTACACCAGCACCGTCGAGAGCATCCTGACTGGCTGCATCACTGCCTGGTACGGCAACACTACCTGCCGCAACCACAAAGCCCTGCGAAGGGTGGTGCGCACTGCCAGTCGTATCATCGGAGGTGAGCTTCCCTCCCTCCAGGATATTTATGCCAGGCGGTGTGTGAGGAAAGCTCGGAGGATCATCAGAGACTCTAGCCACCCGAGCCATGGACTGCTTTCACTGCTACCATCAGGCAGGCGGTACCGCAGCATCAGGACACACACCAGCCGACTCCATGACAGCTTCTTCCCACAAGCAATTCGATTTCTAAACTCTTGATCCTTCATGATCAACAACCATAACAGTCTAACTGTCAACACAGCACAACATAACCTACTGCATATTACAAATATATATATATATATATATATTTTTTTTTTTTATATATATCCACCTTACGTGTATCTATTGCATGTATACATACCTCTTTTTGTATTTTTTGTATATTGTTGTATATTGTAAATTGTAGTATATTGTATAGTGTATATTGTATATTATTTATTGTTCTGTTAGTGTGTATGGTACTGTGAGTAATTGTGTGCACATTAGATGTGTAATCTATGTAAATCTGATGTTTGCTGTAATTGTTTACGTCACATCGTGTCATACTGCTATGTTGCTCGGAATTGCACCTAAGAATTTCACCCACTGTTGCACTTGTGTATATGGTTGTGTGACAATAAAAGGATTTGATTTGATTTGATTTGATTCAAAGTCACACAGTAAGTAAAGGAAATCCAAAGTCACACAGAGAGGAAATAATTGGGTAACACTTTACAATAATAGTACATGAATAATCATGTACTAATACCTGAATTAATAACTACTTTACTATGAACTAATGATGAGACATGTACTAATGAGGAACTAACCTTAACTACGACATGAGTCATATGAATTCCTGCATGAATATACCATCTTAACTATACATTAGTACATGCTTGTTAATTAATGCATTAATTAACCTTTCGGGGTAAACTAAATCAAACTTGCTCTAGAAAATGGACACATTTTGTGACCCAAAAGAAGAGAACCCTAACGATATGATAAAAAGACAGTCTTTATGATATAAAGACAGTAAACCAATCTATAAAATAACCACATAAATAACCATCATCTGTGCTAACACTGATTTTAATTTAGCAAATTGCATCTGTTAATGAATATGTTAGTGTAGGAATTTCACTCTTGATGGCAGCAGTGGAATCACTTAAAACAGAATGAGATTAAATTGTTTTTAATGATGGATGCATCATTATATGTTCAATGAGTAAGGTTAAATGTAAACATTGCAAGACATCTAGTGTCATTCACTGATGTTTGTGACAGTTGCTGGTGTCAAATTTATGAAAAATTTTACATTGTGCCCTTTTAGTACATCTTCCTTCTGATCTAGAGCATGTTTGATTTAGTTTACCCTGAAATGTTAATTAATACATTAATTAACAAGCATGTACTAATGTATAGTTAAGATGGTATATTCATGCAGGAATTCATATGACTCATGTCGTAGTTAAGGTTAGTTCCTCATTAGTACATGTCTTAACTCATCATTAGTTCATAGTAAAGTAATTATTAATTCAGGTATTAGTACATGATTATTCATGTACTATTATTGTAAAGTGTTACCAATAATTGTGTATAAATGTATAGCTAAAGTACTTATTTTCTAACTAATAAAATCTTCAACAGGGTCTTTATTGATCATATCTGGTTCTGGGTCTTTAACTGTATATCCCCTTACAATGTTAAACTAAATAAGAGGGATCATGAAAATTGCATGTTTTTTTTTTTAAATCCTGCAGGTCCTGCAACTCTGGATTTCCAGCATTTTCTGCATATTTCTAAAAACTATCACACAAACAGACATTTATGTGTGTGTGTGTGTGTGTGTGTGTGAGAGTGAGTGTGTGTGTGTGTGTGTGTGTGTGTGTGTGTGTGTGTGTGTGTGTGTGTGTGTGTGTGTGTGTGTGTGTGTGTGTGTGTGTGTGTGTGTGTGCGCGCTATCTGGGACTGGAGATTTGTCAAACATACACCACAGCAATGTTTTCTTTGGTAAAGAAATGAAAACACCAAGACTTTAAAAGCAGTATCCAGCTTTATTTAGCATATTAAAAGCAAAATCCAAATTGATGTGAAAATGTGTAAAACAAAAAACTTTTAATTATATGTATACTGCAAATGCATAAGTACAGAATGCAGCACATTTTATGACTTGCGAATCAAACAGGTTAGTAGACTTCGATTACACTATGATAACATATATGACTACATCTATAGACTGACCATCCATTTTATTCTAGTAAAAATTTCCCAAAGCCAAGATTTGAAGTTAGGTTACATATTTAGTTACACATTTAATGAGATTTAAAGTAGGATTCTGTCAATTTCTTTTAATCATAAAGACAAAGTTTCAATAATATCATAATGGATAGTGTTGTAATTTGTAGTTACATTGACTGTAACTAAGCAATCTCTTTGCTATATTTAACAATTCTCAAGCCTAATTTTAAGTAATGCATGCATATATCTAAATAATTGATTATCCTTGGAGTTAAACCATCCTGATATGTTTTCATGATTGAGCGGGTGGCAGCGGGACTTCAGTTGGAGGGTTTGGCTCATCGTCAATCTTTAAATCACGACAGAATAACACTGGATCTTTACCGAGACCCAGTTTGTACTGCCACAGATATACAGACTCGTTTGGCTTCAGCTCAAATGTGAGTTGTTCTTCCACTTCAGTCGCTTCGTTCCAGCTTTCGTTTTCAGTGCTGACGTGTGAACCTCCATATTCTGCAGAAAAGGAGAACTGAACCTTCGCAATTAACTTTGCAAGATCTCCAGTTTCAGCTGTGACTGACATGGCTATCTTCCAGTTGTGTGTGATCTGGGTCATCTTCTCCATATTGTAGCCAACCTTTTTATTGATTTTCTTTTGCCATGTCACTGGTGTATTGCTGTCATTAGTTATAGTTTTAATATTCTCCCAAACGCCAAAGGCCGGGCCTTTAGTTATTGACAGCCCACCAGGAAGGAAGTTAAGAACATCAGGATGAACAGAATAGACACCAACACACTGATCTTTGCTGAAGTCGTACCCGCAGTAGTACTCAACTCCCCACTCTGAGGCTGGCTTGAGGAAGGAGCAGTAATCATGTACGCCATGACCCAAGTAATAGAGGCCATTTCTGCAGTTGGGATGGATGTTATATTCTACAGCTTCCGAGTCGTTATTCATGTTTTTTGTTCTTCTATATTTGCCCTTTTCTTGGAAGATGATGTAAAAATACTTAGTGGTTGCGAGGTAGTGGTCTCCACCCTGGCAGTTTGGATGAAGACTGAAAACTGCAGCATTGCTGTCTTTCTCCAGGTTGGTGACTCTGCGGAATGAATTGCCCTTGATGATGTAAAAGTATTTATTACAATCGCCAAAGTAATGGTCTCCATTTTGGCAGGCAGGGTGCAGACTCCAAATAGAGATTTCTGAACCTTTATTTATATTTCTTGTCTGCATAAAGCAGCCGAGATCAGAGCGGATTATATAATACCAGTCGAGCATTCCACAGAAGTCAGTGCCTTTTGCTTTGCTCTTGGGAATAATGGCTTTCATCGTGCCTGAACCTGCAACACAGAATAAACCAAACATTCAATCTCCACACCAAATGAATGCTGTTAGTTAAGTCCTATAGATTGAGCTCACTGGTTATCAAAACAGATTTAAATATGAGGGAGAAAAATTAAAGCTAACTGATTATCTAACCCTGAACTTTTATTTCAATGAAAATTCAGAAAATAAATATTTTTTATTTCAAAATGTACCTCTAATAAATAAAGTGTTATTAATATGTGTCCAAACCAGAGGTCGTGTTAACTGAATTTTCTTTCATTGACAGTGACAGAAATATCTGAAGGCTGTCTGTCATTTTCACAGATTACACTGAGCAGTGTACAGTGCAGCTCTTCCGAGTTCTACATCAGAACAGAAGAAACTGTTGAATAAATTTGTGGTAGTTAAATTGCTGTCATTACTTTAATGCCACAAGATGGGGTTACTTGTTAAATACTTCTTAAATAAATGAATGTTGAAACATTTAAAAATTAGGGTATTTAATACGTTTTTTATTTATATAGCGCCTTTCCAGGGCTCAGGGACGCTTATTTGGTAGTTTATTTTAAAATAGTTTGATGTATCTTTGCTCATCCCAGTTTATGTGTACATAAAGGGTCTCTGTCGATACAATCAGTACAGAAACAGATAAAAGTCACTTAATGTATTTATTAAGCAGTTATATAAAAACTTGATTCACAAACATTTTAAAAAGGCATGTAAAAAGATGTACAGAATATCAAAGCAAATTGTTCATTGAAAACAAAATAAATATAATTTGATTCATGCAATGTGGCCTGGATTTTTCATCTGCTAACATGAACCACAAATTCAACATCATTAATCAACTATCCTACTAACTTAGTCATCAATGAATATACAATACACAACCTCTTACTTTGTACAACTTTTAACAAATGTAGTATGCAGTGGAGGACAGTAACGTTAACTAAGTAAAGTTCCCTTTCATGGGAACTCCTACGTCTCGTCGGAGGAGTTTCCAACGAATTGGGATCACGCTAGGGAGACCAATTGCCTTCGAGTGAACTAAAACGAGCCAATGAATATTGGCATGCAAGATTTGCATTCCGCGCGCTGCCTGCCAGTGCGGGTATAAAGCGAAAGCAAGCGTACACATTTGCTTTTTGCTTCGGAGCGACCGGTTGTGTCCTCTGAGTGAATGAGTTTCGAGAAAGTGTTTTCTTCGTGCTCAAAGAGTCTGCTCTTTTTCTGGATCTCTCTGTGTTGGTGTGACGGCGCATCCCCCCAGTGGAACGGTCGGTAGCGATGCAGTTGTGTCCTAAGACCGCGTCCACCTGGCGGGGTAACCCCACGCTCCCCTCCCGCGCATGTAGGTTCTCTTCCAGTCCGACTGGAAAGGCTTACAGTGCGTGTGGAGAAGCTGCTTCTGCCCTGCATGCCATGGTGCTCCTCCAGGTCCACCAGGCCAAGGCGCTCTCTGGCATGCAGGAGAGTGGTACCGACCCAGGGCTGCTTCAAGAGGAAATCATGTTCCCTGGGCCGGGCGATGTCCACTCTTATGGCCCAGGAGCGACATCTTTGGCTCACCCTGGCAGATATGCGCGAGTCGGATAAGAGTAGGTTCCTGAACTCCCCTATGTCCCAGGGTGGCCTCTTCGGCGACGCGGTGGAGAGCTACGCCCAAAAGTTCGCCGCCGCCCAGAAGCAGTCGGAGGTCATCAACAGTTATGGGAATAACGGCGTTACTAACGGTGTTATATTTTTCAGTAACGAGTAATCAAACAAATTACTGTTTTCCCCGTTACAACGCAGTGACCGTTACTGACAAAACAATGTGGCATTACTATAATTGAACTCACTGAAGCGATTTTCATCCGAGTATGCTCTCTCTCCGACATAGGACCTGCAAAGTTTTTTTCTCTGGTGTGTGTGTGTGTGTGTGTGTGTTTATGAGGCACCGGAGTGGACAAAAGCGAAGCGAAGCGGCTCAACAGTTGCACAAGAGAGGCCGAGTGTGTCCGAGAGCGCCCCTCTACGAGGCGCCTCTATGCGTTGAAGTGGAACCTATTCGTCGATTGGTGTACTTTCCACCGGTAAGACCCACGAAGTTGCCCGATCAGAGTCGTGCTTTCCTTTCTGCAAGATGGGTTGGAGAGAAGGCTGTCTCCCTCCACCCTCAAAGTGTATGTTGCGTGCGTGCGTGAGTTTGTGTATAGGCTAATACAGCGACCAATCGCCATCTGGCTCAACAAGTTCAATTACATTGGACAATGTGAAGTTGAGCGGTAATTTTCCGGTCATTCATAAATTGTTTGAAAATTACATGGACAGACGAATTTACATTTATGAAGCTATCTGAATCTCCGTTGTTGAAAAAATGGATGTTAATTGACTACAAAGTAGGGATGTGACGGTAAGGATATTTTCCCACTGGTTAATCGGTGTGTGACAACACCGGTAATACCGGTATCACCGGCGGGGGCTTTTAAATCACTAATTTAAAGGCAAACGTAAAATGTGCGCGTTTGCACAGGCATGCATATTGGTGCGGTGGTTCGGAGCAGCACTGTTTTGTTATTTTGCCCTTAATTGGCGCTAATTTGAAAACTAAATTGTTGTTTTTTTTAACAACCCTTATAAAAAGCTGGTGCGGCAGTGCGCACTTCACTTTAACTTTTAAATTAGCGTCAATTCATCCATCGCAGGGAGTTTGATTGGCATGTGATCTGACCAATCAAAATCCACCATTTTTGTCCGACAAAGCAGTCAGGAGAGTGATTAACGTCGGTGGATTTGAACTTGGCTTTAACTGAGGCAATCTGTCACGACACATTAAAGAGCCACAAAATGGTAGGCATACTTATTGTTTAATTTTCTTTGACTGACCAAATTTGAAAGTTGAGACTTTGTTCCATAATATTACCTGCTCGGTCCTGTCTGTCAGCGCGTTGTCAGTGTCCTCTATTTTTCCCTGCTTGAGAACATGGGTTGAATCCGAAATCGCCCCCTAAACACTCATTCACTAAGTAAAGCCTATTCCCTACGTTAGTCCACTAATACTGTTCACTTGAAGGAGTGAATGAAAACGAGTGAGCGAATTCGGACAGCCGTTGAGCGTACAAGCTGTACATTCGTTAATGCAGTGCAATGTGGGATTGAATAAGTGCACTCAATAACGTCCACTATGGTTTCTCACAAATCTCTACGTTCATTTAAGACTTTATTTAAATCATTTAAGACTCTTATGAGGACACTCAACAAAACAGACATTTTGGCATAATTTGTGTGTGTTATGGTTTGTTCAAGACCGAAAGAGAACTCGATACTGACGCGCGTCTTTTCTGTGGGTCGTGTGTGTATGTGTGTGTGTGTGTGTGTGTGTGTGTGTGTGCGTGCAGGACTTAACGGATACTGCGTAATTGCGTTAAATATTTTTAATGCTTTAAATTTTTTTTTTTTTGGCGGTGTCGCGGTGGGCAAGTGATGAAACCGGTGTTGCGACCGAACACCGTGTAACACCGGTAACAACGACTACCGTAGCAAGCCTACTACAAAGCAATGCATAAAACCAGCACCAAAAGTAGCATTAACCCTCTTAGGTCGGCTATCGCGCCGGCGCGATAGTCTCACTTTTTTTCTTATCAGTGCAAAAGAAACTCAAATAACTCTGTCGATTTTTGTCATAAAGGCAAGTGTTATACATCTACAAAAACTGTTAATTGTCTTCTTTTTTTGTGTACACTAATAATAAAAACAAAAAGTTGTGTTTTTCGTAAAATAAAGAGAAAAAAAACATGATGCACGTTCTGTCTTCTCTCTCAATGTGAAGTTCATTCTGAAACGCGACAAAAAATGATCTGTAACTCAGCCAATACTTGCCACCCACACGTGAAAGTAATGTCTTTACAATGCTTGAAATCTCCTTTTTTAAATGAAGTAAATCATATCAAAAACAAATATTCTCGGTTTAAGAAATCCGTATGAAAGCAACGATATGTACAGTTCCCTTTCAAGGGAACTCGAGCTGCGTTTGAGACGCGATGGGAACGCTCTGCGTGATTACGTCGTGAAGCACGTGTAAAATCAGTCCAATGGAAGCCCACTACGACATAGGTGACGTCATAGACCAGGAAACTATAAAGCAGCCCTGAAATCAGACCGCGACAGCTTCTGTACCTTCAGCAAGCGCTCTCTGTATTTCTGTCCTTGTCTATTTATTGTTGTCTGTCAAGCCCAATATATCTATCATTATTATGGCGAGCAAGCAAGATTATAGACGGTGTGTTGTTCCCTGCCCTCGTTATATTACGGGTGGGGACACACATCAGCTTTGTGTTGCTTGTTTGGGAGTGGAGCATGCACAGTCAGTCCTCGAGGGGGCTGATTGTGAGTATTGTATGAGTCTATCTATGAAGACGCTCCGCTCTCGCCGATCGTTCTTTGAGGAGGACGGTTCGGTTCGCGCTCCCCGCGCGGGTCCCGCTGTTGCCTAGACACGGCGGCAACTCGCACTTTGGGGTTCGCAAACGGATCTGACAGCGTGGGTTGGGACGGGCCCCGTCCTATCTCAGCTTTCACCTGCAGATCCAGTTTGCTGCGATTTCCAGTTCCAAGGAATTGGTAACGTTAGTGTTTTGTTAAGAAAAAGTGAACAAAACAAATAAAAATATTAAGAAAAAGGCAGATGTTTGATTTTTCAATAAATAGGCAGCTCATAACTCTGTTGAATAAAGAGGAGCTTTTAAAAGGAGGTTTTTCTAATGCTGTTGCTAGTTAAATATTTACTGGACAGCTGAATATTATGGGAGTGAAAATAAAAGAGTTTATTAGATTAAATATATCTAAAAAAAGAGGAAAACTCTGTATCTCAGCCTCCTCGTCGGGGACTACTGATTTTTTCCTATCTCCACACTGAGGTGTCGAGATCGTGGAATAAACCGGTTTCTATTTTATGTGTTTAATACCGAAACGTCTAACTAGAGTAATGTTATGGGTATTAAGTATCATGGTATGACAGTGCCTTGGATTATAGAGACGCTTGCGAGCTTTCTCTCTCCCGAGTCGGCGTCATCATTTTAACCCCGACGTTACCCACCAGCCATCTTTAATAATAAATAAATTTTATTAGGCAGTACTGGTGGGTAAAGTATTTAAGGACATAGATGAGTGTGAGGATGTCAGCATTGACTCTACTCAAGAATATATATATATATATATATATATATATATATATATATATATATATATATATATATATGTGTGTGTGTGTTTATATGTATACGTTTTTCTGATATAAAAATAAAGAAAAAGAAAGATAAAAATGTCTGTTCTTCTGGACGCTCCGCTTTCAAGAAAATGAAACCTTTCAGCGGCATTCCAGAGGTGTCTTCCTCATCTATCTATGTTCCTGAAACTGGCATAGAGTGCAAAGAAGAAGACCTGATGCCGAGGCTATCAGGCTTCTAAGGGTGGTCCTCTCCGGGGTAGGGACGGTTTTGAAAAGAAATCGTTTCTCCTCGGCGCCCTCTGGGGTGCAACTCTCTGAGGAGGGTTGCAGCGCTGCCAGTTCGGTTGTTCCCTGCCGGTTCGCCGTTCAGGGCACCGAGGTGTCAGCGTCCCCATACGATCCTCCGAGGAGGGTCGTAGAGCAGTCAGTTCGGTCTCCCTGCCGGTTCGCCGTTTCAGGGTGCCGAGGTGCCTGCTTTTTCCTACGATCCTCCGAGGAGGGTCGTAGGAACTAAGCTAGTTAGAGGTAGGCAAGATCTGAGGACTGTCGTCATCTCTAAAAAAAGCTTAGACAAGATATCCTGTCGAATGGGGGTGCGACTCTCTGAGGAGGGTCGCAGCGCTGCCAGTTCGGTTGTTCCCTGCCGGTTCGCCGCTTCAGGGCGCCGAGGTGTCAGCGTCCCCGTGCAATCCTCTGAGGAGGGTTGTAGAACGGTCAGTTCGGTTGTTTCCTGCCGGTTCGCCGCTTCAGGGCACCGAAATGTTTGTTCAATCAAATCCAGAGGCCAGTCTCGAGAGACTGGTTCCCTTATCGGAATTTCTGGCAGCGTAGAAACTTCTGCCAAATATTTCTCTATGGGTCCTGCACATAATAGAAAAGGGTTACAGAATTCAGCTCTGTTCTCGTCCGGCCAGATTTCAGGGGGTCCTCCCTACGGTAGTGGTCTCACAGCAGGCTCTGGTTACGGAGCAGGAAGTACTGACACTTCTTCAAAAAAGAAGCTATAGAAAGGGTTTCTCCTCCCAGCAGAGAGTCAGGGTTTTACAGCCGTTACTTCATTGTTCCAAAAAAGGATGGAGGGTTGCGTCCTATTCTAGATCTGCGCCATTTAAAAAGCAGAGTTCAGAAACTCAAGTTCAGAATGCTTACACTCAAACAGATTGTATCAGATTCAGTCCGAGGACTGGTTTGTCACAATAGACTTGAAGGACGCGTACTTCCAAGTATCTATCCATCCTCATCACAGGAAGTTCCTGAGGTTCGCTTTAAAAACGGGGGCAGGCATACCAGTATCGGGTTCTTCCATTTGGCCTAGGTTTATCACCCCGCACCTTTACAAAATGCGTGGATGCAGCTCTGGCTCTTTTGAGACTCCAGGGCATTCGCGTATTATATTATATCGACGATTGGTTGATCCTAGCTCAATTTGAGCATATGGCAGTTCGGCATCGAGATGTCGTTCTGTCTCATTTAAAGATGTTGGGGTTGCCACTTAACGCCAAGAAGAGTGTGATCCTCCCAGCTCTGAGGACCACTTTTCTAGGTGTAATATGGGTTTATCTAGGCAAGTCACTCACTGTGAAACAGTTTCAGACTGTGGGTCTCATGGCAGCTGCGTCCAACGTAATTACTTTTGGCCTTCTGTACATGAGACCCCTGCAGTGGTGGCTCAGGACCAAGGGGTTTTCTCCGAGGGGAAATCCGTTTTCGCACTATCAAGGTCACGCGGCTATGCCTACGTGCCTCGGTCATGTGGAAGAACCTTGGTTCCTCGCCCAGGCCCAGTGTTGGGGGTTCCTTGTCGACGCATAATGCTATCGACGGATGCTTCCCTCACAAGTCGGGAGTGATCATGAGTGGTCGCTCGGCGGAGGGTCCGGACAACACACTGACGATCTCGTATATCAGAGCAGATATCCTGTTGAGGCAGGGGCTGAGGCCCGGGGAATGAAGACTTCACCCCGAGGTGGTGGAGCTCCTATGGGAGATCTTTGGTCAAGCTCAGGTCATCTTTTCGAAAAAAAGAGAGCATCATACGATACAACCCATTGTCCGACTATGGTTTTCCCTCACATATCCAGCTCTTCTCGGACTGGACGCTATGGTGCAGGTGTGGCCGAGGCGGCACCTGTACACATTCCCCCCGATATCAATGCTCCCGGGAGTTCTGCTGGGGTGCGACTCTCTGAGGAGGGTCGCAGCGCTGCCAGTTCGGTTGTTCCCTGCCGGTTCGCCGCTTCAGGGCGCCGAGGTGTCAGCGTCCCCGTGCAATCCTCTGAGGAGGGTCGTAGAACGGTCAGTTCGGTTGTTCCCTGCCGGTTCGCCGCTTCAGGGCACCGAAATGATTGTTCAATCAAATCCAGAGGCCAGTCTCGAGAGACTGGTTCCCTTATCAGAATTTCTGGCAGCGTGGAAACTTCTGCCAAATATTTCTCTATGGGTCCTGCACATAATAGAAAAGGGTTAAACGGAGTTGTGGAAATGGTGGGCTTGGCCTCTGAGGGGGCCCAGCTCTTAGAATCCGGTCTCTCGACTGAGGTCGTTGAGACCGTCCTTCAATCCAGAGCTCCTTCCACGAGAAAACTATGTACATTGAAATGGAAACTGTTCTCTACATGGCGTGGAGAACGTTTTTTAAATCTTGTTAACTGCCCGGTTGGTACAGTTCTCGATTTCCTACAAGACCGTTTCTCTGCTGGATTATCTCCCTCCACCTTGAAGGTGTACGTAGCGGCTATATCTGCTTATCACCCCTCTCGGGGCTTCTTCTCTTGGGAGAGATCCTCTTATTATTTGTTTTCTCCGTGGTACATTGAGGCTCAGGCCTGCATTGCAATCTAGAGCACCGGCTTGGGATTTGGCCATTGTACTTGAGGGTTTGGCCTTGGCTCCCTTCGAGCCCATCGAGGAGGTTTCAGAAAAATTCCTCACTCTAAAGACTAGATTTCTCCTTGCTATTTCGTCTATCAAGAGAATTGGTGATTTACATGCTCTGTCGGTTGCTCCTTCATGTCTGGAATTTGCACCTGGTATGGTGAAAGCATTCCTCTACCCTAGACCGGGTTATATTCCTAAGGTCCCACTAAATTTGGGGGCCCAATAGTGCGGCAGGCCTTTTATCCTCCACCCTTTAATACCCCAGATCAGGAACAGCTTAACCTGTTATGTCCATTCCGGGCTTTAGATGCCTACGTTCACAGAGCTGCTCTGTGGCGTACATCTGAGCAACTATTGTTTGTTTTGGGTCACTCAAGAGAGGATGCCCTGCATCTAAACAGGTGTTGAGTAAATGGATAGTCGAGGCTATTTCATTGGCTTATGAAGCGGCCGGACAGCCTTCACCTATGGCTGTGCGGGCCCATTCTACTCGGAGTATGGCGGCCTCTATGGCCTTGATTTCGGGAGTTTCCCTTCTTGACGCGTGTAATGCGGCAGGATGGTCCTCTCCGCATACATTTGTCAGGTTTTATGACCTTGACCTCTCCACTCCTGGGGCGAGGTTGCTTGCTTCTTAGTGTGCGCAGGACTTCACACAGAACGGGCATTTGTCACTATGGCGTAGTGGGTATGGGGTTCCCATCGCGTCTCAAACGCAGCTCGAGTTCCCTTGAAAGGGAACGTCTCAGGTTACGTATGTAACCCTGGTTCCCTGATAGGGAACGAGACGCTGCGTTTGCCTGCCATACTTCCTGCATGCCCTGATCGACTTGCTTCAGGTTTTTCAGAAGCTGTCGCGGTCTGATTTCAGGGCTGCTTTATAGTTTCCTGGTCTATGACGTCACCTATGTCGTAGTGGGCTTCCATTGGACTGATTTTACACGTGCTTCACGACGTAATCACGCAGAGCGTTCCCATCGCTTCTCAAACGCAGCGTCTCGTTCCCTATCAGGGAACCAGGGTTACATACGTAACCTGAGACGTTTCTCCAGCCCAAGCTAATTAACTTTAATGTGACCACACCCCCACAAGCGCGAGGTGCTCACATGCAAATGATCCACGTGAAGGAACGCAGAGCTGTTAACGCCCTCATCAGCTCTAAACAAAGAATCAGCGACTGCAGTATTTCTCTACTTTTCATGAGTTTGGAAGACTGTTTGTGCTGTGGATTTACCTTGGATTTACCTCAGAAGAAGACGTTTTGATTATGAGAACAATTTTTAAGGTAAGAGACATAATAGTAAGTGTTTTATTGTTGCATAAACTTTACATTGTAGCTACTAAACTCAAACAGGTGCTAGCCTAAAATGTTATGAAATGAGATACAAGTAGGCCTGTGCTAGTATGAATGTTTATTCTAATATGGTGAATATTTTAATGTTTAGACCTGTGTTTACTGTTAAATACTGTGTTTGTGGATATCTGCTCAAACGTAGATGTATAATGTAACAATAATGTTTCATAGTTTGGAGCGGCTCGATCGCTGCACGCGCTGAGTTTGGGTCTGAGTCACGCTGTGTGTTTGAAAAGCAAAACACGCCACACATTAGGCTTCACGCCAAACTCATCTCATTTCATAACGAACAGAAATATTTGAAGTAACATATGATAAACAATATATGTTTGTCTAGTGTAGTGTTACTGAAAAGTGTTCATTTTTAACGATTTATAGACTGCCTGCTATCTAGGCTATAGTTATTATTTTATGCAGCCCTAAACATGCCTATATACAAGGCACAACAAACTAGGTTTTCGTAAAAACATGTACAAAATACATATACATATATACACTGCCGTTCAAAAGTTTGGGTATTTAAATAGAAAACAGCTGATTTACATTGAAATATTATTTTACAATATTACTGGGTTTGTTTTGTATTTTTAATCAAATAAATGCAGCCTTTGTGAGCATAAGTGACTTCTTTTAAAAAACATAAAAAATCATACCGACCCCAATATATATATATTGCTGTTATAATATATATATATATATATATATATATATATATATATATATATATATGTATGTCTGTGTGAGTGTGTGTGTGTGTGTGAGAGAGTGTGTGTGTGTGTGTGTGTGTGTGTGTGTGTGTGTGTGTGTGTGTGTGTGTGTGTGTGTGTGTGTGTGTGTGTGTGTGTGTGTGTGTGTGTGTGTGTGTGTGTGTGTGTGTGTGTGTGTGTGTGAGTGAAAAATCTAGAATGTATTCCCAGGATCGTGCAGCCCTATAGTTTGTCTTGATATCAACATGTTTACAGGTGTTTATTTATTTATTTTTTAGAAAGGGAAAAAGTCCTGCTGACTTCAACATTCACATGAGTCTCTGTACATGAACATGGTAAAATAAAAAGTCAAACACCTTGGAGATGACAGGTATGTAGGCTACTATGTTTCAGGAATGGCACAAAGGTGTATGACTGTTTAAGTCTTTGTCTTTAGATCAGTGTGTTTACTAATGTGCTTTTTGTCCTTTGTTATGTATCTTTGGATTATGTTGTGTTGTAAATAAATCCAGACAATCTAAAAGCCATTCTTTTTTTAATTTCTCCTCATTCTTTGTGCAAGGCTCCTCATAATGACCGGGCCTGATAGCACCTGAAGGGCCATTAGGGGAGGGTCTTTGTCTTTCTCAGGTGTAAAATGCATTCATATTAATGAGAGATTCACGCCTCCTCGCATACAGCTTTCTCACACAAAACACGTCATACAGATTTTAAATCAATATATTGTCTTATCTAAATGAGTATGCAGGATGATTTTCACATAGTTTTGGAGCAAATATTCTGGGCTACGTGATACAATTTTCAAAAGTCTTGTGAAGAAATAATCACTATGGGTTTTATGACCTTATTTCAGTGACATTTGTTTTTTCACAAACCACGCATAAACATTATTATCTTAAAAATACAAACATGTACATACATGCTGCTCACATATTACGGTAGCCCCGTTTGTGCTATATAGAGTGAATTTACACCTTTGCCATTAACATGTTTATAAATAACTGAAAAAAGCACAAATGTTAGAGCATGTCAGAACACCTCCATGACCCAGAAAAAGGGTCAGACCCTAATGGTAAGTTAGTATTCAAGTCACTTTTATTTTGTCTATGTATATTGATACACCGTTTACTATGTAAACATAGTTATGCTAGCATATATAATTATGCAGCAATAATAAAATAGTGTAGTACTACTGGTCAAAAATTTGGACACTACTATTTTAATGTTTGTTTGTTTGTTTGTTTTTTTAAAGAAGTCTCTTATGTGCATCAAGTCTGCATTTATTTGATCAAAAATACAGAAAAAAATTATATTTTAAAATAATAGATTTCTATTTTAATATATATATATATTTTAAAGTGATGCAAAGCTGGATTTTCAACAGCCATAACTCCAGTCTTTAGTGTCACATGATTCTTCAGAAATCATTCTAATATGCTGATTTAATATCAATGTTCGAAACTTTTTTCAGGATTCATTCATGAATAAAAAGTTAAATAGAACAGCATTAAATTAAATTGAAATTCCTTTGTAAGTCTTTACTGTCACTTTTTTTGTCAATTTAGCACATCCTTGCTGAATAAAAGTATTATTTTTATTTTTTTATTTCCAAACTTTTGAACGGTAGTGTATATTGGTAAAAAATATTTATATTTTAAATAGATGCTGTTCTTTTTTTAACTAAGAATCCTGAAAAAGTATCAAAGGTTATAAGTATATTCTAATAGAAAACAATTATTTTAAATTTTAGTCATATTTCACAATATTACTGTTTGTGGGGAGCAGGATGAGGCCGAGGGACGTGAGAGAGCGGCACGAGGCCGGTGGCGTGAGTGATAATGAATGAACAAACAATACAAACAAACAAGAGGAGCGGAATTCTGTAAAAAAAAAAAAAAATTCATGAGAGAAAAATAATTATCTAATATTTTAGATAAAATACACATTTTAGTCGTGTCCCGGGGTTTTCACTCAGTCCTGTTACCCTAACACATCCCCCCTATGAAAAATTTGGAATATTCCACAAGACACATTTTCAACAGGAAGTTGCATCATCTGGATCTTCTGAAGACAATGGGAAGACCATAAGTAAGTCCTCTCATTTTAATTTCTGTATGTTTGATGAAATTGTAACCATGACTGAGAAGGTAAATCTCAACATACTATCCTGTTACCTAAATTATTTCTTAGATTTTATTTGTTTATTTTAAAAATATTAACATTTGGTAAGTCATTAGCAGAGCCGGACAGTAACGGATACATTTACTTGAGTACAGTACTTAAGTACAATTTTGAGGGATCTGTACTTTACTCGAGTATCATTTTTGGGGAGTACTCGTGACTTTACTCAAGTACTTTTGAGAGGCAAATATTGTACTCTTTATTCCACTACATTTCTATCCATAACCGTGAGTACCCGTTACTACTTCTAAAAGGAAAAAAGAAAAATCTCGGAAACCCTTGATTTGTTGTTTCCGTCTCAAACGTGATTGGATTGTGCAGGCGCCACTGATTGGGACAGCCTATCAGCAATCACCTTCAGCTTTCCGCCAAAGTCAACTCCACGGTCAGATTTAGATAAGAGACGAAACCATGGACGAAACAATGGATGAAGACGCAGCAGGTCCATCCCGGGAATGTGCCAACCCGTGGCCCCACCTCGCCAGACTATTTCAATTTTCTAAATTTTCTCAAATTTTCTTAAATGTTAAATATAGCAACCTGATAAAAAGATGAAAATGACTTGATTTTACTTTCAATTCCTTTTAGATTCTCCAAGGTATTAAAATTTACATTTTCATAACTCCTTGTAGGACATTTCTGTACATAAATGTAAGCACTGTGGTTAGGGTGGCCATTTCCATAACACCAAAAAAGAGGACACAGACATCCCAACCTGCAAGAAGTCATTTCACGGCTAGGGCACGCAAGGTCTCTCGCTCTCTCCCTCTCTGCCGTGCGCGCGCTACACGGTTTGGAGCACATACAGTAGGCTAGATTCCAGGAGATTTTAACTAATTTACGGACATCAGGGAGCAGCTATCAATTATGCAGGATTTTTATAGGGTAATTTTTTTAAACAATTCAGCGCAACTCCAAAAACGAGGACAAATGAGTGTCCGGCTTGAGGCTGCGTCGGACAGGAGGCTTAAAATCCGGACTGTCCGGCCAAAATCCGGACGTGTGGCAGTAGTAATGCAATATTTAGAAAATGTACTCTTGCATAGCTCTTGGGAAGTTCAGGGAGGCGAAGCCGCGCTCAGCTGCTTTTAGGAAAAAACCTGCATACCGCTGAGATCCGGTTCCACGCCCAGGCAGGCGGGAGGGCCTGGCCCCATAGCTCTATACAGGGAACGAGGTCTGTAGAGAGATACATTTCGGAATTTTAATTCACAAAAATTGACTCTTGAAAAGACCAGACAGCTCACCTGCGGCATGCGGAGTGAAGACTCGCCAGATAGTTCTTTATGAACCTGGGGTCCACCACTTTACATGCCTGAAAGAGGCGTTTCTACTAACCAAGCCTAGGCGGGCCATTGGAACATCGTTCTTATCATAGGCCCAGCGCCAGGCCAAAGAGTTCAGAGGGCGAAACCGACGAATCGAGGAGAAAGGCCTTCTCTTTCTCCTCAACGTCGGCCAGGTTTAACCAAAGCTGTCTCTCCGTGGCCACCATCGCCGCCATCGACCGACTGATCGTGGCAGCAGTTTGTTTGGTGGCCCGGAGCGCAAGAGCCGTGGTTCGGCGCGGCTCAGTAACCGCCTCAGGGGACATCCCTGCCCCCTGGTCGAGATCCTGCAGCAGGTCGGCCCGGTATGCCTGCAGCACCGCCATGGTGTGCAGGGAAGCACCAGCCTGAACTGCTGCCGTGTATGCTCTGCCATTCAAACGCGCTGTTGTCTTTAGCGGTTTGGATGGCAGAGTTGGAGCTCTCAGTGTCGACGCCTGCCCAGACACGAGATAGTTTGCAAACGACTCGTCAAATGGGCGGCCTCGACACATACCCATGCTCTGCGATCCCATCAACATCAGCGAAATTAACCCGCTGATGTCAGTGAATACGGGCAGAGTATGGGCTCTTCCATGCCCTCTCGATCTCCGTGTGAAGATCAGGAAGGAATGGAAGGCTCACCTGAGCTGGTGGTGTATGGCCGGGGAGAAACCGATCGCCGAGCCTACCGCGAGCGGTCTCTCCTCTACCGCGTTGCCATGGCAGCTACAGCCTGTTGGCGGCGCGCTCCACAACATCCACCAGACCTGCATACACGGGGCAGGGTGGCTGAGAGGGTTCAGGATCTACCTGATTATAAACCTCCTCAGCCATCTCCTGCTCATCCTGAAGAGCAGCAACTGCAGGAAACCGTCGGTGAAAAATCCTCGTCATCGACCTGCAGTTCGCCCTCGTCAGCCGTCGAATCATCTGAGAGGTTTACAGCACTCTCAAGATGATCGACGAGCTCTATCTGGAAGCCCATGATGCAAGTCGCCGCTCTGCCTCGGCACGAGCGGGACCACGAGAACCAGACGTTGAACCCCCTTCACTCGAGAAGAGGGCCAGACGAGAGCGAGCGTTTTAAAAGAAAAACGCTCACAGTTCACACAGAGGATTCCCTCGAGAATCTCCCGTGCGCGCTCTTCTCCCAGGCAGGAAAAGCACACTCGTGTGCTGTACATTTAATTTTCTTACCGTTTCATTGAGTAGCGTTTTCAAACAGACAGTCCCTGAAGACGATGAGATGATTTGTCATGTTTGCAAGGCGCCCCTTTATACTTCCAGGTCGCACGTTAATCATTCACGCTAATGATTCACGGGCTGTCGCCGGTCAATATGATTGACGTGATTTGATAGTGATTTCAGACACCTGTCACGCCTGAGGCGTTCCCCATAACGTCGTTGACGTATTGTTGAGTTCCCTTCGAAAGGGAACACTTCTTTTATTGGTCGGATGAAATATGCTAATTTTTTGAGACAGGAATTTTGGGATTTCCTTAAGCTGTATGTCAAAATCATCAGTATTAAAACAATAAAAGACCTGAAATATTTCAGTTGGTGTGCAATGAATCTAAAATATATGAAAGTTTAATTTTTATCATTACATTATGGAAAATAATAAACTTTATCACAATATGCTAATTTTTTTAGAAGGACCTGTATGTATATACATACTACAAAATTGGTTCACATTTGGAAACATCTCAACAAAAAAATTATTTTTCTTTTATTATCCAAGGTAAACATTTCTAGTAATTGTGTAGTTAATTCACATACTGTATTTTCAGAAAGTTTTGGATATGTATCCTCTCCCCAAATTTGTCACTAATAAAACACAATAAAGATATTTTGAAGAGAAGGCTTATATTGACCTTTTAAGATTTTGTTTACATCTACCTTGTAAATATATTCTTTGCTATTTTATTAAAAAGGTTACATCTACAACAACAATTAAAATTGTAACAATATTTCAAGTGTAATATTTCTTTGTAAAAACTAAAGTATACATTTTATCATACGAATTTTAAAGTTAAGGATTCATTAGTTTGAATAAAGCCTACATTGGAACAAACACTATAATAACATCTTAGTTGATGACTTTATAAATATATTTAACATATGAACAGAAATTGGCGAACAAAAATTTGATGTGGCAGTAGTCTATTTTACAGTAAAAACTTTATAATCTTTACAAAATTAGTCAACGAAATGTTGTCTTTCATATTTCGTCGGTAGCATAGGCATATTGTTTTTAGCCCGATCTCATAAAAGTGCGTATCTATATAGCACAAATTGAATTACTCGCACCATTTATACGCCAAAAATAGTTTTTGCGTGCATATGATAAGCAGTTCACGCGTGCATATGATACGCACTCTATGGCGTGTAATACACACGCACTCCACAACCCTAATGCTACCCAAGGGGTTTACAGTGCATATCATTTGCACGCAAAACTATCTTTGGCGTATAAATGGTACGAGAAATTAAATTCGTTCTATAGATACGCACTTTCATGAGATCGTGTTGTTTTTATGATATATTAGGGCATACAAATGTTAATTTGCAGTTTAATACGTTGCTTATATAAAGACATTTTATTTCAACATATTTTAGTCGATTTTTACTCATCTCTGTATAGCAATATAGTTTGATAAAAGCTGTTCATTCATTCACACACAGACGCGATTCATATTTACCAGTATTTAACAGTCTTTTTGAGGTTTACATACACTATTCCATATCGTGATTAGAACAAAACACTTAATAATAAAAAACTTACTATTCACTCAGATGCATCCGTTGCTCCTCAAAATTAATTTAAACCAGCACTTCTGAGGTAAATTTCCCAGGATTATTCCTCACAGCCTCGCAAGACGACGTAAAGTACTGTAATCTGATTAAACTTGGTGTGTTTTATCGAGTTGATGTGGACGTTGACACGTTTGCATGGATCGCCTCAGATCATTTGCGTTTGAATAGCGCGCGCTCTCCATGGGCGTGATCACATTAAAAGATAATAAACTATAATGAGCTGAAATGAGAACGACTGACATCTCCCTATTTTCATATAGATTACATAAACAGAGAATATTTGTTTTTGTTATGAATTAGACCATTTAAAAGTACACAATTAAATGATTATAAAGATATATAGCTCATGCCTGGGTGAATAGTATTTCCTGAGTTTTGTTTAAGTTTAGAGACCTGCTCCATAAAAAAAGTTCACGGAGACGGAGAGGCAGAAAGCACACCCAGTTTATTTTCTTTATTTTACAAAAGTACAGTGTTTTATTTCGATTGTAAGTGGACACATAAAAAATAGGACATTAAACTGTTTATTTTTTCATTTTTCTTAAGTCTGTATGACCAAAAATTACGGAGTATTTTAAGTCTATTTTGCTGCTATGTGTATAAAGCAAAACGCGCCGGCGCGATAGCCGACCCCAGAGGGTTAAACAGTGCCTACAGCATCCTGTACGCACGGACGTCAGCTCATGGCAATGCTCTGGCTACATGGGAGCATACCTCAAACCAAAAAGATCTTAGATCTTTAGATCTTTCCGCTCGACCTGAGCCATTGTGGTGCGAGGTAGAATAATACAGAACTATTGTAGAGACCTATTGTACCGGGGAGGCCTTATTGAGGCCTAACCCTAGGTCCTTATTACTCATGCCTCTGCACCAACCTGCATTTCTTTTCTCACCCCGAATGCAGAGAACCAAAACTCCATCAGGTGACAAATTGGAGAAAAAAACCTTGGGAGAAACCAGGCTCAGTCGGGGGGCCAGTTCTTCTCTGGCCAATGTACTAGCAGTGATTATGATTATCATCAGAAGTTAGATTGGATCGGAACATTCAGAATATTATCCAGTTCATCTGGTTGAAGATCGGAGTCACGCCGGTATGTAGACGAGTTTGATGACTGTCGTGTCGATGAGGCCTTCACAGGGGATGCAGCCTAATAATCATTTAACTGATTTGAATAATAGGAATGTATAATGTTCTATGTGTATGCCAGGTTAAAGAGATGTGTTTTTAGTCTAGATTTAAACTGACAGACTGTGTCTGCTTCCCGGACAATGTTAGGAAGATTGTTCCAAAGTTTTGGTGCTAAATAGGAAAATGTTCTACCGGCAGCAGTTGATTTTGATATTCTAGGTATTATCAGCTGGGCAGAATTTTGAGATCGCAATAGATGTGAAGGACTATAATGTGTTAAGAGCTCGCTCAAGTACTGGGGAGCTAAACCATTTAGTGCTTTGTAAGTAATCAGCAATATTTAAAAAATTATACAATGTTCAATAGGGAGCCAATGCAGTGTTGACAGAACCGGGCTAATATGGTCATACTTTCTGGTTCTGGTAAGAACTCTAGCGGCTGCATTTTGAACCAGCTGTAGTTTGTTTATTAAGCGTGCAGGGCAACCACCTAGCAGAGCATTACAATAATCTAGCCTTGAGGTCATGAACGCATGAACTAATTGTTCCGCATTTTTCATTGAGATCATATATCGTAATTTTGATATATTTTTAAGATGTAAGAATGTCTTTCACGAATGTGTTTCACAGATTCTAGAAATGTGGCTTTCAAATGAAAGACTGGTATCAAAGAGCACACCCAGGTTCCTAACTGATGACGAAGACTTGATAGAACATCCATCGTGGTTTTTGGGTTTTTAGTTTTTTGGTCCAATCAGTAGAAACTCAGTTTTCTCAGAATTAAGTAGTAGGAAATTACTAGTCATACAAATTTTTTAATAAGCTATGCATTCCGTTAATTTTGTGAATTGGTTAGTTTCAACGAGGCGCGAAGAACAGTGTTGGGGAAGTTACTTTTAAAAAGTAGTGTTTGCTCGTTACTCATTACTTCTTAAAAAAAGTAATCTGTTACTTTACTTCCCCTATGGAAAGTAACTTTATACGTAACTCGTTACTTTTACTTTACTTTTATGTTGCTTGACTTTGGGCAGAACACAATATCTGTTCCTAAATGTGTAGGCTTACATAAAGTTCTACTATGCAGGACATAACAGGTATTTATTTTGTGCTCTTTATTATAAAAACAGTATCAATAGCCTCAGGAACAACATGATAACCTCAAAATGGGTCATACTGTATGTCTCAAAATAAAACATGCCTCATCTAAATCCAACAGAAAAAATAATAACTTAAAAATGGCTTGATGTTGATGGGTTGTGTAAATAAAATGAAATGGCATAGTACAGCTTAGAGACAAAGATAAAATCAAGCACAACTTAAAGCATGACTAGCCTCAGAATTAAAAAGGCTATGTTAACTGAATATGCTGGCCCTTCTTCACAGTATGATGGCAGACAGAAAAGAGGATATTAGGCATAGGCTTGAGCTATATCTATAGGATGGGTGGCAGGCAACCTATTCCACATCAGTACAGAATGGGTGATTATACCTCATCAGGAGCAGTCTTTTACACTTACATTTATTCATTTAGCTGACGCTTTTATCCAAAGCGACTTACAATTGCTATATACTATGTCAGAGGTCGCACGCCTCTGGAGCAACTAAGTGTCTTGCCCAGGGACACATTGGTGTCTCACAGTGGATTCAAACCCGGGTCTCTTACACCATAGGCATGTGTCTTATCCACTGCACCATCACATCAAAATGTTTCTGAAAGTCTGTTTCTTCTGGGGGTAAGCACAAACCTCCCAGGGTGAACAGCCTTTCCACCGGTGCACTGGATGGTGTGGCATTGTTGTTCACTCGGGGGAAATGGTTGAGAACTTGAAGAAGTCTGAGCCTGATCTCATGTACTCAAGTACCTCTGACTCTGCACTAAAGGCCATTGCGTCTTCATCCTCCTCATTCAAAGAAACGAGAGATTTAAAAAAAAAAAATATATATATTTTTAATAAATAACATTTGAGATAGAAAAAATAGAAAAGAACCACCGCTCATCCGTCAAAAAAGTCTTGTAGAGAGGTGCTGCACATTAAATCCTCATGGAAAATTGTTAAAATACAGCAGCCGCACACTCAAACACTGTGCAAGATCAATTTATTAGCAAGCTTTCGGTCTTACAACCTTCTTCAGGCATACAAACAGAGTGAATGTGGCCATATAAAAAAGCCCTTGTCAAACACCTCTCCTGATTGCATAATGCCAGACACCTGTGTTAACATGGCTAAGCCTACAGGTATAGGAAACATGGGAAATGTAGTTCAACATAGCCTATATCAAATATAGCCTTAGACACAGGGTCTACTGAAAACAAAACACATAAATTACATCAAGATTTAAAAAAATATATATTTTTTCCCTTTTTTCCCCTTTTTTCCCTTTTTTTTTCTCTTTTTTTCCCCTTTTTTCTCTTTTTTTTCTCTCTTTTTTCCGATTTTTTCCCCCCTTTTTTTCGCCCCCTCTGAAGCAAAGAATCAGCGAACACAAAAGTTCAATAAGACGAAATGATTTGAATTATTCTGCCTGCCACTTTAATAACCACTCACATCCTCTATCCTCCCTCAGGTTTCAGGGAATAGAACAGGTTACTTCTCAGAGAGGGGGTGATGTAGACATGAAATTGACAGAAAATTCTGTCAGTATTTACTCTCCCTCATGTTGTTCAACCCCGTAAGACCTTTGTTCATCTTCGGAACACGAATTAAGATATTTTTGATTAAATCTGAGAGCTGGATCACTCCTCCATAGGCTTCTTAAGGGATTGAACTTGCCAGCCCCGAAAAGTTATTAAAGACATAGTTAAAATAGTGCAAGTGACTACAGTGGCTCAATCTTAAGTTTATCAAGCGACGAGAATACTTTTTGTGCGCAAAAAAAACAAAAATAACGACTTTATTTCAACTATTGATTTCCTTCTCTGTGGGTCTCGAGTGAGTTCACTAGTGTAACAGCGCAGCGCTTCTGTGTTGTACGTCACACGCATCACACACATGACCAGCGTCGGCCAATAGTGAGCCTGCGTGTGACGTAGCTCTACGCTATCACACTACGCTAACTGACTAGAGGCCCACAGAGAAGGAAATGAATAGTTGAAATAAAGTCGTTATTTTTGTTTGTTTTTGTGCACAAAAAGTATTCTCGTCGCTTGATAAACGTAAGATTGAGCCACTGTAGTCACTTGGACTATTTTAACAATGTTTTTAATAACTTTTCGGGGCTGGCAAGTTCAATCCCTTAAGAAGCCTATGGAGGAGTGATCCAGCTCTCAGATTTCATAAAAAATATCTTAATTCGTGTTCCGAAGATGAACGAAGGTCTTACGGGGTTGAACAACATGAGGGTGAGTAAATACTGACAGAATTTTCATTTTTGGGTGAACTATCCCCTTTAATAATCTTAATCTTTCATTGGGCAGACGTATTAAGGCTGTACACAGTGGCAAAGAGTTCCCATACGCAGAATAATGCGCTTACCTTGAAACAGCCAGTGTTAACCTTTTTAAAGGAGACAACACATTACAGACGTGTTACCAGCGTTCATGCTTACGGTTGCCAGATTTCAATCATTTAAACCCCCAGTCAGAGCTTTTCTGTTAAAAGAACACGTTTTCTACCCGGTCTTTTCAATAGTATCTGGCAATACAAAAATGTAATATATTCACATATATGAGGTACACTGTTAAATATATTGAAAAATATTTGAAAATGTATTTTAAAAATGCTTATAACATAAAGCTTCAATTCTTCTTCATTTAAATTTGTGTCCATACATGTGAAAATATATTCGTGCCTTATATCATGTGAAGTTTTTAATCAGTGTTTTTGCAATAGCCTATGTTGCCTACTTTTGTTTTACCATGTTTAGGTTATTGTATTATGGCCTGTTACTGCTTTCATATTCTCATTTAATTTAAATTAAGCCCACTATCCACTTAAAAAAATAAGTTTCAAGACATTTTATCTTTTTTTTTCATATAATTCACTCCATCAGTATTTTTAATCTTTTAATTCTAGATGTATATTCATGAAAGTTTTGCATAACTTTGACGCGCAGTGGCGTAACTATCGGTAAGCAGGGTGCGCGGTTGCTTACGGGCCCGGACCAATCAGAGGCCCGCATGACTGGAAGATATTGATTGACAGCCGGGTCCCCCTATCGCATTTTACTACTTTTAGTCTGATCGCATTTTACTTTATCTCGAAATTATTTGAATAAATAATGACAAAAACATATTGTACTGATCATTAAATACATGTTCGAAACGAACAATGATGGAATTTGGTGTAATTTGTTTCAAATTGAGAATGGGGAATCCCGGGGGGAACATGCATATTGCGTCACTCAATTTGCCATACTGTCAATTGAGAATGCCCGTGCGCACCATCTGGTTCTTAAGGATTTAATCGACAACTTTGCACAGAGGAAATCACGGAAAATGCCGCTGTAATGCAAGTGAGCATCTTTGTTATGTCTTTGGACCTAAGCCTATGTGTGTGTAGTCATAGCAGTGAGTAATGTGTTATGATGTGCCGTCACCAGTGTTTTTTATTTTGTTGCATGGTGCGCGTAGGCTACTCCTGATTTTGTCAGTCATCTCATCTCTTATATGCGTCATCACGTGCAGTAGTAGGGGGCCCTCCTTGATAATCCTGCATAAGGGCCCGGTGTTGGCTTGTTACGTTTTACCTAGTAAACACAGATCGTTGGCACAACGTACCCAACCTTCTAACAACGTTAACAACATGGCCAAAAGGTTGTTCTAGGTCCTGTTCACTCAGGTAGACCAGCGCCCCTCGAGCGGCGGGTCTAGTTATTAAGTGACGACAGTCCAGTTTTGATCTTGAACTTTCAGAAACTGCCGTTGGACCGATTGGTCGGGCCTTACAGTAGTTTATGCAGAGTTCCTACTACAGATTTTTGAGTGAAATGCAAGCACTTTTCCAGCACTTTCAAGCAGTGCTTTTCAAGAATATAACAATTATTAATGTACTTAATACAAATGATTATTGGTTATTGGTCAGACGCTGCAAAGTGAAATACGAATTTCTGACCATAGCAAATATAAGCTTGTTTCCATTTACTCCAACAGCAAAACAAAACCCATTATTGCATTTCCTGACTTTCCAAAAGAGAAAAAACAAAGATTCTTCAGTTCTTCTATTGCACTACATTTCACATAGACCAGTGGTGCAAAAGGGAGAACGAGCGAAACTTGTCACTTGAAAGCGAAAAACAGTGTTTGAGATTCGTCGCAGCAGATTCAAGCAGCTGTAGTTATGTACTTGTGTTTGTGCTAGAAAAATATACAAGACATTTGTAAGAAAATATTCGACAAGTGTGCAACTCTCATTGGATGAATTCACATACTGATTTGCGGATGAGCAAAATTTCTCCGTGACTTCACATGTGTTGATGCGGGTGTGTAAGTGCGTTTTGCACCATATTCACTGCAGCAACTGTAGCAAAAATGTGAGCGCACGAGTTTATTAATTTGTGATTTATAGAATAGGATTTGTGCTCCTGCAATGAAGAATTTGAGAAGGTGTAACTGTTGTGTTGTGTTTGTGGGAGAGAAAAAAAGTCTTTGAAAAAACTTTGCAAATATTTCTCACTGTGACTTTACATTTACTGATACACATGTGTGGATATTCTCAACAACTACACATTCCACTGTCCCCCTGAGGAACATAAGAGAGAGAGAGAGAGAGAGAGAGTGTGTGTGTGTGTGTGTGTGTGTGTGTGTGTGTGTGTGTGTGTGTGTGTGTGTGTGTGTGTGTGTGTGTGTGTGTGTGTGTGTGTGTGTGTGAGTGAGAGAGAGAGAGAGAGAGAGAGAGAGAGAGAGAGAGATTTCGGTAACACTTTACAATACAGGTGCACTAATATGCATTAATTCATACTTAACTAATTGTTAGAAATATCTTTCTCTTTCAGCATACAATATAACAGTCTATGTGCATTTCTTTATTCTAGCCAGCATAACTGCCACGTCTGCACATTCTTCTTTCCTTTTGTGTGTATGTTGAACATCTGGTATTCATTAATAGAAGTTGCTCACCCCTCCTTTCTCTTTCTCTCTCTTTTTCTCTCTCTATGTTCGTTCCACTTCTATACATTGTGTGTTTGAAAAGCTCCTAGGATCCTAAGGATCCTGTGGAAATCTAACAGGATATTGCCCATATTAAGAAGCTGTTATATAACGTCTATATGATATCTATGATGTAATGTTTGATTTTATTGGTTAGACTTGTATTATTTTGTTTAAGACTTTCACTATATAAACCCTCGACAAAGGATATTGGGTTGAGCTTCTACTCCAACCAGCGCTGGTGTATTGTATTATCTGTTCATAATAAAGGACCAAGATTTGGGGCACTTTTCGTTTGGACCATTTCATTTCCATTTCTAACAATTTGGGGGCTCGTCCGGGATTTCTCCAGACAGGTAAGAATTAAAAATTTTTTTTACAAAAGAAAAGGTTGATTCTTCCTGTCTGCTGAGAAAAGTTTACCTATAGTGCCGTGATTTTCACCATATTTGGTGAAATTTGTTTGTTTGTCCGTCGTATATGCGGGACGCCTGTCCGTCGTATATGCGGGACGCCTGTCCGTCGTATATGCGGGACGCTTGTCCGTCGTATATGCGGGACGCTTGTCCGTCGTACCTGCGGGACGCTAAGTCCGTCGTATGTGCGGGACGCCTGTCCGTCGCATGAATAAATGCGGGACGTTTGTCCGTCGTATAAATAAATACGGGACATTATCCTCGTGTTTGTGATCGAACGCGGGAAGAACGGTAGGAAAACTGATCACTTTCCTCCGTTTGGAAATATAGATTTGACACGAGATATTCGGTTTTTCTCTTGCAAATTATATTTCATTTTATCTTTGGTCCTGGTTATGGATAGATAATACATACTTTAATTTTTTTTTTTTTTTTCTCTCTTTTTATTTTTTATTTTTATTTCTCTTTTTTCTTCTTTTCGTTTTTATATATATATTTCCTTTTCTCTTTATTGGCCAATTTACTAACACAATTAATCCTAAACTGCATGTTTTTCTTTGTTTTCTATTTGGCCATACTCTTATTTGTTTAAGTTGCATTACGGAGAAATTTTTGTGTTGATAATGGGGAATAAAATTAGTCCACCGTTACAAGATGAATCTCCGAAAGACTTTATGATTAGAAATAATCAAGCATTTTTTACGGAGCCATATTTGTCAAATTTAGCTGGCTGGTCAACTGGCAAAACACAATTAGATCCGTTTCCGCGAGACGGCTCATTCAAAGAAAATGACATGCTCGCAGCAAAGGGCATGATTTTGGAAATTGGGGCGACCCTGATTGGGACTATTCTTACATGAAACAGTCTTATAAAATTTGGAAGGACATGCAATGTTATTGGAACAAAGGTCCACAAAGAGTTGAGAATATGGACAATAATATTGTCCCAACTGCTGAACTGACTGTGAGGGAGAGTGTTTCTGCTGCCTTTTCTTCTCCAGCGGAGAGAGAAAAAAGTCTCTCCCGCTGGAGGATAAACAGACGCTTCAAACCCTCCCTCCACAATACGAGAGTATTCAAACTGCTGTTTCTGAACTTATAAAAAATAGACTGTACCCTGTTGATGATAATAATTTACTGTTTGTGACAACGTTTTTGAATAGCATGCACAACGAGACTGCACAAATGATTCGAATCACTACCACCAACATTAGTAACATTTCTGTTGATGACTTGGGAAGACGCTTGCGTGAACTTTCGTCTGCTGGGGCATTTGACCACTCCAGAGGAAAAGTTCCCGCAATGTTTCAAGTTAGTTCCGCTGTCTAAAATCGCCCGCCACCCAATGACAGAAGGGACGTAAAGTGTTTTTTCTGTGGGTGTCGCGGACACACACAACGCTTTTGTAAGAAAAGAGCTGAGAGATTTCAGCGAAATAATGATAAACAGATGTTCAGGCGCTCTGATGGCCCGATGCCAAAACCCCCTCCCTTCATTCCTCCCTCTGAAAGACAGAGACCTGTTTATCCAAACGCATGGCAAAAGCAATGACTGTGCCAGGAAAAGGTGCTGCATTTTTCTGATAACTTTTCACAGATTTCAATGAGTTATGCAAACAAGTCAAATGTTTTGCCCTTTATTGAATTGAATGTTGACCATAAGCCATATGTTTTTTTAATTGACAGCGGAGCCTCCATCTCATCGCTGTCTTCTACTGTGTATGAGGGACCAATTACAGGGAAAAAACTAAATTCTATAGGAATAGACAATGTTCCTGTGGTTTGTAATTTGACACCAACTTTACCAGTTACCTCTAATGATGTACCATCATTATTCAAAATGCATGATTTTGCAATAATTCCCGATTCTCCATTCTGTTTGTTAGGTAGAGATTTAATGCACAAGATGGGTGTTAAATTGGAATTTGACTCTGACTCTTTGCAACTTATGTTTCCATCAGCCTTTTCTCTTACGACCGACACAGGAAGTGCTCCCTTCGAGGATGTGTCTGCAACTGAGCTCGGACAGGAAGTTGCTGGGGTAAACCCGAAACTGTGGGCGGCGCATAAGGATGACGTAGGCCTACTCGACATTCAACCTTATGTGGCCAATTTGACAACGAATAGGCCTGTGTTTCAAAAACAATATCCGCTTTCAAAGGAAAAAGAGGAGGGAATTCAACTTCTCATTTCTCAATTTCTGGCTCAAGGCATTCTGGTTCCCACTCATTCACCTTACAACACACCAATTAATCCAATCAGGAAAGCAAATGGTTCTTGGCGCTTAACGCAAGATTTGAGAAAAATTAATGAATTGATAAAACCACTTGCTCCTATTGTGCCAGATGTACAGACTATTATTAATTCTATCCCTTTGGAACATGCATTCTTTTCTGTTATTGATTTATGTTCCGCCTTCTTCAGCATTCCTGTTGACCAACAAACTCAGCCACTTTGCTTTTTGTTTTCAGAATTGCCAATACATGTGGACAAGGCTTCAGAGATTCTCCGGCCGTTTTCTCCGCTGTAGTGCACGCAACGCTGAAGGATGTCAGACTCCCTCCTGACACCTGTCTGCTCCAATATGCTGATCACATTCTCGTCACTGGTACCTCTGCGGACATGTGTGCTGCTGCCACTACAATTGTCTGCAACGTTTTAGCAGAGGCTGGTTTCAAGGCATCTAAAGAGAAACTGCAGTGGGTGCAGAGGAAAGTCAATTACCTCGGCCATGAACTGTCACAAGGCCAAGTTCGCCTGTCGGCGGACAGAGTCAAAGCCATCGCTTCGTTCAAGCACCCTTCGACACGGAAGCAAATGCAAAGCTTTCTGGGACTGGTCAATTACTGTCGATTATGGGTGCCGAATTGTTCCATGTATGACAAAATCCTGCGAGACGCTAAGCTGGATGACAAAGAGGACATTACATGGACAAGTGAAATGGACCAAGCGTTCAGACATTTGAAATCCTCTCTGTTAAGGCCTCCCGCCCTCGGCCTCCCATGTTACAAACGAGATTTCCATCTGTACGTGCACGAAAGTGGGGGCACGGCCGCGGGAATCCTGGCCCAAGAGCATGGGGGTACTTTCCGTCCAGTAGCTTATTTGTCTAAAACTCTTGATCCAGTGGCTCGGGGACTCCCGGCCTGTTTACGTGCAGTGGCTGCTGCAGCGATCATGGTACAGGATGCTGAAAGGGTTGTTTTATCACATCCACTCACAGTTCACACATCACACCAAGTGGGAACAATTATGCAAAATATCTCTACTCAACACATGTCTGCTCAACGCCGTTCTGGCTATGAAGCTATATTATTAGCAACTGATAATTTAACATTGAAAGTAACTTCTGTTATTCATGGCCCTACTGTACATCTGCACAGGTTGTTGACGGATGGTGAATTTGAGAGTGATGACCACGACTGCCTGACCAGACTCCAAACTTCGACTGCCTGCAGGCCAGATGTGTCTACATCTGTCCTGGAGGAGGGAGATAATTGGTATATAGACGGATCCTGTTTCAAGCCAAATGACAATTTATACTTGTGTGGATATGCTATTGTTGAATTACCTGATCGTGTAATTGAGGCATATTCGTTGCCATAAAAATCAGCACAAGTAGCAGAATTAATTGCTCTAACGAGAGCTTGTCAATTGGCAAAAGGTCAGTGCATCAATATATACACTGACTCCAAATACGCGTACGGCGTTGTCCATGATTTTGCTAAATTGTGGGAAGAAAGAAATTTCAAAACCTCCGACGGAAAACCAATTTCACATCACAATATCGTGGCCGAGCTCATCAGTGCAGCACAGCAACCATCGAAACTTGCTGTCATTAAAGTACCTGGTCATAAAACAGGTGAATCAGATGAGGCTAAGGGAAACAGGTTTGCAGATGAAGTCGCGAAATGGGCTGCTAAAGAAGTAATACTTAGTCCATATGTAAGTGAACAGAGCACTGAAGTGCCTATGATGAATTCGTCACTGATTAATGATTTGGACATTAAAGTACTACAAGCTAATCCTACGCAAGCCGACCTGATTCATTGGGCCGTGAATGAAGTAAAACCAGATCAAGCTGGTATTCTAAGAGACAAGCAGGGTAGAATCGCTCTACCAGCATCCACCGTTGTAATGCTGTGCAGGCATTATCACGGGGTATCACATGTGTCAAAAGAAAAAGTGATCCAAAATTTGAATCAATCATACTGCATAGCAAATGTTCGGAAGAATACTTTGTTGATATTGGATGCTTGCTTAGTGTGTGCACAAACAAACAGGCACAAGGCAACCCGCCATGACGCTTTACCGCATCCTGAGCTTCCTTTTCAATATTTACAGATCGATTTTACACACATGCCTCCATGTGGAAATCACAAATATTTGCTCGTGATTGTTGATCGATTTTCGAAGTGGCCAGAAGCTTTTCCGTGTGGTAAAGAAAACGCGCAGACGGTTGTAAAGGTTCTTGCAAAAGAAATTATACCGCGCTTCGGTATCCCAACCGTTATCGCAAGTGATAATGGAACTCCGTTTGCTTCAAAAGTCACACAATTATTGGCCAAAGAACTTAATATTAATTGGCACTTCCATATTCCCTATTCGCCACAATCCTCCGGGAATGTAGAACGGACGAATAAGACGATAAAAGAACGTCTGAATAAGGCGTGTCTAGATACGGGCAGAAATTGGGTTGATTTGCTGCCTGCCGTACTGACGGAAATGAGAATGTCTCCACCAGCAACCACAAAAATGTCTCCATTTGAAATTCTGATGGGTAGACCTTTCCCGACCCCTTGGGTCAGAGGTCGCGCTGGCAATCTCTCCACAGGTGACACGGAGGTGATTATTGCAGATTACGTGGATTCCCTAGTTAGAACGTTGAATGGCATAAATGGTGATGTCTCTCTCTCTCTCCCTCTTCCTTCAGAAAAGCCGACTCATCCTTTTGTTCCAGGACAGCAGGTGCTCATAAGGTGTCTGAAGCCCACGAAACTCGGTGAGCCGAACTACTTAGGACCATCCACGGTTATCGCTGTGACGAGGACAGGTGTTCTGACTGATCTCCAGCCACAGTGGATCCATGCTAGCCGAGTGAAAGCAGCTCCATCCCAGGGGAACGCATAAGCCTATGCGGAAGTGGTGATCAAAAGGAGAACGAGGAAGAGAAGTAGACGAGTAACGAGATTGCTGATTGAGATTAGCAATAATTATAACTGAATCCATTAAGATTCATCGTGCTATGAATACTGTTGTATTTTCGCAAATATGCTTTGATGAATAGAACTGTTAAGTATTAGTGATTTTGAAGGAAATGTTTGATTGAAGAATATCTCATGTATTATTGTACTAGAAGGAGTATGCTGAAAGAGAAAGATATGATAATTCTATTATAATCATCTTATCAAAGTGGCCATTGTTAGAAATATCTTTCTCTTTCAGCATACAATATAACAGTCTATGTGCATTTCTTTATTCTAGCCAGCATAACTGCCACGTCTGCACATTCTTCTTTCCTTTTGTGTGTATGTTGAACATCTGGTATTCATTAATAGAAGTTGCTCACCCCTCCTTTCTCTTTCTCTCTCTTTTTCTCTCTCTATGTTCGTTCCACTTCTATACATTGTGTGTTTGAAAAGCTCCTAGGATCCTAAGGATCCTGTGGAAATCTAACAGGATATTGCCCATATTAAGAAGCTGTTATATAACGTCTATATGATATCTATGATGTAATGTTTGATTTTATTGGTTAGACTTGTATTCTTTTGTTTAAGACTTTCACTATATAAACCCTCGACAAAGGATATTGGGTTGAGCTTCTACTCCAACCAGCGCTGGTGTATTGTATTATCTGTTCATAATAAAGGACCAAGATTTGGGGCACTTTTCGTTTGGACCATTTCATTTCCATTTCTAACACTAATGCACAGATAATCATGAGTTAATGTATGACTCATGAAGAACTAAACAATTAATTAATTATTACTGCATCAGCAACTAATAAAGAGTCTATATGATTAATAGATTAAGTAATAAATGAATTGCTATTAATTAAACGTGGCATCATGTATTAATTCCTTAATAACATATTTTATTAACTAATAGTGTAAATTAATGTGTTAATTACCACAATTAGTCAACGCTATGCACTTCAACTTCCAGTTGTCTGCTTTAATCAATCATTAGCTAATGATTTGCAAAGGTATCCAGTATCCAGTGTAGTATCACTGATTATAATGGGTTTTAGTGTCTTTGTCCGGTCTAGACACAGTGTTACAGAGCCCGACCGCATATTCTATTAAGGAATTAATACACAATGACACATTGAATTAATAGCAATTCATGTATTACTTAATCTATTAATCATATAGACTCTTTATTAGTTGCTGATGCAGTAATAATTAATTGTTTAGTTCTTCATGAGTCATACATTAACTCATGATTATCTGTGCATTAGTTAAACATAAATTAATGCATAGTGCGCACGTATTGTAAAGTGTTACCCATATTTCTGTTTGTATCTGACCCTTTAGGCGTGCAACGAAAGACAACCCTAATGGAACAAAAATATATGGGAATATACTGCAAAATATAATGCGATATATTACATATTACATTTCCATATATGGCAAACTAGTGCTTATTTTTTCAATATACTGCAGTATATGTACACCATAAAGGATACAACTTTGTGAATATTACATGTAATGCTATTTTTGCTATTTTTGTATTTGATATGTATCAATATACATGGCTATATTGATAAAAAGTTCTAAAGAACTTTGTATAGAACTTTCTGAGGTGTTTCGTTCTGGCTCTTATGAGCAATATAATCAGTCTGATTGGAGTCTGCTAAATAGTTAACTGAAGCTTAATGACTGGATGTAAAGCAAACCGCAAACACATCATATCTTATAGTCTACTGAGGAACTTTATAGAACATTTCTGACATATTTTACAAACATACAAGCAAGTGTTTTTTAATCTAATATTTTATTAACACTGCAGTTATTCATGGTTACTATCTCCTATCATCTGTATTTTATATTCAATATCTTCTTCTGACTTTAATATTCAATTTCTACTCTGTTTGATTAATTACTAGTTAGCATATTTATTATGTCTGTAATACAAAATAACATTGGCTCCAGAATACAGGTGCTCAGATGAGCTCAGTATTAGAAACATGCTTACCTGTTCGACTGTAGACGGAGTCAGAAGAGTCAGAAGAGCAGCTTCTCCTCGATCGAGTCTGAGAGATGAGGGTCTGACAGATTTCTGTCTTATATAAAGCTCAGAAGAGGGCTGGACAGACACAAATAAGCCTCAACAGACCCGTCAGTACAATACTTCATTGATGTGGAAGGTATTTGGCTCTGTTCCTGTTTTCTCTATTTATGCAAATGTCTCTACTATCTGCAAAGTTCACTCTACAGATTAGATAAGAGTGAAATGCAAGCAGTTTTCCAGCACTTTCAAGCAGTGACGGCCAGTGCTTTGCAAATAAATAACAATTAATCATTCATCATTATTGGTCAGACGCTGCGAGTGCAATATAATGGTAATCTATTCCAAAGTCTTGGCGCTACTACTGCAAAAGCACGATCCCCTTTCTGATAAATAAGTCGGTGTAAGGTTATGGAGTGATTTATACACCAATAAAATAAGTTAAAAATCAATCCTATATTGTACAGGGAGCCAATGTAGCGAGATCAAAGATGGAGTGATGTGTTCAAGTTTTTTTAATATTCAATAATAATCTCGCTGCCGCGTTTTGAACCTTTTGCAAGCGTAAAATGGATGCTTGACTAATACCCTTATATAAAGAGTTACAATAATCAAGTCTTGGCGATATAAGAGCATGAATAGCAATTTCAAGGCTCTTATACGTCAAACATGATTTCATCTTAGCCAAGTTTCTTAAATGAAAGAAACTTGTCTTTACCACATGATTTATCTGTGCATTCAGCTACAGGGACCTATCAATATAAACACCCAAGTTTTTAACACAATCTTTAACATGTATTGAAAGTGGGCCGAAATTTAATTCTGGGCCCCACCACTACAACCTCAGTCTTATTTTCATTAAGATATAAAGAATTAGAGGCCAGCCATGATTTAAGTTCAGACAGGCAGGACATTAGAGGCTCATGGCAACTTCCGTTTATTAATGGTAAGTATATTTGCAAGTCATCTGCATAGCAATGAAATGCAATGTTGTACCTCCTAAAAATATCTCCCAACGGGGCCAGGATAGAGCCTTGTGGCACACCACATATAAGTGATGTAGATCTTGATGTATACTGGCCGAATCTCACTGCCATGCTTCTAGCAGTCAGGTATGACCTGAACCAATTTAGGGCCTTCCCCTGAATCCCTACATATTCCTCTAGCCGTGATAGCAGCACCGTGTGATCAATTCTATCAAATGCTGCGGTTAAATCTAATAAAACTGACACTGCTGAATCACCAGAATCCACTGTCATCAACAAATCATTGAACACTTTTACAAGTGCAGTCTCTGTAGAATGATGCCTCTTAAAACCAGACTTGTAAATTTCACCAATCTTATTCTGTTCTAAATAAACCTGTAATTGATTAAGCACCACTTTTTCTAAAATTTTCAACATAAATGAGAGATGAGAGACCGGTCTAAAATGTTTCAAGTCAGTTGGATCTAAATTGGGTTTTTTAACACGGGTTGCACAAAGGCCTGTTTCAGCATGCTAGGAAAAATACCTGTATCTAAGCTTTTATTCACAATCTGAAGAATACTAGGTCCAACAACCTCAATGTTTTCTTTCAAAAACCAAGGAGGAACCATGTCTATAACTGACCCGGTAGGTTTCAGGCTACTTACAATTTCCCGTAGCCGCTGAAATGTAATGAGTTCAAATTGATTAAAAACTGTAGTCTGTGTAACAAATTTTAAAAAGTCATTGCTCATTTGTGGGATAATTCCTCTAAGATTCTCAATCTTTGTTTTAAATGAATTAAGAAAATTCTCAAATATCAATGGGGTCGGATCAAGATTTATTATGGGAGGGTTCATAACTGTATTTATAATATTAAATAACGACCTAGGATTGTTACAATTTTTTTTCTATTAGCTCAACACCCTACTTGGTCACACTTTATAATAACTGCACGCTATTAATCATTAGTTAAGCATCAGTAAACAGTTAATTCTTCATTTATAAAGCATTAATAGACATTAATAAGCAGTTTATAAATACAGCTATAAATGCTTTATTCTTGATTTATAACCATATCTATAATGCGTTTAATAATTGTATTTTCATACTTTATTAATGATCGATTTATCATTTATAAATGAAGTATTTCATTATTTACAAACCAGTTATTTAGGTATTGTCAGTGGTTCATACGATCACTTATATAGTGTAAGTAAATGATTAAAAAACTATATAAATGTACATTTATACATCTTATTATTCAGACATATAGTGATGGTTACTTTGTGTGTTAATAAATGTTTTATTAACATGTATTTATACTGTAATTCATGGTTAATTCAGGTAGTTGTAAAGCATTTAGTAGTGGTCAGATAACTATTTTTGTGAGCTCATCTAAAGTGAGGATTATTTATGCCTTGTAAAGCATTTATAAAGGAGATTTAAAGGCTAAGTTATCTTCTAAACAGAAAAAGGAAACAAACACAACACAGTGATACAGAACATAGAAACATTTATTTCACGATGCAAAAAATAAAACTGTACATTTGACATAAAATGAAAAATAAATCTCTGCAATGTTATAGAAAATAAAAATTCCTGTACATCTCCAGAAAACATAACTGTGCAGTAAAATTTAACTAGGACTCTGCAGTCTGATATAAAAATTAATTTCTGTAGTGTAAACAACAATTTACCAGTGCAAAAATACAACTTTTTAAAATAAAACAACAATAATAATATATAAAAATATTTCACAGTGTAACTACCTCAGCACTAACGTTAAAACATTCGAGAACAGCAATGCCGAACGTGAACAACTTTAGTCTGAGTGTGAAACCTTCCCCAGATCCTAGGTCAGATCATTTTTGTTTAAGGGGCAGCAGCTTCCCGGAAGCCTTAAAGGCTTTTGATAGTATCTTCTATCGCTGGATCCTCCTGAATTTCAGCGGCACATTGTGTGGCAAACACACTAAGTTTAACCTGACTGCTGAGGTTTGTAAGGAGTTCTTTAAATTTGCTAGGTGCAGCGATGTACAGCTCTGCGATTGGAGCATTGACCACGACTGTGTTCCGGTCCACCACAACATGCTTGAAAGCAGCTGACATTGTCCCTCCTCTACTGAAGCGCCGAAGAATTTTTTTGTATCGGGCCACCACCTGCTGTGGTGTTTGAGCTGTAATTCAGAGAACATAGAATTAGTGTTAGTATTTGGTTTTATTCTTATCGCACACACACACACACACACACCTTTGACTCATATATTGTTTCAATCTACAGTATGACACATTCTACAAACTTTGATATAGAAACACAGCAGACCACCTCAGTAACACCCAGACAATCAGTTCAGTCCAATGTTAAAGTAAAACCTCTGAATTCAGATTTGTTCATTATACAGTCGTGTGCAAATATATATTTTTCATTTGATTTAATATTTTGCAATGAGGATCTAATTTATTGGTTTGTTTTTTTACACAGTACTTTAGCTAACTAAATGTATAAAGAATATTTCTCTTGAGGGTAGTTGCTGTAACTTCTTCCAGAGTAAAGTAACTGGTAGCTTATGAACTTATGATTTAATGCAATAAATGCAACTTATTAAGTCACACATCTCTTTGGGTTAGCATACACATAACACATTATAGATTGCTATAATTCAATGTTAGGCTGCATAGTTTAGATAAGCCGGAACCGGGAACACTTCCCATAAATCCTGATATACTTTGTACATCATAAGAAGGATGACGTCTACCTAATATTAGTCTCTCTGTTTATCCCGAGGTTTACCGCAAACCGCCGGATCCAGGCCATATCCAGATCTGATGAAGGACCTGCGCCTGGAAACATGAGGACAACACATCCCTGAAGTGACAAACTCCTCTCCATACCGGCGTGATGACTCCGACCCCAACCAGATGAACTGGATAAATATTGTGAAAGTTCTGATCCAATCTGACTTCTGACCTATTATGCCGCCTAAATCATAATCATACACTGTTCGTTTGTTGGCCAAAGCAGAAGAGTTCAGAGGAGCAGAAGAGTTCAGAGGAGCAGAAGAGTTCAGAGGAGCAGAAGAGTTCAGAGGAGGAGCAGAAGAGTTCAGAGGAGCAGAAGAGTTCAGAGGAGCAGAAGAGTTCAGAGGGACAGAAGAGTTCAGAGGGACAGAAGAGTTCAGAGGGACAGAAGAGTTCAGAGGGACAGAAGAGTTCAGAGGAGCAGAAGAGTTCAGAGGAGCAGAAGAGTTCAGAGGAGCAGAAGAGTTCAGAGGGACAGAAGAGTTCAGAGGGACAGAAGAGTTCAGAGGGACAGAAGAGTTCAGAGGAGCAGAAGAGTTCAGAGGGACAGAAGAGTTCAGAGGAGCAGAAGAGTTCAGAGGGACAGAAGAGTTCAGAGGAGCAGAAGAGTTCAGAGGAGGAGCAGAAGAGTTCAGAGGAGCAGAAGAGTTCAGAGGAGCAGAAGAGTTCAGAGGAGCAGAAGGACAGAAGAGTTCAGAGGGACAGAAGAGTTCAGAGGGACAGAAGAGTTCAGAGGAGCAGAAGAGTTCAGAGGGACAGAAGAGTTCAGAGGAGCAGAAGAGTTCAGAGGAGGAGCAGAAGAGTTCAGAGGAGCAGAAGAGTTCAGAGGAGCAGAAGAGTTCAGAGGAGCAGAAGGACAGAAGAGTTCAGAGGGACAGAAGAGTTCAGAGGGACAGAAGAGTTCAGAGGAGCAGAAGAGTTCAGAGGAGCAGAAGAGTTCAGAGGGACAGAAGAGTTCAGAGGGACAGAAGAGTTCAGAGGGACAGAAGAGTTCAGAGGAGCAGAAGCGTTCAGAGGAGCAGAAGAGTTAAGAGGAGCAGAAGAGTTCAGAGGAGCAGAAGAGTTCAGAGGAGCAGAAGAGTTCAGAGGAGCAGAAGCGTTCAGAGGAGCAGAAGAGTTCAGAGGAGCAGAAGAGTTCAGAGGAGCAGAAGCGTTCAGAGGAGCAGAAGAGTTCAGAGGGACAGAAGAGTTCAGAGGGACAGAAGAGTTCAGAGGAGCAGAAGAGTTCAGAGGAGCAGAAGAGTTCAGAGGAGCAGAAGAGTTCAGAGGGACAGAAGAGTTCAGAGGGACAGAAGGGTTCAGAGGAGCAGAAGCGTTCAGAGGGACAGAAGAGTTCAGAGGGACAGAAGAGTTCAGGAGGAGCAGAAGAGTTCAGAGGGACAGAAGAGTTCAGAGGGACAGAAGAGTTCAGAGGAGCAGAAGAGTTCAGAGGGACAGAAGAGTTCAGAGGAGCAGAAGAGTTCAGAGGGACAGAAGAGTTCAGAGGGACAGAAGAGTTCAGAGGGACAGAAGAGTTCAGAGGAGCAGAAGAGTTCAGAGGGACAGAAGAGTTCAGAGGAGCAGAAGAGTTCAGAGGGACAGAAGAGTTCAGAGGGACAGAAGAGTTCAGAGGGACAGAAGAGTTCAGAGGAGCAGAAGCGTTCAGAGGGACAGAAGAGTTCAGAGGGACAGAAGAGTTCAGGAGGAGCAGAAGCGTTCAGAGGGACAGAAGAGTTCAGAGGGACAGAAGAGTTCAGGAGGAGCAGAAGAGTTCAGAGGGACAGAAGAGTTCAGAGGGACAGAAGAGTTCAGAGGAGCAGAAGAGTTCAGAGGAGCAGAAGAGTTCAGAGGGACAGAAGAGTTCAGAGGAGCAGAAGAGTTCAGAGGGACAGAAGAGTTCAGAGGGACAGAAGAGTTCAGAGGGACAGAAGAGTTCAGGAGGAGCAGAAGAGTTCAGAGGGACAGAAGAGTTCAGAGGGACAGAAGAGATCAGAGGGACAGAAGAGTTCAGAGGAGCAGAAGCGTTCAGAGGGACAGAAGAGTTCAGAGGGACAGAAGAGTTCAGGAGGAGCAGAAGAGTTCAGAGGAGCAGAAGAGTTCAGAGGAGCAGAAGAGTTCAGAGGGACAGAAGAGTTCAGAGGGACAGAAGAGTTCAGAGGAGCAGAAGAGTTCAGAGGAGCAGAAGAGTTCAGAGGGACAGAAGAGTTCAGAGGGACAGAAGAGTTCAGAGGAGCAGAAGTGTTCAGAGGAGCAGAAGAGTTCAGAGGGACAGAAGAGTTCAGAGGAGCAGAAGCATTCAGAGGGACAGAAGAGTTCAGAGGGACAGAAGAGTTCAGGGGGAGCAGAAGAGTTCAGAGGAGCAGAAGAGTTCAGAGGGACAGAAGAGTTCAGAGGGACAGAAGAGTTCAGAGGAGCAGAAGAGTTCAGAGGAGCAGAAGAGTTCAGAGGAGCAGAAGCGTTCAGAGGGACAGAAGAGTTCAGAGGGACAGAGGGACAGAAGAGTTCAGAGGAGAAGAAGAGCAGTGGAGCAGAAGAGTTCAGAGGAGCAGAAGCGTTCAGAGGGACAGAAGAGTTCAGAGGGACAGAAGAGTTCAGAGGGACAGAAGCGTTCAGAGGGACAGAAGAGTTCAGAGGAGCAGAAGAGTTCAGAGGAGCAGAAGCGTTCAGAGGGACAGAAGAGTTCAGAGGGACAGAAGAGTTCAGAGGGACAGAAGAGTTCAGAGGGACAGAAGAGTTCAGAGGAGCAGAAGAGTTCAGAGGATCAGAGGAGAAGAAGGGTTCAGAGGAGCAGAGCATGCTGGACTGGCTGGCGACCGCACGCTTTACCTGAGAACAAGTAGTTGATGCCGGCAGCGAAGCTTATTCTTGCATTCACAGTTTCAGAGCCTCCGAGTTTTGTGCACTTCATCCCCACCAAAGCCAGAGCGGATCTGAAGAATCCCAGAGTTATGGATGTGATGACGAGAGATCGGCACAGATGAATGTGTGCTGTTGAAAGATGGACACAACAATACTCACATTTATTTATTTATTTGGTGTTTTTCACAATGCAGTAATATTGTATTATGTGATGAATATTTTGCAAACCCATTCTAAATGATAATCGGTGCACATCATTATTGTATTAACAATCTTGAATCACAATGTGTTCTCTTCTCTGATGACGAGGGCGGGGCTATAACCTGTCACTCACATGAGATCAGCCAATAGCAAACCACAACCATTCAATCAATTCCCCGCGGACACAATCAAGTATAATATAAACTAAAATTTATTCAGACACCTTCAACATTTCCAGTGTTGGGCAAGTTACTTTTAAAAAGTAATTAGTTACAGTTACTAGTTACTTCTTCCAAAAAGTAACTAAATTAGTAACTCAGTTACAAATTTTAAAAGTAACTAGTTACTTATGAAAGTAACTATTGCGTTACTTTCAAGTAAAATTTAATTTTAAATGCTCAAATGTGACCCCACCTCTACCCCTCTTTAACGGAACTTAAAATACATGTGCATGTTCAATTATTTATGATAAATTTGAATATTATAATGAAATGGACACTTAATACAATACATTATTAACAGAAACATGAAACATTGTACACGCATCTAAAAAAAAATGTTGCTGTGGGACAAAGTGAGACTAGCCTCCAACCAAACGCCATGTATGTAGATATTATGTTTATATAGTGGATCAATGCAAATAACACAATAGATGTTTTGGAAATTTTGATATTTATTGCCCCTCAACAGGCCACAACTGGGCAAAATTAAATTAAGCTTGTTAAGCTCGTCGCCATACCTGTCTCTCCTTGACTGACTGGCTTGTGTTGTTCCTTGTGTGTCCTGTCCTGCCCGACTATGCGTTATGATGGGTCGTTCGCAATTCATGAGCGTTAGCCGTTAGTGATGATGGGTCGTTCGCGAATGAGCGTTAGTGATGATGGATCGACTCGTTCGCGAATGAGCTTTTGATGGGTCGTTCGCGATTCGCGAATGAGCCGACTCTAAGAGCCGGCTCTTTTAGGTGAACGTTGGGAGCTGGCTCGCATATCTGAAGAGCCGACTCTATTTTTACAAATTTAGCCTATAGAAATTAAATAATTATGTAATAAAAATTGAAATATTATAGTCAAAGTCATTTAAAGAGCCGTTTGTGAGCCAAAAGAGCCGGCTCTTTTCAGTGAGCTGAGTCAAAAGAGCCGAATGCCCATCACTACTATGCGTGCTTTCGAACACCCGCCCAACTCTACCTCTGATTGGCTTACAATGACATTTTACTCTACCTTATAGCCAATCGTCAGCATTTTTGCGCTTGTCTCGTGCTCTGCCCACTAACCAAGGAAGAACAGTAAAAAAAATATTTGCCTCTCCCTCAGAGATCTAGTTGGTCTGATGAAAAAAAAAAACAGCTTCATCAGTTATAGTAACGCGCCGCATTTTTTGGCAGTAACGGTAACGGCGTTATTAAGATGAGAAGAGTAATCAATTAGATTACTCGTTACTGGAAAAAGTAATGCCGTTAGTAACGGCGTTATTTATAACGCCGTTATTCCCATCACTGAACATTTCTCACATTATCACAGTTTATTCGCTGTAGTTTATAAAATGGTAATAAAATATGGCAAGAACTCAGAGTTATCAAAGCTGTTAAATTTAACTACACAAGTAGATAATACCAGTTTAGCTCAACCAATTACCAAGCAATGCTTCATGTTGTTCAGTCTATGCTGTAAAAAGTTGCATTAGCAATTAAAGAAAAAATACTTCAGCAAAACATGATCTGCTCAGTGTCGGAATCATTTTTGCTCCCAAATTTTTATATGTTTTTGGGTATAATATGTCACAGTTTACTTTATTTTGCTCTCCTTACTTGCATAAATGAGCTAGTGTGTCCTGCACACACTAGTAAAACAATATCATGAATGATTTCTGGTGTCTGAATATTTTTTGGTTTGACTGCATGTATATAAAAAGGATGAAATTCAGCAACTTTAATTTCCTGTAGCCAAAACAATGATTTATAATTTTTGTATCATAATAACCACATATAATGCAACAACATGCCCCTCTACTCGTGACTGTCATGAAACGTCACTAACAGAACATGTTGAGGAGCTGTACAGACACTGAGACATCACTGAGACTGAAGAAGCTCTCGGTAACACTTACTCTGCAGAGCAAGCAGCGACGGGAACTCCTTGCAGTCCGACACACCGGTGGAGTCGGAGAGACAGTCTTTCCAGAGGTTGGAGAAGTAGTGGGAAGACGTGAGGACTAAACTGGCCACCTCAGAGTAAGTCCAGTACTCCGTGGGCATAGTGGAGCAGATCAAGATCCAGCCGCACGCTACGAAACAGCCTATTTCAGTGTACATCAGCACCGTTCTGTAGTGCATGCTGGGATTGCCTGATGCAGCGAGAGAATATAATACAGATGATCTTTCAGAGCTTAAGTCCGCTGAAAGACAAACGCAGCTTCCGTGAGGTGTGCTGAGCTGGATCTGGGGCTTTCACTGGTCTGAGGGCGGAGGACGCTGCTTGTTTGTGGTGTCATCAATGCCACTCACACACTGTGTTTATTATATACAGACACCCGTATTACATGCTTATGTGTTATAAATGTCACCTCGTAGATTCCAAAAGGGTGTTTTCGCAATGATGTCATAGAACAGGGGTTTCAATGGAAGTTCCAAGAGGTCCGGTCACTATATTTTACTCATATCAGACAATACTTTTTTGGAAAAGTTATACATTATATAGTACTTTGTAAATGAAAAAAAATCCTAAATAGTCAAAATGGTCATCAAAGATGATAATATTGGGCCAAAACAATGAAGTCTAGGAATTTTTTACCAAAATGTAACAAAAAGAGTAAATATTTCTCCCAGCTAGCGACTGATGCTAGCGGCGGTGGCCTTTTGCCAGAGACACCATGTGAATCCACTAGGAGCAGGTTGAGGAGGACCGATTACACAAGTAAAGAAATTAATAAAGTCATTACTGCAGTGCAGTTTAGAAACGTCTAAAGTTGAAGCTTTATTTCTCTATAATTTACAGCAGGTTCAGAGAGTACGCATGTTTTATAAGTGTTTTAAGTTTCACATCAATCTACACTCCACATCATAATAACAATAAAAAACCCTCAAGCCATTTCTACAATTCCATGCTATCTGCACTTCTGGACGAGTTTGCATCTGTGCGAGAGCGGGTTGTTACGTTTAGGAAACCCTGTCCATGGTATACACTGGAGTTGATGGAAGCTGCTGGAAGGCAATTGGAATGGCAGTACAAAGGCTCCTCTAAACCCAACAACAATGATTAGCATTCTGCCCTAAAAAACTGCACGCAACAACTATTATTCAAGCATCACTGGAAATGCTGCAACAAATTCCAAGTCTTTGTTTAAGACTGTTGAAAACTTCTTAAACTAACTAAGGACATTGTTCACTCCCTTGTTGACCAGTGTAATAAGTTTCTTAATTATTTCACTGGTAAGATTGATGGCATATACAGCTCTTTAACCACCATCACTCCAGTTGAGCTAGTTGATATTCAGCCTTTCAATCCTCTGACCACTACCTTTTCATACTTTGAAATGGTCAGTGTTGACTTTATGGTTAGTACAGTTAAGCCCATGAATTCAACTACTAGTATTTTAGATCTGGTTCCCGGCTCAGTTATTAACTAAACACTAAAACAACTTTTTTTAGTTAATGATCTGTAAGAATGGAGCTTCATAAATGCTGTTCATTGATTCGAGTACATTTTTTGACATTTCGGTTTAAAGTGTTTTAATTCTACAATATATGGTGTAGAAGCGCCTGAGTGCTGCCCTCTTCAGGTTGAGCGGTGGCTACTGCAGTTGAATTTTCCTATTGGAAGTTGTGGTTCTGACGTCAGAGAGTACCAGCTAACCACGCCCTCGTCTACAGAGAGATGCGTCTCGGGTGCACGCCCCCGTCCGCTGGGCTCCGCCCACTTTTCAAGCAATTTTTCAAATATTGCCAGTGGGTGGAGTCAGGATCTGACCAGGGGTTTAGTTACCCTTTAAGAACTGCCTTGAACCAATCAGCTCTCATATGGCTATAATTGTGAATTCATCACTGAGTTCTGGAATAGTTCCTCCAGAATTAAAAACCACTGCCATTACACCAGTTCCTAAGAAGCCTGGTTGTGATTATTTCTGGTTGTTCCCCGAAAAGTTATTAAAGACATCGTTAAAATAGTCCAAGTGACTACAGTGGCTCAATCTTAAGTTTATCAAGCGACGAGAATACTTTTTGTGCGCAAAAACAAACAAAAACAATGACTTTATTTCAACTATTCATTTCCTTCTCTGTGGGCCTCGAGTGAGTTCACTAGTGTAACAGCGCAGCGATTCTGTGTTGTACGTCACACGCATCACACACATGACCAGCGTCGGCCAATAGTGAGCCTGCATGTGACGTAGCTCTACGCAATCACACTACGCTAACACACTCGAGGCCCACAGAGAAGGAAATGAATAGTTGAAATAAAGTCGTTATTTTTGTTTGTTTTTGCGCACAAAAAGTATTCTCGTCGCTTGATAAACTTAAGATTGAGCCACTGTAGTCACTTGGACTATTTTAACGATGTCTTTAATAACTTTTCGGGGAACAAGTTTCAATCCCTTAGAAGCCTATGGAGGAGTGATCCAGCTCTCAGATTTAATAAAAAAAATATCTTAATCCGTGTCTGAAGGTGAACGAAGGTCTTACAGGGTTGAACAACATAAGGGAGAGTAAATACTGACAGAATTTACATTTTTGGGTGAACTATCCCTTTAACTTTTCCTCAGTTAAGTTTTTACAGTGTTGAATTAACATTAGCTAAAATTAACGCTAGCGCTGATAACGCTAGAGCTGCAAAGTTAGTTTACTTGCAATAACTAGTCACACTGTGCTATATCAATTTGCAGAGGATGAAGAGAAGATCGACAAGCATCTCAATTTTTTTAAGAAGAAATGTAGCACAGGGGAGTGTAGGTCTGAGGATAAGGCAGGAGGGAGAATACACTTGAAGATAATGTCCAAAGTGAGGCAGAGCAGCAAGCCAGTGACAGGCAGAGGATCTCGCAGAGCACAGCGAGGAGCAGCCGGAATCAGTGATGGTCCTGGGCCAGCAGGGGAAGGTAAATAGACAAGACTGTTCAGGTTACCCTTGTTAATGAAATGGATGCTATGTCCTGATGTGACACACACACACAACACCAGAATGGAGTTCTCTTTCGCGCTTGAATGAACAATAACACATAATTATGTCAAAATGTTGGTTTTGTTGAGTATTCTCATAAGAGCGGTCTTAAACTTGTTAAATAACGTCTTACATGAATGTAAAGAGTTGTGAGAAAATGAGATGTGTCACGTTAGGCAGCGACAGATCTTAAAGTCACAGTAGCCTAATAAACCAGTTGCTGCGATGTCTGTTATTAAAGTTAATAAAAGAACAAAAGGTATCAGAAAATTGTAGCTTTAATAAGGATTAATCTATGTATAATTTATTTATGCAGGGCAGACTGTTTGATAACTTTATTCAATTTCTGTATATTTCCTATCTGTTAGACAGGTAGGAAGGCCACATGTACATACAACATTTATTTCTAATGGGTTATGTGAAGATTGTGTTCAGTTCACTTAAATTAAAAGTTGTTATTTTCCATAGCCTAATAAATGTTGAAATTGATATACAGTAGCTTTCAATTATACTGTAATGTTGAATGTCTATCATTAATGTTTTAAAAAAAGCAATTTCATAGAGACATCAGTATCTGTATTAATATCGTTCATTCATAAAAAATGGTATTACAACAAATATTAAAAACATACTGTCTTTAAGTTGTTAAAGTTGTATTATTTACATTGAATTATGAGTCATGATATTCATATTCTGATGTTATTTAGGCTAGTAGTAGAGCTGCAAGAGTCTAAATAGAAACAGACCTAAATTTCAAATGCTATTAATAATTACTGTGGAGAGGGGCTATTATTATATTATTGTTGTTATTAATAGTAGTTGTTGTAGTAGTTCATGTAAAATCAAGCTTTGTGTTCTCTTCTTGATTTATCATAGATATATCCCAGTTAAGAGCCAGACAGCCACTTCTGAAGGTTTTCCCTCGGACCCTCATAGGCGATCGAGGACGGGCTTCATGAAAGAGTGGGACAGTCCCCATAAATGGCTGGAATATTCTCAAAGTAAAGATGCTGCCTTCTGATATTCCTGCCGGCACTTCAGTCTCCCTTCTTCAGCATTTACATCTGAAGGATTCAGGCACTGGAAGAAAGCAGCCTTTAGCCATGGAGGATTTGCTAGCCATGCAAAATCAGAATCACATACCACTGCTATGATAGCCTGGAAAGACTATGAAAAATTGGCAGAAAGCAAATGATCTCTCTCTGCCTCTTTAAGTGCAGCATATGAAAAACTAGTGAAGGAAAATAGAGAGTACATTAAAACAATTGTGGAAACCCTGCTTCTCACAGCAACGCAAAATATAGAGCAAATAATGAAACAGAGGGTGAGAACAAAGGGAATTTTCTCTCTATTATGGAGTTACTTGCTAAGCATGATAACATAGTCAAGAAGAAAATGACTAGTCAAAGAAATGCAACATTCCTTGTCCACAGAACACAAAATGAAAAGATTGATTGCCCGGCTGAAATGGTGCGAACCTCAATAATTAGTGAAGTTACTCAAAGTGAGGCCTTCAGCTTTACAGTCGATGAGACCAAAGACATCAGTAAGAAGGAACAGATGTCCTTTGTAATAAGATATTGACTCTATATTAGAAAGTTTTCTTTCATTTGAAGCTGCGGAACGCCTGGACGCTGCAGCACTTTCTCAGAAAATCATACAGATAATGCAGAAGTATGGCCTTGACTACAGAAACAATCTAGAAGACCTCACAGTCTTCCTTGAGCCGTATAGGGAGATTTTCCATGAGATATTTAAACTGCCTGTGAGCACTGCAGCATGTGAGCGCAGCTTTTCTGTGCTAAAGTTGATCAAGACTTGAGAAATACAGTGAGTGATGAATGATTGAGCAGTTTGGGTGTGTTAAGTATAGAGTCAAGAAGGGCGAGGGCCATAAATCTTGATAATTTTGAGGATGTGTTTGCAAAAAGACACGGCAATAGGAGAATAAAGCTGTATTGATAAGATTGTGGGCTAATAAAACAGGGAAATGGATTGGTTGTGAGTGGGCTTTGTTAAATGTACATTGTCTATATATTAATGCATTTTGTTCAGTTTTTCTTATTAATTTTAGACATGGCAAATGCTATATTTGTGTACAATAAAGGTAGGTGGAAAATGTTTTGAAGTGTTTTTAAACGAAATATTGTCATTTTATTTGGTGTGCACATATTTGCTAATGTATAATTATTTTTAAGGACAAGAACTACACTATGTAAGAATAATTAATTGCCAATTAAAGCTACAGTCTGTAAGTCTGACCTCTTTGTCTCCATCTCTGTCTGAACCCTGAAACTGCAGTTATTTGCAGAGTTATCTTCTTTACGTGGGTTGTGCATCGGCACGGCTCCTCAGCGCAGAAGAATCTAATGTTTTGAGGTGTATCAATTGTTTTATTTAACCAAAAAAGTTACGGACTGCGGCTTTAAAGTCATATTGTTACATTACCAGAAACAAATGTAAACAAGTATAACACACATTACACTAAATTTTTTGTTTGTTTTTGGTGTCACCCCAAGATTTTGCTGTGGCCTCCACTGGTCACCCCTATTAACATTTTCTGGGGGCGACACTGCTTATCTGATAGCAAAATTATTTTAGACATATACTTCCTTTAAGTTTTGTTGAGGAAGACCGGTTTAAAGACAGAAAACGCAAAGTGCTGTTAGAAACTTAGAACACCGTTATCTTTGTGTCTCTGAAACGTCTGTCAGCGCAGCGTTTTCTCACTCGAGCATGTGGATGTTATTGTTTTTCTCAACATAAACGTGAAACAATATAAACACGATCATAAGTGAATCATAAGCTGACTCGAGTGCATGTGTGCGTTCTGTGCGATAACTGCCCAGTCTGCTTTATTAGCCGTTTTTTTCCGTTTGCGCTGCTTGAGCTTAACTGCTTTTGTTCTTTATATTTTTTGTTTACACATACTGTTTAATGTTTTCAACTAAAAGAAAACTTTAACATATATTGTAAGCTTGATGTGTATATTGCCTAATCGTAAGCTTGTTCAGAAATGGTGACAAAAACTTAAAAAAAAATAGCGTCTTTTTTTTTAAACGTCATTTAAATAAACGAATATTCGATTTTTATGAGCCCGAATATTCGAATGCAATATTTTTGAGAAATGCCCATCCCTATTGGTAATTCAGCCGATGTATGTTTTACGACGATGTTTGTTCTCTTCTAAGAGAGTCGATAAGGTCTTTCTGTATGCAATAACACTTTCCTTCCATGAAATGTGAAAAACCTCTAGTTCCCTTTCGTTGTCACTACGAGTTCCGTCGTATTACAACTTCGAGTATTACAAAACGAGCCAATGGCAAAGAAATGCCATGGGTCTGCAGAATTTGCATAGCGTATCTCCGCCTTACCTCGTGGGTATAAAAGGAGGACGCCGGCAACATGCAGATATGTTTTCGCTTCGGAGCCAAGTTAATTCTTCACTCCACAAGCCATCTCTGAACTGTCAGCTTTACAGACGAGCGAGATTCTCTGGTGTTGGTGTGACGGCAATCTCCCGGCAAGTGCGCGCTTCCTGCTTATCTGTGCAGTGGTTTGCCAGTGAGTGTGTTTCTCCCCGGGCGCTTCAACTCTCTCAGAGTTTCTTTCTCTCACAAAAGAGCTTGCACGCTTTTTAAAGACGGCTCGCCCGTGCATTTCTGGTCGCGGTTGACTCATTTCCGATTTTGATGGGCACATTCTCTGCTCTGCGTGCTTAGGCTTGATCACGCTAGAGCAGGGTTTGTGGATGACTCACGTTCTCCCCGCGGGAACGTGACCATCGCGTCATTACGGTCGAGACTCGATGATCTCGTTAGAGAGAGAGTCCCCTCATCCACACCCCGATCTAACACTCTCCACGTGAGGTGCTACTTCGGCTGGTGGCCAGGGTGACCTGAGGGTGTTGGTGTGGAACAAAGGCGGCGACTATCCGTCCGTGCCTCACGCCCCCCTCTTTATTGACGCAACCCGTGAACGTTCACCGGATGCCCGCGGGCCCGTCTTCGGACCCCCCGCGGGTTTTCCCTTGACGTTCCAGAATCGGATCTGTTGTCCATCGCAGCATCACAGGGCGGGCAAGAATCTTCAGGAAGTGAAGATTTGACAGTGCTGCCACTTTCGGGTGTGCATATGGCATTTGTCAAGTCAGATCCTGAGATGACGGCCATGCTTTCCCGGGACGATTGGTTTTTGGGGTGGCCGCGGACCCTCGTCGCCGTCTAACCCCAATACCTTTCTTCTCGGATGTGCATCAGGAGATCTCGAAATCCTCGAAGACCCCAGGTCTTCCAGCGATCCCTTGTTGATCTCCTCCGCCCTTCCTTCCCTCTGGGGCCGCTGCCCATGGGTACACTGGGGTCCCCCCGGTTGAACGCTCTGTTGCGATGCTAATGTGTCCTCAGAGCGCGATCCTCTTCTCCTCTTCTTGGCGCGATCCTAAGCACCCGTCCAAAGCCTGTAGTTTTTCGTCTACATTTGTGGCGAAATCCTATAGCGCCCAGGACAGGTAGCCGCCTCACTACATGCCATGGCCATTCTGCTGGTCTACCTGGCCCAGGTGTTCATGGACATGCAGGAGGGTAGGACTGACCCGGGGCTCTTCATTGAGCTGCGTGCCGCCACTGACCTTGCTCCCTGAGCGACGAAAGTGGCCGCACGCTCCCTGGGTCAGGTGATGTCCACCATTCAAGCCTGTGGCTTAACCTGTCCGATGTGCAGGATGTCCGGCGGACCCGTCTGCCCGACACCCTCATATCCCAGGTCGGCCCTTCGGCGGTGCCGTTGAGGGCTATACAACATTTCTCAACCGCCCATGAGCAGACTGTGGCATTCTGCCCCGACGGCCCCGCCGTCCGCTCAGATCCCTCAGTCTGCCCATCCGCCGAAGGCGCCCTCCCGCGGCTCCCACCCCGCCCGTTCACCCGGGCGGGCTCTGGAGGACGCGGGGGGACGCCACAGCCCTCTCCTGCCCCACCCCCCGCTAAACGCCGGGCTAAGTGGCGCTCCTGAGACGGGCTGCTCAGGGATGATGGTCACTTCTCAGGAGATGGTAGCAGGACCACTCCTTCCCCCGGTGGAGGGCCGGGGGAGAATCCCTCGTTTTCCACTCTCTGCTGCTCACCCCCGGGTGGGCAGCAGCCTAATGTGGTTAAAGAAGTGACACGTTCATCCCTGAGCACACAGAGTTCTCGGACGACACGGTGCGCCGCCTCCGAGCCGTGCACCCCTCGTCCTCCTCTGTCCCAGAGCCGGATGACAGCACGCGCCGTCCCCGGACCGTACAGCTCTCATCCCCCTCTGTCGCCAGCCCCCTGGCAGAGCAGACCCCCGTGGAACGTTCGTCCTTCCCTGGTGTCCTCTGTCAGGTCGCGGTCAATGACTACGCCCCGACATTGGGCCGCTATGCCGTCCACGTCCGGGAGAGTCATTCCGCCTCGCTGCCCCACCGACGGGAAGTCTGTGGTTCGCGTGACCCCGCTGGTACAGTTCTTGGGAGCCTGGCTAGAGCTTCCCAACCTGTCCCGCTGGGTCGCGCGGACAATCAGGCTCGGCTACGCGATTCAGTTCGCGCGGTCTCCTCCCTGCTTCTGGGGAGTCCGCTCCACTATGGTCGGTGGCAATGCCCCTATCATGAGAGCGGAGGTTGCCACCCTGCTGGCGAAGGGTGCGATCGAGACTGTCCCTACAGCCGAAATGAGGTCCGGCTTCTACAGCCCGTACTTCATTGTCCCGAAGAAAACCGGTGGGTTACGGCCAATCCTGGACCTGCGCGTGCTGAACCGCTCCCTTCACAGGCTGTCGCTCACTGCCAAGCGCATTTTCGAATGTGTACGGCCCCAGGATTGGTTTGCAGCGATCGACCTGAAGGACGCCTACTTTCATGTCTCCATTCTCCTTCGACACAGACCGTTCCTACGGTTTGCTTTCGAGGGGCAGGCATATCAGTACGCGGTTCTCCCACTCGGGTTAGCCCTGTCTCCTCGCGTCTTCACGAAGGTCGTCGAGGCAGCCCTTGTTCCCCTCCGGGAACACGGGGTTCGCATCCTGAACTATCTCGACGACTGGCTGATCCTAGCTCGCCCTCGAGATCAGGTTTGCGAACACAGGGACCTAGTGCTCAGGCACCTAGCCTGTCTGGGCCTTCGGGTCAACTGGGAGAAAAGCAAACTTTGCCCCGTGCAGAGGATCTCTTTTCTCGGTATGGACATTGACTCGGTCACCATGTCCGCGCAGCTTACGAGCGAGCGCACGCAGTCACTGCTGACTTGCCTGAGACAATTCGAGGGCAAGAGTGTGGTCCCACTGAAACTTTTTCAGAGGCTCCTGGGGCATATGGCATCTGCAGCCGCGGAAACGCCGCTCGGATTGCTTCATATGAGACCGCTTCAGCTTTGGCTTCGCGACCGAGTCCCGAGGTGGGCATGGCAACACGGCACCTCCCGAGTACCAGTTACTCCGACCTGCCGTCAGACCTTCACCCCGTGGTCGAACCTCAGCTTTCTACGGGCCGGAGTGCCCCTGGAACGAGCTTCTCGGCATGTTGTTGTCACAACAGATGCCTCCACCACGGGCTGGGGTGCCATGTGCAATGGACGTGCTGCCGCGGGCTCCTGGACAGGACCCCAGTGCCTTTAGCACGTCAATTGCCTCGAGTTGCTGGCTGTACGTCTTGCCCTGCGCCGCTTCCGGGCCGTGCTCAAGGGCCAACACATACTAGTCCGATCAGACAATACCGCCACTGTAGCGTACATCAACCGTCAAGGTGGTCTGCGCTCCCGCCGTATGTCGCAACTCGCCCGCCACCTCCTCATATGGAGCCAGAAGCATCTGAGGTCGCTTTGTGCCATTTATATCCCCGGAGCCCTGTACTGTGTGGCCGACGAGCTATCACGGCTTCAGCCCCTCCCGGGAGAATGGCGGCTCCATCCCCGGTCGGTTCAGCTGATTTGGGACCAGTTCGGGGACGCACAGATAGATCTGTTGCCTCCCACGACTCGACCCATTGCGCCCAGTATTATTCCCTGACCGAGGGCACGCTCGGCACGGATGCTCTGGCGCACAGCTGGCCACAGGGCCGCAAGTATGCGTTTCCTCCAGTGAGCCTTCTTGCGCAGACCTTGCGCAAGGTCAGGGAGGACGAGGAGCAGGTCATGCTGGTTGCGCCGTACTGGCCCACCAGGACCTGGTTCTCCGAACTGGTTCTCCTCGCAACAGCACCTCCCTGGCCCATACCTCTGAGGAAGGACCTCCTTTCTCAGGGACGGGGCACCCTATGGCACCCTCATCCCGTTCTTGGAACCTCCACGTGTGGCTCCTGGACGGGACGAGGCTGGTTTGAGTACGCTACCACCACCGGTGGCGGCTACCATCACTTCCGCCAGAGCATCGTCCACGAGACATGTCTACGCGTTAAAGTGGAACCTCTTCGTCAACTGGTGCTCTTCTCACCGAGAAGACCCCCGGAGATGTTCGATCAGTGTCGTGCTTTCCTTCCTACAAGATGGGTTGGAGCGAAGGCTGTCTCCCTCCACCCTCAAAGTCTATGTCGCCGCTATTGCCGCACAACACGACTTTGTTGAAGGTAAGTCCTTGGGGAAGCACGACCTGATCGTCAGGTTCCTGAGAGGAGCGAGGAGACTGAATCCTCCTCGCCCTCCTCTCGTTCCCTCTTGGGACCTCTCAGTGGTTTTAACTGCCCTGCAGAGTGCTCCCTTGAGCCTCTGCAATCAGTCGAGCTTAAATTTCTGTCAATGAAGACAGCGCTCCTGATTCCATTGGCCTCCATCAAGAGGGTAGGGGACCTGCACGCATTCTCCGTTGACGAAGCGTGCCTGGAATTCGGGCCGGCTTACTCTCACGTGATCCTGAGACCCCGGCCTGGATATGTGCCCAAGGTTCCTACCACTTCCTTCCAGGACCAGGTGGTGAACCTGCAAGCGCTGCCCCTGGAGGAGGCAGACCCAGCCTTGGCACTGCTCTGTCCAGTACGCACTCTTCGCGCCTATGTAGACAGGACGCAGTGTTTCAGGACCTCAGACCAGCTTTTTTTATCTGTTATGGAGGGAAGCTGAAGGGAAAGGCTCTCTCCAAGCAAAGGTTGTCTCACTGGATAGTGGACGCCATTGCTTTGGCATACCAGCAGCAACGTCGACCGTGCCCCCTTGGTGTGACTGCCCACTCCACCCGGAGTGTGGCGTCCTCTTGGGCTCTAGCGCATGGCGCCTCGCTAACAGACATCTGCAGAGCTGCAGGCTGGGCGACATCGAACACATTCGCCAGATTCTACAATCTCCGAGTGGAGCCAGTGTCCTATCATGTACTCGCTTCAACTAGCTAGTACTGGACCCGCTCAGGTGTCTTCGCTTGCTCGCCATTCCACTCCACGGACTGGACACGTGCGATATTCTCCTCAGGTGAGCTTCCTCCGAAAGCCCTGAGTTCCTCCAGCACTTCTGACGTCGGCGCCAGTGTCTATTGCCTGCGCGTCGGCTAGGTGCCTCCCGTGTGCATGGTCCCTCCTCCATGCGACCCCCACATGTGTATTTCCACTGTAATCCTCTCTCGAGCATGTGTCTTTCCCTTGGCAAGCCACCTTGCCACCCCTGGGGTTGAAATATTCCACCTGCGGCTGGACACCCCAGTGTTCTCCATATGCATCCTTTCGGGTCATATGTGTATTCTTTAAGTCCCCCCCCTCTGGGTTGGCAATAATTGCATATTTCCTCTAAAATTGTGGGACATGCTCCCCAGTGTACCTTGGTATTCCTGTGCTAAATAGGAGTCCTTTGTCCATGCCAGTCTCATGACAGGGAGCTCAGATTTACGCAGGGCACTGGAAGACAGCCGAGAAGGTGGCGTGATTAGACTATAACCCCATTCGTCGTCACGATGGAACTCGTAGTGACAACGAAAGGGAACGTCTCGGTTACGTATGTAACCCTCGTTCCCTGAGTAGGGAACAGAGACGTTCCGTCTGCCTGCCACTTTCCGCTGTACCGCGGGGATCGCCTGAGCTCAGTCTTGGCTCCTCAGGGAAGAAACATATCTGCATGTTGCCGGTGTCCTCCTTTTATACCCACGAGGTAAGGCGGAGATACGCTATGCAAATTCCGCAGACCCATGGCATTTCTTTGCCATTGGCTCGTTTTGTAATACTCGAAGTTGATAGGCTTTCTAAGCGAAACCCCATTCGTCGTCACGACGGAACGTCTCCGTTCCCTACTCAGGGAACGAGGGTTACATACGTAACCGAGACGTTTTGTTTTCTTCCAGCTACGCTCCATTTTTCAGGCTGCCTTCTTGAGGGCCCGGGTGTAATAACATAAACTAATAGTTGATCAATGAAACCAACTGAAAGACTTGTGAATCCAACATGCAGCTGCTCAGATTTTATTGCTGGTTGTCATGTTACAGAGGCTTCACACAAACGTGTCTCGGGCAGGTGTTCTGTCCCCTGTGACGCGAGAGATGCTGGAGCCGCGAGAGCCGCTGGACGCCCCTGATGGAGCACGGTATGCTGGCGTGTAGAGAGATTTACTAGCCGTCCGCTGACCGTACGACGGTGAGGCTTCTGCTCTCGCTGCAAACACACTCAACATCCTGGAAGAGAGAACTGTAGATCAGTCTTCACATTTGCTAGAAAAATATTCTGTAACAATAAGTTTCAGTTGTTAACATTAGTTAGCTACATTAGTTAACATGAACTAAAAATAAAAAATGCTACCATAGCATTTATTAATCTCAACATTCGCTAATACATTTTTAAGATCAAAAGTTGTATCTGTTACTATTAATGCACTGTGAACTAACATTTTTATTAAATAACATTAACAAAGATTAATAAATGATGTATGGATATATCGCTCATTGTTAGTGCTTGTTACAGTGGATATAATAAGTCTACGCATCACATTTAAACAGCATATCTGCATAAGTGTTCACCCCCCTGAACTAATACTTAGTTAAAGCATCCTTTCATTTTAACTTTTAACTTTATCACAAAGTATTTCCAAATATTCTTAATTAGTTTTGTAAATATAAATTGAAACAATTATTTACCTTGTTGGGATGACAGTCACAGCATATAAAATAGATCCAAGAATTATAAAGAAATTTCCAGCCAATCCGAGGAATATCGGCGTTCCAATGCCATACCTACACAGTACAGAGATAGTAGAAGTATTTTAAATGTCACATCAATCTACACCATACCACAATGACAAAGTAAAAACCCTCAAGCCGTTCCTTGATCTGAGCAGCTCAACTCAACAATCTGTCAGTGTGAACACAACATGTTCTGTGCGCTTCATCGCGTAGCGCTGGTGTGTTTCCATCACTGTCCTCGGCTCAGAGAAACACTCATGCAGCTGTTCCTCATCACCGATGTCAACTTCAAACACACACAACATCACTGTGTCTGAATACACTTCGGTTAGATTGTAGGGGTGTAGAAGAGATTTTCTCCAGATATTTTGGTCCCACTTTATATGAAGTGTCTTTAAATACTATGTACTTGTGTATTTACTCAATAACTGCATTGTATAAAATTATCAAATTATTAATTTAAATGTGTTTTTACATTGTACTTATATTAGATAAAAAACCTGCATCTTATTATAGCTGTCGTTTTGTACAGCTAAAAATAACTGGAAGTGTATTAGAGTGGCAGACAGACACGTTCAACTTTCAAATGACACTACAAAAGTACACTACAAATGCACATTCAATACAATAAAGTGCACTTCTTTTTCACATGGGTTATTTCTCTGAAATGCCAGTACTAGGGTGTAACAATACATATATCGTTTTACAATATATCTCAATACAAAAATGCATTAATATGTATTGTGGATAGTGACATTATGTATAGTTGACCTAAAATGAAAATTACTGTGAGAAAAAATTGAAGTTTACAGATTTTCAGTGTCAGTAATACATTCAACTATTATGTATGAAGTTGAATATAATGTATAATAATGCAATGGGGGAATATTTGTGGGTCCTGATAATGCCAGATGTCTGATGTTGCCAGATGTTACATTAGTTTAATATATCTAGTCAGTGAAAGAATGCAAGAATATTCATCTAAAATAATTCTGTATTTTCAGCTTCAGAATCATGAATATTTTTATTCTGGTGTCTCTATTGTCCTGTGCATTGGGTTATCAACACCACATCCAAGCCAGTTCATTTACACCCACAATGTAATATCTATATATAAATGTGTATCATGTACCTTATAATACTTCTGTCCACAGCGGGAGAAAAGGCCGTGCTGGCGACCCTGTTTGTGTATAAACAATACGCCGCTAGCGCAGACACACCTGTGAGGAGGACAACAAAAGAGTTCTCAATATATGTACGGGTGAATGCTGGTCAAACACAACTCTATCCGATACTTTGTTTTTAAAACATGTTCCAAGCGAGTACATCAGTTTCATTTCACAATAGTTGCTGGTTTCTCGAATCTGTCACTGATGGAGTTTTGGTTTCTTGCCACTGTCGCCTTCGGCTTCTGTCTTGTTTAGTTGGGGACATTTAATATTCAACAATATTATTGATCTCCTGCTTTGATACCATTATATGAAAACTGAACTGGAAGATGACAATGTTTTATCCAGAGTTTTCTCCAAATGAACTAAATTAATAACTTTTTACAACAAAAATGAACCATCACTGAACTTACTTAAGCTGGACTGTGACGCTTTTCTCTTCATGAAACAAACTTTGTTGCATTATTTCCGGTTATCTCTGTAAAGCTGCTTTGAAACACTCTGTATTGTAAAAAGCGCTGTATAAATAAAGGTGGCTTGACTAGTTTAGGAGGAAGGAACCACGCTGATTTATAACCAATGGAAGAATTCAGAGCTTTTAGTGCTTCACCTTACTAGTATTAAACCTGTATATGCATAAATACAGATCAGATTCTGTGTGGGTGCATATAGTTTGAACACATAAATATGGGATAAATGGTTTTACTCACCACCGACAAAATGAAAAACAGCTCCGGAGAATAATATTTTATCCTTGTTTTGCCCACTTCCACCGATGTATGTGCAGTCCATGCCGATGAAGCAGAGCACAGCAGCGACGAAGCCCAGACTCATGCCGGCCATCAGCAGCCCTCGCACACCCTGAACATACGCTATTCAAGAGCACAACAGGTCAGATCACTGCATCTGTGCTCGCAACAGACCCTCCGGATCCCAGAGGACTTACGTGTGACGGCCCACAGCACATCATAGTCTCTGCAGTTGGTGACGGAAGACGTGTCCGTCACACAGTCCCTCCACAGGTTTGACCAGTACCAGGACGACTTGATCATCCAGCTGCCGCCTTTGCCCCCTACGAAGAGCACTCTCCAGTAGTCCATGGCCAGCGTACAGCTGACGAAGAGCCAGCCGAGGGTGGAGGACAAGAAGCCAAACACCTGGATCAGACTCTTCCTCATCGCTCTGTCTTCTGAGCATACGCTCATTCTCACGCAAACATGGCCGGGTCTTCAGCGGAGGAAAGCAGTTTGAGGTCTGACCTTTAAGAGAAAGTCCTGAAGGGACGGATGTTTTGTTTGTACACACATCATGACACTGGTTTACTATAAATATTACCAAGAGTGTGTCTGGCACAGAAGTAAGACGTAATCTGTGAGACGCTTGTAAATAACTGAAATGCACATTTCTTCCTGAAACATCATCTATCTGGTGGCACAATTAATACAATTCAGCAAATATGTGACCCAAAACCAGTCACAAGGGCATTTTTTAAAAATTGAGATTTATACATCACATGAAAGCTGAATAAATAAGCTTTCCATTGATGTATGGTTTGTTAGGATAGGACAATATTTGGCAGATACTACTATTTTATAATCTGGAATCTGTGGATGCAAAAAAATCTAAACATTGAGAAAATCGCCTTTAAAAGTTGTGCATTTATGTTCATGATTGTGCTGCATTCACTCACAAAAATATATTTTTTTATATATTTATGGTAGGAAATTTACAAAATATCTTCATGGAACATGATCTTTACTTAATATCCTATTGATTTTTGGCATAAAAGAAAAATCGATCATTTTGACCCATTCAATGTAATTGTTGGCTATTGCCACAAATACACCCGTGCGACTCGAGACTGGGTTTGTGGTCCAGGGTCACATATAGAAAATATATTCACACAGATATTATGCACAATTGTATCACCCCAATAATATGCAACAATTATAACAACATCATATTGATTATTTATTAAAAGTCAAAAACATTATTCTTAAATCACATTAATTATTGAGGCTTGGCAAAACAGGCAATACAATCTCCAGACAATATTGAAACTCAAATCTCCTTGAACGTGATTCTGTCTGGCCTGCTTTGGACCGAGAGTAATATACTGATGCCAGAAATGAATAATCACCCGAACTGGTGGAGCACAACACAACTATCGACAGATGATCTCATGCAGTGCTGCGTAAACATAAACATAACCATGCTGCAGAAGATACAATGGCACCCCTGGTAAATATGATCAGGAAAAATGCCTGTAAAAAATAAATCTGCATTGTTTATCCTTTTAATCTTTCGTTCAAGAAATTGCAAAAATCTAAACTTTCATTATGAAAGAAACGTTTTTCTACAAAACACGCTGGCCACAATTATTGACACCCCTAGAATTTTTTACGAGTAAAATATTAAAGTATATTCCTATTAATATTTACCTTTTTTGGCACACCAGGGTGACTAGGAACATAAAATTGTCCAGCCATGACTTCTTGTTTCACAGGAGTTTAAATATGAGGAAACACAAAGGCCAGATTCCCTAAATCATCATCACAATGAGTAAAACCAAAGAATATAGTTATGATGTGCAGCAAAAGATTGTTGAGCATTAACACATTTGAAAGTGGCTGTAAGAAAATAGCTAAATAATTGAAAATCCCCATTTTGAACATCAGGGCAATTATTAAGAAGTTCCAATCAACTAAAGATGTTATGAATCTGCCAGGAAGAGGACGTGTGTCTATATTGTCTTAATGCACAGTGAGGAGGAAAGTTTGAGTGGCCAAAGACTCTCCAAGGATCACAGATGGAGAATTACAGAGATTAGTTGAATCTCGGGGGTCAGAAAGTCTAAAAAAATATATCAAACACCCCCTACATCACCACATGTTGTTTGGGAGGATTTGAAGAAAAATCCTTCTCACTCCTCCAAAAACAAACTCCAGCATATTCAGTTTTCAGACACGACTGGATCTTTAAAAGAGACTGGATTCTATGCATAGGCGTAATTTGCGGGTGGGACGGGTGGGACATGTCCCCACCACTTTTTGCCGGTCCATTGTGTCAACTCCCCACCACTTTTGAAACATCTCGGGGCACGGATATACCAATACAAATAAATAAAACATCTCCAGTTAACTATAGTAGAGCATTAATTTCGTTCGTTTGTTAAATAAGAGGCGATCTGAAATGTGTTGTATTCGAAGTGACCAAAGTGCTCGTTGCCGCTGCTATCAGTGGCGCGGATACAGTGTTCTGTTGTGACTCACGCACAGTCTTCACACGGACGCGCGCTTCAATCAGTTGCGGAGAGACTCTCTATTCGTTACGGTGAAACATAATGCACAAAAAAACATGTCCCTGCTTATTATACAACCACTAATAAACAATTTTGATGAGGAAAAAAAAAACTATACTTCTTAGTGCGGATTCGAACCCAGAACCTCTGACACGCTTGGCAAAAGTTCTGCCACTAGACCATTAAAGCACATGGAGTTAGTAATCGGACCTATGTTTTTATATTTAACAAGAACATATTAGAAACGATTATTAAACGATCAATTAAACACAATGTATTATTGTGTCCCACCCACTTTTTAAAACAAAGTTACGCCACTGATTCTATGGTCACATGAAACAACAAGAGCTTTTTGGCAGCAAACCCACCAGATGTGTTAAAAAGTATACAAAGTCCCCCATGCCTATGGTTAAATATTCTGCTGGATCCTATATTTTGTGGGCCTATTTTTCTGCTGGAGGTCCTGGACTTCTTGTTCAGATACATGGTATCATGGATTCTAGCAAATACCAACAGATAAAAAATCAAAACCTGACAGCCTCTGCTAGAAATCTTATAACGGGCCGTGGTCGGATCTTCCATCAGGACAACAGTCCAAAAAAAACCTTCAAAATCAATACAGAAATGGGTAACTGAGCACAAAATTAAGCTTTTGCCATGACTGTCCCAGTCCCCTAAACTGAACCCTATAGAAGATGAGTGCTGAACTGAAGAGAAGAAGCACCAACATGAGATTCTGTATAGAGGATCTCTGATCTCATGTCAGGTGTTCTCCAAACTCATCAGGCATTATAGAAGAAAACTCAGAGCTGTTGTCATGGCAAAAGGAGGCAAAAGGTTGCAAAAGGTATTTAATAACGTGTTTTGGAGAAAAGCATTTATTTATAATGTTATTTCCCCCCCCCACTTTCAATTCTTTTACTTCAATGAAAGGTTAGATTTTCGCAAATTTTTTGAATGAAAGATTAAAAGGATAAACAGTGCAGATTTATTTTTTACAGCCATTTTTGATCATATTTACCAGGGGTGCCATTGATTCTGAGCGCCACTGTATGCTTTGGAGGCAAATAATAACCAAATCTTGAATTACAGCATCTGGTGCACAACATGTGCTGGCCATCCCAAGGCACTAGAAGAGCGACAGAACCCAATGAGATATTACGCCGTGCTTCAGCACTGTGTGTTATACGTAAGCGTTCTTGTCGAACTGTTGTGAAGAGCTGATGCAGTCTGGCGGAGGTCTCCTTGCGTGAGACGCCTGACTCTGAGGAGCCGCACGGGACATTAGAGAGATCCCGCTGTTGACGAACGCCTTTCTGTCCGGAGGATACGGCGAACTGCTGCAACAGGGAAACCACACCATCGTCATCTGTTAATATTGCTCAGTGACCAGGGGCCTCATTCATAACCGCTGCGTCGCACAAAACAGGCCCTGAAAGAGCCGTACGCCACTTCACATTTACAAAAGCAAACTAGACGGGAGAATGTGCGCCTGTAAGTAAACTCTGATCATTCTGGAGACGGAGACGTTTGGCGACACCGATGCTGATCTGAGGGACTGACGGCAGATGAAGGATAAACACTTATGAGTCCTAATCATAAATACTGTGCATGTTCACAATAACAGTTTAAATGCATAAAAGAATGATTTTAACTATGTTTTACATCTGATATACACATTTAGATTAAATATGCTATTCTCATTAATGGAGTTAAGCAATTAAATTACATGAAATCATTACAGAGAAGTTACAAACAAATTTATATTCTAATAAATAGAAGTATTTGTAGTGGATGCAATGCTTTTGAACACTTTTCCTCTGGCATACCGTGTTTTAATGTGTTAAGTACAGCGAGGATTGCTTAGCGCATGATAATAGCAGAACTCAAGGTCTGAGAAAATATTTACACGCAAATAATGATCAATAATGCACAATAAGGCCTATCTGTTTCCATTAAAAATATTAAGCAATTAAAAAAACTATTTGGCCCGTGGAAACTTTCTCTGATATGTATTTAATACTATTTTAATTTATTTATTCAGAAACAAGGCAAAGATAGGCTACTAAATTATTTTTAGCAATGTAATGTGACATATCCATATCTCATATTTTCCAAATGTCTACCATTAAACATGGTATCACGTGGATGAATATGCATATGCAAATGATATGCAGATGAGGATGTATTCAAATGAGGCATTGTAAGGTCATATATGGTTATTTGGGGGAGGAGACGCATGTGCACAATCTTCCTCTTACTGGGTTTATAAAGGGGATTCTGCGCAGGTTCTGGCGTACGCACAGAAGTTTATAAGTTTAAATATTTTTGGCCGTATGCCATTTTTGGCTTTCGGGCGCACGTACACTTTTAGTAAGGATCCACCACAGTTTTATAAATGAGACCCCAGAAATGACAAAAAGTCTGGGACAAAAACAAATCTGATTCTTTGTGGTTTACCTGCTGCTCATGCCCTCAGACAGCGAGAGGCAGAACACCACTCCTCCGAGGATACACAGCGTCGAGCCCGCCCAGCCGATGAACAACGCAGCGCCCAGTTCATACCTGAGAGGAAGCACAGCGTTTCATCACCAACATTACTGCAGTCACTCAAAGTTCTTATGAGGAAAAAAAAACATGATACCTACTTTTGTGCAACATACATAGGATCGAAAAACTCAGACGTGATCCTGTGAGCGTAGAGGGAGCAGGCGGTCAGAGAACACAGACCTAGCGAGGAACAGCATTACATCACTTCAGCTGTGGATAATAGTGCTCAGAGGTCAGAGAAAGAGATGTGTAACATCAACGAAACCCACCAGTACAAACAAAGTTGAACCCAGCAAAGGAGACGATTCTGGCCTTGGTTTGGTCAAGACCACCGACCTTAGTGCACTTCATGCCGATCAGAGCAAAGACAGATCCAAAGAAACCAAGACAGACAGCAGCGATCATCAGACCCCGGCACACCTGGATATAACCTGATCAACAATAGAAAACATACAACATTATAAACACTATCAGTCAATAAAATCAATCAATTAATTCCCTTTCAAGTTCAGTTTACTCGTCAGTAGATGAGATGCCATGGGGAAACTTCTTTCTACTGAAGCCCTATTGAATGGTGCCAAACTGGAGGCGGGTCTTCCCGCTATATAAGGAGTTGAGCAGTCCTTGCCTCAGAATCACTCTCGTTCAGACATCTGAACCGTCTTCAAGAAGCCAACTACAGCTCGCCATAGAGATACGCTCACCAATGGACGGCGCCCGGATTGCCGCTGTTCTCCATTGTTCTGGTGAGAATGCCAATATTTCTTTCAGTGATTTTGGACGGATGCCTCCTGGCCAGCAGCCGTATCACCCTGTAGCCCAAGACTGGTCCCCACTGAAGCTAAGCAGGGCTGAGTCTGGTCAGAACCTGGATGGGAGACTCCTGGGAAGACTAGGTTTCTGCTGGAAGAGGTGCTAGTGAGGCCAGCAGGGGGCGCTCACCCTGCGGTCTGTATGGGTCCTTTTTTTTTTTTTTTTTTAGCTGACGCTTTTATCCAAAGCGACTTACAATTGCTATATGTCAGAGGTCGCACGCCTCTGGAGCAACTAGGGGTTAAGTGTCTTGCTCAGGGACACATTGGTGTCTCACAGTGGATTCGAACCTGGGTCTCTCACACCAAAGGCATGTGTCTTATCCACTGTGCCATTACCACCTAACACCCCAGTGTAGTGATGGGGACACTATACTGTTACAAGCACAATCTATCGAATGAGACGTTAAACAAGGTCCTGACTCTCTGTGGTCATTAAATATCCCAGGATGTCCTTCGGAAAAAGACTAGGGGTTTAACCCCGGTGTCCTGGACAAACTGCATGAGTTTGCCTGCCTGCAACCAGCGGTGGACTCAGGTGATGAGCTCACACCGACTAAGTGTCCACGTTCCTCTCACCCAGCTCTTCAAAAACCAAACCTGGCTTCTCATGTCCCTCCCACAGGTGGTGGAGCTGTGAGCCGAGAGCTGAGATTACAGCAAGGGGTTCCCAGGTACAGGTCTCTAAACGTGCCTACAATACAAGCAGCCGCCCGCCTCAGAGTTTCTTTGTTTTATTTACTTGTTGTGCACAATTAAAACAACAGAACGTTGACCATTATGCTGTACAATCATGCATGTAATTAAATAACACACTAAAAGCAGCCAATAATGCATACAACCAAAATCTCACAAAAATAAAAAATAAAGAAAAACAACAAGAGCTTCTTTTGTTACATCAAGCTGCCTAGCCAAATGATGATGATAGTAATTGTAATTTCAATTTTCTTTTAAATGGGTGTGTAAAAGAACATTTACATAAGAGCGTGCCAAATTGTGTCATGCTTTATACTTAGGTTAGTTATTTAAAATCAATCCTGTATTGAATTGGAAGCCATTGAATTGTTATCTGCTATTTATATATCGAGCAACGGTGTTCTGTACTTATTGTGCGATTTAACAGTGTTTGGCTCACACCAGCATACAAGGAATTACAATAGTCCAGTCTTAAAGAAATGATAAGCACTTCTCCAGGTTAGTAGATGACTGAAATAGTTTTTACCTTTGCTAATAAACACAAATAGAAGAAGCAGGATTTAATCTGTTTGATCTGTTTATCAAATTTCAGGGAGTCATCAAACTGTAACCTAAGGTTCTTAACCACCGATTTACATTCTTACAGAAACAGAAACATTTTGGGTCCCGAATCAGATTATCACAATTTTGCTCATTTAAATAAAAAAATATTCAATGACATCCATAATTTAACTTTATGTAAACAATTAAGTAATGACTCAGTTGACCTTCTGTCCTGTTTTCGTAGAGGTAGGTCAGGGCTGTAGTACTCGAGTCCGGTCTTGGACTCGAGTCCGGACTCGAGACCGTTTTTCTATGGTCTCGGACTTGTCTCGGACTCGCTGGTATTCGGACTCGGACTTGTCTCGGTCTCGCCACTGGTCTTGCCAAATATGGCTTTTGGTCTCGACCGAGTCCAGGTGTCTTTATTATGTTCCCAGTAACGTATTATTGTAGTATGCACCCGCAGACATCCGCAGAAACCTCCGTAGATTACCGCAGAATGACAGTGCCTGTCATTGACAAGTACGACCTGCGCGTGTGTGATTTTTTTTCTACTATTTGCTACTGCAATACCGGCGCATAGCTGAAATAACAGATCTGTCTATTCACTGCCGATCATAATATGAAATTGCTATATGGACTGTGAATATTAAAGACTGCTATCAAATCTGATTGTTCACTGAGTCTCTACAAATGAGTGCCGCAGGTTCATGTACTACACATACTGAAGTACACGTTTATCTTCAGCATTTCATCGTCAGATACACTCAGAAACCCGTCAAAATAAAAGTTCGGTTTAACGTGAAGAAATTACCACAGATATATCTTACTGGAGTGAAGCTATATTGTCATTTAGTTGCTCAAATGCTCAGTAGGCTACTAGTAGCCTACCTAGCAGTGGTAATAGTAGTGGGTTGGTGTTTGTATCAGTTCTAACACAGCTATTATGAGGTATCACCATATGTCATCATTCTTTTTTCTTTAGATTAGAAGATTATATGATATCAAGGGGAATGTCTGTATTTCAAAATCATGGGTGCTGTGACACTGTTTTTGCTTTTAGATCAACAAATAATAACCCAAAATGATTGTCTTGATAATGTCATGCATAAGACTTTTTTCCTGTCTTGGACTCGGTCTTGACTCGGACTCAAACCTTTTTGGACTCGGTCTTGTCTTGGACTCGAACCTCTTTGGACTTGGTCTTGACTTGGACTCGACTAGTCCTGGTCTTGGACTTGTCTTGGACTCGACAAAGGTGGTCTTGACTACAGCCCTAAGGTAGGTACACCTGAGTGTCAACAGCATTACAGTGAAAAGATGCTCAATGCCTCTGAAACATATAACCTAAAGGTAACATATAAAGTAAAAACAGAATTGGACCAAGAATAGAACCTTGGAAAACCACAAATCAATGAAGCAGATTTGGAATAAAACTGACAAATATAAACGGAGAAGGTCCTATTAGAGAGCAAAGATTTAACCCACTCAAGAGCCATATCCCGAATACCTTTTCCATATCTTTTCTTAACGAGTAATGGCATTCAGCCTTGAATAAGCACAAAATGTTTCAGTCACTCACTCAACAACACAATGTAATAAACATGAACGTGGTGCTGGGTTGCTGAGTATTTCTGAAACTAGTGATCTAATGGGATTTTCACGCTCAGTCATCTCTAGGATTTGCAGAGAATTGTCTGAGGAAAAAATAGGAAATATCCAGTGAGTGAAAATGCCTTGTTGATGCCAGAGTTCAGAGGAGAATGACAAGACTGGTTCAGCTGATAGAAAGGCAACGGTAACTCAAATAAGCACTGTTTACAACCGAGGTCTACAGAAGAGCATCTCTGAACGCTCAACACATCCAACCTTGAAGCAGACGAGCTCCAGCAGCAGAAGACACACACCGCTGACGCTCCTGTCAGCTGAGAACAGCCAACTGAGGCTACAATTCACCAAAACCAGACAGCAGAAGATTGGAAAAACATGCCTGGTCTCATGAGTCTAGATATCTGCTGGGAGATGGTTGAGTCAGAATTGGGTGTAATCAAACAGCATGGATCCTCCTGCCGTGTATCAGTGGTTCAGGCTGCTGCTGGTGTAATGGTGTTTTCCTGGCACACTTTGGGGGTCTTAGTACCAATTGATGATTGTTTAAGCGCCAACGCCAACCTGAGTATTGTTGCTGACCATGTCCGTTCCTTCATGACCAGAGTGGACCATCTCCTGATGAATACTTCCAGCAGGATAACACTCGTCACAAAGCTCAAATCATCTCAAACTGGTTTCTTGATCATGATGAGTTCACTAAACTCAAACGCTCATCAGATCTCAGTCCAATAGAGCAGCTTTGGGATGTGGAGGAACGGGAGATTCACATCATGGATGTGCAGCCGACAAATCTGCAGCAACTGTGTGATGATCATCACCATATGGACCAGGATCTTTGAGGAGTGTTTCTAGCACCTTCTTGAATCTTTGTCACAAAGAATTAAGGCAGTTCTGTAGGAAAAAGAGGGTTCGACCCGGTACAAGCAAGGTTTACCTAATAAAGTGGCTGGTGAGTGTATAATAAAAATGGAGTAATTAATTCATAATCCATTATTTGGACAGAAAACCTCTTAGATCTTACAATTAAAATGGTGATTAATTAATCACTGTGGTTAAACATAGGCTCTTTCTCTGATATCTGTCCTTCAGTCATGGAAGAGCAGACTGGTGTCCACACGCGCACACGCGCGCACACACACACACACACACGCTCTTCTAGCTGTTCTCTGGGAAAATATTAGCTTACTAGTTAACCCACGAAAACAAATGAATGAATGGAAAACAGCCTGGGGATAAAAACATCTAAATTATTCCCCTTAGCTTTCTGAAAAGTGCTAAACATTGACATATTGGAAGGAAAAGAGTTGTTTCAGACTTTTGTGCGTTTGCCTTGCACAAATTGTTAGCTCTGTTGAGAGCATTATAACTAGAAAAAAATCACCATGGCGAGATGAAATGAGGAGCCGTATGCTGAATGACGAGACACAAATATATGTCTTAGTAGTAAAAATAGTGTCTTCTTACACTCTTGAAAATAAAGGTTTACAAATGGGGTTTTCGCCATAGAAAATCCGTTCTGGGTTCCCCAATCAATTCTAAAAAGAACAATTTTTCTATGTGTGAAGAACATTTTAATAATCTAAAGAACCTTTTCCACTTTAAAGACCTTTTTGTGCAATGGAAAGATTGCATAGATCATGTATGTTAAATGTTCTTCATGGAACCATCAATGCCAATAAAGGACCTTTATATTAAGGAGTGTGTGTTCATGAAGCCTGAAATGACTAGGGAAAATGTTTTTATATTATATTAAGAAATGCAAACAACATTATAAGCATAACAGTCTGAGTAAAGTTTGAATTTCAACATGTATTTGGTGTGTGTCTCTGGAGCTACATGACCCAAACATGATGATCTGAGATGATCCAAGAGCTTCAATGCTGATCAACATCAGACAAAGTACTTTACTTCCATTTGACTAGTCAATCTGAAATATTTCTTATACAACCAAGACATACAGTACATATACATACAGCAGTGGTCAGAAGTGATGTCCGGAGGGGATATTTGTTTTAATTGAACCTACAAGTTTGATTAAACCATCAAAATATGAGGAATATATTTAAACAAATGTGGGAAGAACAAAACACTAAACTTGGTTAAGATATTCGTCACACAAAATAATTTGACAAAAAAGACAAACTACAGCTACAGTTTTTAAAAAATGCATAGAAAAACAAAAAGCCGAGAGGAAAAAGCACACATTGACAACAACATAATCAGTTATTAATATTTGTTTGGTTCTCTCTTGTTTTTGTATGTGTATAATTTCTTTGTATGACAGCCTGGCCATAAAAATAATGTGACTCCAAGCTACACAGCTTACAAAATCTTTAACACATTTTTTATAATATTTGAATAAAGGTTGAAGATGTCAATTTTCCTCCGCCAGACATCACTTCTGGCCGTTACTGTACCGTTAAGCACACAAACACACGAAAGCGCCTGACCGTCCAGCGCCAGCATCGAAGGGAAGTCTTTGCAGTTGGAGATTCCAGTAGAGTCAGTCACGCAGGTTTTCCACAGGTTGGACCAGAAGGTGGCTGTGGTGATCACTGTGCCGTCGATAGAAGACACCTTCCAGTAGTCCGTGGGTAAAGTGGAGGACACCAGCACCCAACCTGACGTGGTGAGTATAAACGCCATGATCTCTCTCGCCATGCTGCTCATTGTTCCTCTGAAGCTCTCCAGCCGTCACTCCTGCGGGGTTGTGTGTGTTGAGCTTTTAGTGCACTCGATCCGCTGGGTAATATGTTCTCATGTCACACTGGAGGGTGTGCCAGACTCTGGTCGGTAAAGACAGCACAGAACTATGACCGTGCACTTTTTAGGAATATTTACACCAAGACTTGAGGTCATGCTCAAACCATCACAGCTGCAAGAGAAAGACTTGGGGAGAAACATCTCCTTTAGTATTATATGTATTTTAAGTTAAACATAAATGTTGTTGTTATTATTACAAAATTAAAGAAAGAGAGAGAGAGAAAGAAAGAAAGAAAGAAAGAAGAGAAAAACGTGTCAACAAGACCAGACAGCAAAGACTGTGCATGCTTTTACAATGAGAAAATTGAGAAAATTTGAGAAAATTATGAGAATGCTAAGAAGATTGTCAAAAGGTCAACATTACCAAACAAACATATATGGTAATACTGAAAAATATTTTTCTTTAAAGGAGCATTGCGTAAGTTCTGAAATTTCTAACCGTTACTGACACCAGTGGCCGTTAGAGAAACTGCAGCCAGTCTCATGCTCGTTCTCGGTGCGCACGCTCGTATGAGCACGACCACAGCAACCAGAGAGTTGCCACAGCAACCACAGACGGCTCATCGAGCTTACCATTTTCCATCGGTCAATTACCTTACAGGTTGGCAGCACACGGACTGTCTCCCCTCATGTGTACACTACTCAATCCTACACTTAATCCTGTATGTACGCGCACCTCAGGAGAACATCAGATGGTTCATAGGCGCTCTTTGTAAAGGGCTATAGTTACGGAGTTTGTGTTATTGCTTTACTAGCCAATAAATACATTTAGCAAAAAAGCCAAAATATATAACAACCCAAGCAGTACTTCTTTGGCCATTTTAATACTTCTATGGAGTAAAAATCTTAAAGCACTCGTGCTCTGAATAAAGATAATTCATAAAAGACAGTAACTTTTGAAACGGTCCTGTGGCTGGCTACCTAGCATCCACATTTGGCTAGCATGCTATCGTTAGCATTACACCACAAAAACAATAAAATAATATATTGTAAATGGCCTGTAACTATGTCTTACGTTTGCAGTAAAAAGAAAGCCAGCTCGGGGTCTGTTTTTATACCCAGCGCTGACCGGTGCTCCCTCCAAGAATCAAATGCCGCTCCGATGTTGACTCTTGTTTTTGCCCGACGCCGGTCACTCTCTATTTTGGCCGCAATAGATAAGGCTTTTTTTCTTTCTTTTTTTTCTAACTTACGAGGAGTTTCCGAGTGTGTCTGGATTGTGCTGGAGGCTGGTCGCTTCTTTCCGTCCGCAGAGTCCATTTTAAACACTAATGTTACTGCTAGCGATTGCCGCTGCTTACTAATGGCCGGATGTAAGCCCAAGTAGATGAGAATGCGCATGGCGTCACAATTTGTGAATTTTCGCGCCAATTCCAACCCGAATCCTCCCCACACAATTGAGTCTACAGGCTGATAGAGACAACCGTGGTGGACATTAAGGTGTCATTCTTTCTATTCAATTATGGTTGGCTCATAAATGTACAAATGAAAACTCTATCTTAAAGATTTTTTTAAGTAAAAAGCTACACATAGCCCCTTTAAGCATGGACCATGTGTGGCTCCATATTCATACATATACAAATATAGTAATGAAGACAAAAACTGCATTACATTTCTACATGTAATAACCTTATTGAAAATAATTATTGAAAACTTTATTGCAATTAATTATTTCTCTTTCATGAGTTAACGTGGGTTTACATAAAGCTTCATCATCATTTATCTTACTTTATTGTTTGCATAGCTACACATTTCATATATGAAAATCTGTGATGGTTTACGAGATAAAAAGTGTTTACTGAATTTTTTCGTAGTACTGTTGGACAATTGGATGGTTTGTTAAAGTCATGGCCACATGGTGGGAAAAAGAGATTGTCACTGTCATGTTTCGTTTTCCCTGTCACCTTTTTCCTGAGTTCTAGATCATTATTAGTTGTCATGGTTTCTGATTAGTTCTATTTAGCCCCTCGGCTCCTCCAGTGTTCCCACCGTGTCCCAGCGTCTGGCCTGGTCTGCCAAGCCCACATCTCCACCTTGGCCCTTGAGGCCTTCAGCGTTTCCATGGCTCTACGCCTCCTCTGCTGTGCCTGGGTCTCGTCTCCACCTCACTCGCTCGGGCTCCTGACTCCAGCCTGGATCCTCACTCGCTCGGGCTCCTGACTCCAGCCTGGATCCTCACTCGCTCGGGCTCCTGACTCCAGCCTGGATCCTCACTCGCTCGGGCTCCTGAGGCTCCTGACTCCAGCCTGGATCCTCACTCGCTCGGCTCCTGACTCCAGCCTGGATCCTCCCTCACTCGGGCTCCTGACTCCAGCCTGGATCCTCACTCGCTCGGGCTCCTGACTCCAGCCTGGATCCTCACTCGCTCGGGCTCCTGAGGCTCCTGACTCCAGCCTGGATCCTCACTCGCTCGGGCTCCTGAGGCTCCTGACTCCAGCCTGGATCCTCACTCGCTCGGGCTCCTGAGGCTCCTGACTCCAGCCTGGATCCTCACTCGCTCGGGCTCCTGACTCCAGCCTGGATCCTCACTCGCTTGGGCTCCTGACTCCAGCCTGGATCCTCACTCGCTCGGGCTCCTGACTCCAGCCTGGATCCTCCCTCACTCGGGCTCCTGACTCCAGCCTGGATCCTCACTCGCTCGGGCTCCTGACTCCAGCCTGGATCCTCACTCGCTCGGGTTCCTGACTCCAGCCTGGATCCTCACTCGCTCGGGCTCCTGAGGCTCCTGACTCCAGCCTGGATCCTCACTCGCTCGGGCTCCTGAGGCTCCTGACTCCAGCCTGGATCCTCACTCGCTCGGGCTCCTGACTCCAGCCTGGATCCTCACTCGCTCGGGCTCCTGACTCCAGCCTGGATCCTGACTCCAGCCTGGATACTCACTCGCTCGGGCTCCTGACTCCAGCCTGGATCCTCACTCGCTCAGGCTCCTGACTCCAGCCTGGATCCTCACTCGCTCGGGCTCCTGACTCCAGCCTGGATCCTCCAGCCTGGATCCTCACTCGCTCGGGCTCCTGACTCCAGCCTGGATCCTCACTAGCTCGGAATCCTGACTCCAGCCTGGATCCTCGCTCGGGCTCCTGACTCCAGCCTGGATCCTCCAGCCTGGATCCTCACTCGCTCGGGCTCCTGACTCCAGCCTGGATCCTCCCTCCATCAGTTCCACTGTGGGCCTTCATCCGGTCTCGGCTCTGTGTCATTTTCTTGCATAAACGCTGTGTTAGGTGTGTAGTGTATATCTCTTTGTATAATAAAATATTGCTTTTTCGGTCATTCTGTGTCATGCGTCATCTTTGTTGGATCATCTACACTGCTACCCGTGACAGATTTTACAAATATAAATTTATATACAAATATTTGGACATGCAGTATATGTTCAAATATATTTATACATAGACAGTAATATATTTTATCACATGTATATCTATATATTATGAAGTGTTATTGAATATAAAATCACATACATTATGTACCGTATAAGTAAATAAATTGTCACATTATGAAAATAATCAATTTCTTATGTATTATTAAAGGGTACCCCGACTACTGCGGCATGTTGGCCTTATTAGATTAACGTGGGCGTCAGCTACAAAAAGGTGATACAAAAACACTCCAAATGTTTTTGTTTTTATTAAAAAAAGCCGAAAATCCGTTCGCTCGTAGGCCGCCACAGTTATTTACGTCTCAATGCATTCTGGGTAGTGACGTGTATAGGTTGTAGCCGGTTGTAGCCTAGCTGCTATAGCAGCTACGTTTATGGTTTTTCCAATGTACCTGCTAGCTAGCTAAGTTTTGACAGTAGCGAGATGAACACATCTGCCGTTTAGCCTTTTCAGTTTGAACCCGAGCGCACCGTAGGCTTAAATCAGGAGAATAACGAGGAAGACTATAGGACCACTCAAGAGTTACATGAAAATGAAGATTATCAGAGAGTTGAGGAAGCGAGAGTGCGGCAAAACAGACGGTGTCTGTGCGGCAACTGCAGACATCCCAAGTCTCCCGGAAGTTCCGGGAGTCTCCCGCATATTGATAGCGGCTCCCTGATGCCCGCAAATTAGTTCAAATCTCCCAGAAGCTCTCTAGAGCTCGCACATACTGCGCTCCAAACAGCGTGCGCACGGCAGAGAGGGAGAGAGCGAGAGACCTTGCGTGTGTGTGTGTGCTAGTGTGCGTCACCTCATGAAGCGCATGAAAGACAGAGAGCATCCTCATTACCCCGCAAACCTGGCCAATAAAACTGATTGTGATTCTGATGAGAATATATAGTAAAAAAAAGTGACAAAAAGTGGAGCTCTTTACAGCAAACACTGTCGTTCTCGCTTGGCATTGGCAAGCAGTTGCCGCACAGACATTAACGCACGTCGTTATTCTCCTGATTTAAGCCTAGAAACCTCGGGTTCAAACTGAAAAGGCTGAACGGCAGACGTGTTAATCTCGCTACTTGCTACTGTCGCTCCGGTACGTTGGAAAAACCATAAACGAAGCTACTATAGCGGCTAGGCTACAACCGGCTACAACCTATACACGTCATTACCCAGAATGCAGTGTGACGTAAATAACTATGGCGGCCTATGAGCGAACGGATTTTCGGCTTTTTTTAATAAAAACAAAAACATTTGGAGTGTTTTTGTATCACCTTTTTATAGCTGACGCCCACGTTAATCTTATAAGGCCAACATGCCGCAGTAGTCGGGGTTCCCTTTAAATATATTAACACAATATATTATTCTGTATATTTTCAAATAATTTAATAATTTGAGCATTCATATATAAGGAAATATATTTTCTTTGTGTTAGGGCAAACTTACTGAAATTAATCTATCAATTACACTTCCATTGTTCTATATGCAAACTGATTTTGGTCAGGAGTGTCCCGTCTTATAAAACAATGATAACACCATCAGAATGTGCCAAGGCATGTGTTAACAGAACGCATTATCCTATTTATCATGACTGTCACTCAGTGTGAGATCAAGTACAACATGAACACTGCTATAAGAAGTGCTGTTAGAAACCTCTGTCTGTGTATGTGGATGTGAACATTGAAGTTTAGTTTATAACAGAGTTATAACGGATGCTTACGTTCAGCACTTAATGATTCTGAGAGTTTGGTTACTCATTCAGAGAGAACCATTACTCTAATACTGACCTCAACAAGTCCCATTTCTGTGAAACTCTTCCATACATTACCTCACCGGTCGAGAGCGGATGCCTTTCTCCGGTGTGGAAAAAGCTTTCCATATTGCCTAACAATGCCTAACTATAGATATTGCCTAACAATATCACTGCTAATAAGTTGTAAACACATGACGTCACTTATGTGGCGAAATATGCAGATGGAGGGCAGGAAGCCATTTTCTACATAGGAAGCACTATCACAAACTCAAAATGCCTATGTTTTGCGTTGTTTATGGTTGCTCAATCATCCAGTAGCTAACACTGATACAGCACTTTAAAACATCAACCTGTGCTCTGAACACAGTCCTCACCTCCTTTTTCAAGAATGTGTTACACAGCTTAGAAGCTGATCTCCCAGAAGTGGTAAATGCCTCACTTCTCTCTGGGAGTTTTCCAAACTCCCTGAAAACTGCAGTTGTCAAGCCCCTCCTGAAAAAGATCAATCTGAATAGCAACATATTGAGCAACTGTAGAACGATCTCAAATCTTCCTTTCATAGGCAAGATCATTGAAAAAGTTGTCTTCAATCAGCTGAACAAATTCTTAAGCTCAAGTGGATACTTTGAAAATTTTCAATCTGGTTTCCGTCCGCATCACAGCACAGAGACAGCGCTCATAAAGATAATAAATGATATTCGCTTAAATACTGATACAAGCAAATTATCAGTGCTGGTACTACTCGACCTCAGTGCTGCATTCGACACTGTCGATCACAACATACTTCTTGACAGGCTGGAAAGCTGGGTCGGGCTTTCTGGGATAGTCCTAAAATGGTTCAGGTCATACTTATGAGGGAGAGGTTATTATGTGAGTATAGAAGACCATAAGTCAAATCAAGTCACTTACCTTTATTTATATAGCACTTTTTACAATACAGATTGTATAAAAACAGCTTCACAGTGATAACATGAAAATAATACAACAAAGTTTGTTTATAGAAGAAAATTGCGTCATCGTCCACCTTAAGTAAGGCAGATCAATAATATTGTTGAATATTATACTGAGTTCCAGGCAGATTTTTGAGCACGTAAATCACTACTTCAAACCACTACTCACGACATTGTAGCGTTCCAGGCCAGTCACGCCAAACTACCTGAGTGCAATATACATACTTATTGTTTCAGAGACACATAACATTGTAATACATAATCGTGTGTGTATTATTATATTATTATTAATTTGACTGAAACGTCATATTGTCCTAAAGTGTTTTCTCACCGTGTACCGCCTGCAGAAACACTGCATCCGTAGGGGCTGCCAAGGCGCAGATGGCACTAGGGACGGGGGGGACATGACCCCCCCAGATTCATAGTGACACGATCTGTCCCCCGCCCTCACTATCCCTACGAAAGGCGACAAAAATCGGTAAAACAGAGGATTAACCAGTGTTTTCGCTATGCACATTAGCCAAAGTAGTGTCCCGGCCCACCGCTGCTTCAGAATCGGGGCAGGCTGACGCAGGCTGACACACAATAATAATCTATACCGGTCACCATTACTTAGTTTGTACCCACGTGCTCACTACACTGTTCTGTTGTCAATAAACACAATGTGTGTATGCTACGACTCTTGAGTGACGTCGCCGGGGTCCTATGAGGAGCTGGTAGCTGCCTCAATCGTGCCTGTAAGAGCGGACCGGTAACCATAGTGATCATATACCATCTATGACTGAGCTGAGTCGGTGATTTTCTGAACCGAAAAAAATCGACTATATAAATGCCACATAAAGGCAATGAAGAGACAAAAAACGATCACCTTGTTTTTCAAAAAAACAAACAAAGTAAGTATCCTATGCCTGTTGACTTTCCCAGATGTGGCAGATTAGATTTGTTAAGGGTAATAGCTAGTCTGACAATAATGGCAAGAAGGCTTTTTCACTTACTGTGCGTTCACACCGCCGCCGGCGAGAGCGTCAATGTGGCCGGAAGTCATTCATTTTCAATGAGAGCTGGCGGTGAGCTCCGGCGAGAGCAGCACGGCGCGTCTTGGGCGGCGAGAGCGGCGAGGAGAAGTTGAAATCTGGTCAACTTTATGGTAATGAGCTATGACGCGGTTCGGCGGCAACCGGCGGCAACGAATCGCAATGTAGAAGTGCTCCGTTTGAGAGGAATGAAGAATGTAGAAGTTCTCCGTTTGAGAGGAATGAAGAATGAAGAAGTGCTCCGTTTGAGAGGAATGAAGAATGTAGAAGTGCTCCGTTTGAGAGGAATGAAGAATGTAGAACTGCTCCGTTTGAGAGGAATGAAGAATGAAGAAGTGCTCTGTTTGAGAGGATTCCAGAGAACGCAGTCTGTAAACTTTGGTTCCGACCACATTAGTTCCCAAGCAAAATAGAGGAGAGGTTGATCATTTGAATTTGATAAGAAGGCGCGCAACACTATTTATAGGCAAGATTTTTGCGCTAATACACTTTATTTCTGCGGGAATGTAAATTAGAATAGAACTTAACCATGAAGACACACCACACACATGGCTTTTAATTGGTTTATTTCGTTAGCAAACATGTCACTGTAATTGTTAAGTTCTTTCCATCGATCAATTTTCTGCAAAAATAACTATCGACATGCTTGTTTGCTTTGCGGCCCCTTTAAATTAAGCATTCGATCTACGTCAGAGCATCAGAGCGTCCACGAATCTTTCCACGGCGTCGCTTGCAGGGCGGCGAGAGCGAATTTTGCCGCTCTCGCCGGCGGCGGTGTGAACGCACAGTTAGTAAACACAGCAAAATGTGGAGACCATAACTATGCATTTGGGTGAGTGGACAGAGGCAAATAATGAATGAACACAAAAATAATGGTTGGATAAATCAAAAAATTTATCTTTGTCAGGAAATAATGTTTTATCTGATCATTTAACCCATTGTACTGTATAAATTGACTGAGGTATGTTCACTGTCGTGTAAGCCACTATAAAAATAATTATAATAAGTACATTTTTGTGGTGCAAAGTTTATGCAAATAACTAATAAAGGCCTACATAAACTTTTGACATCCTCTTATAGCAGGAAATCATGTTTTTTTATTGTACGGACTGGAGCAACGGAGGATATAAATTCTTAAATTATGGGCTATGAAAAACATTTCTTAATATGTCATACATCATTTGAAAGATATTTCTAATCTATAAATTGCAACAAACTTGTAATCAACACTTAAATTTAAAATTTTGAGTTTTTTGAAATAGTAGTTTTAGCCATTAATTCTCAGTAGACTGAATTTTGCATATAGAGATATTTGCATAAATAGAGAAAACATTAACAGAGTGAAATACCTTTCACATCAATGAAGTATTGTACTGGCGGGTCTGTTGAGGCTTGTGTGTGTCTGTCCAGCGCTCTTCTGAGCTTTATATAAGACATGTCATAAGACTGTCAGACCCTCATCTCTCAGACTCGATCGAGGAGAAGCTGCTCTTCTGACTCTTCTGACTCCGTCTACAGTCGAACAGGTTAGTGTGTTTCTAATACTGAGCTCTTGTGGACTCATAGTTCAATTGAACACCTTCTGTAGCCAATGTTATTTTGAATACAGACATAATACATATGCTAACTAGTAATTAATCAAATAACTTGAACTAACTTGAAGTGGTAAATAATAAAATGATTTATTTTTGCTTTATTATTGCAATCACACACTACGAGTGCCCAGATCCAGACTGACATGCAGGGCAGATAGAGCCTTTTCTGGCCCCAGGTCATGGAACATATTGCCGTCATCTATCAAAACTGCGTCCACAGTGTCTGAGTTTAGAAGTCTTAAAAACTTATTTGTACTCTTGTGCTTTTAATGTATTGTGAATGTGTATTCTAATTTTGGGGATAGACCTAGATCTGAGATCTTAAATCTGAGAGCTGGATCACTCCTCCATAGGTTTCTAAGGGATTGAAATTTGCTGGCCCCGAAAAGTTATTAAAGACATCATTAAAATAGTCCAAGTGACTACAGAATACGAGAATACTTTTTGTGTCAATAGTGAGCCTACATGTGACGTACAACACAGAAGCGCTGCTTAATAGTTGAAATAAAGTCGTTATTTTTGTTTGTTTTTGCGCACAAAAAGTATTCTCGTCGCTTGATAAACTTAAGATTGAGACACTGTAGTCACTTGGACTATTTTAACGATGTCTTTAATAACTTTTCGGGGAACAAGTGTCAATCCCTTAGAAGCCTATGGAGGAGTGATCCAGCTCTCAGATTTAATCACAAATATCTTAATTTGTGTTCTGAAGATGAACGAAAGTCTTATGGGGTTGAACAACATGAGGGAGAGTAAATACTGACAGAATTTACATTTTTGGGTGAACTATCCCTTTAAGCTATTTGCAATATATTTTAATATATTAAATTGTGCTGAAATGGAACCACTTCAAGCAGGGGTGTCGCACCCGTGGGGGATGTGGGTGTTTTAACACCCACACTTTTCCCGAAGAGAGGGTTCAACACCCACACTTTTTCTGCAGTTTTGCACAAACACCTTACTCCCGTCGCTCCTCCGTTTCTCTGGCCACTCTGTGTGTCCGAGATCGCGCGAGAGACCGAGTGTGTCTGCGCTCGCGACAGTGCGCGAGAGAGACTGATACTACATAGTAATATATACCGCATATGTATGTATATATATACCCACTAAACACTGGACGTCGGATAGACGTGCAGATCATGTCTATATTGGGTCCGTCGGTCCATGACCAATTCTGGACATCAATTCGACGTCCAAACTAGGTCCACTATTTGGACGTCCAACCATGACCCAACTTGGACGTCATGTTGACGTTCAACATTTGACCGTTGAACTGGGTCATTTTTTGGACCTCATTTGGACGTCTATTACAGGTGCAGGAAATTGACATGATTAATATGCAATATTTTTTTTATTTACAAATATCAACATTGTTGTTATCAACATGATTAATACATATGAATACAGATTATTTATAATTATTTAAGATAATTTTCCAAAAACGCCATTTGATTGTCTCAAGCAGAAGGTGGTAATTGACATTTACAAAGGTGTAATGCTGTAGCTCAAACAGTAGAGCACTGGCACTGGTGTAACGGCCACCTAGTGCAACGCGATCGCGGGTTCGATTCCCAGGGAAAGCAGGAATGTAAATGTGTAAGTCACTGTGGATAAAAGCGTCTGCCAAATGCATAAATGTGAATACATGGTACAGAAAACATCCTTTAAAAACCTCCTCTACCCTTTTGAAACATGGGACTACAGTTATAGAAGTTATAGAAGATACTAAATTTGATGTTGAAAAGACGTCTACAAACGACCACATTTAGTCCCACCGACGTCAATATTAGACGTGCAAAAGACGTTGAATAAAGACGTCGCCTGGCGTTACAAAACAACCCCTTCAGTGGACCGAAATTGGACGTCCAAAAATGACATAGAAAAGACGTCACTCTGACGTCACGTTGCGCAGTGGGTAGGCCTACAGTGGTTAAATTTGGCCGGGGCTCAGCCCAGGCATATAAGCCTGCTCGTTTGTGTCCTGATGTGTCTGTTTGCAGTCAATTGCCTACTGGAAATTGTCACATAAAATGTGATGAAAGTGATGCTTTTGAAAACATATTTCTGACAATAAATGAAAGATTTTTGAAATGGCATGTCTATTTTGTCTCGGCGGAGCTGAGATGAGAACAATCGGAACACGGCCGTATTCTTGTTCAGATGCTTAATCTCGTTGTCAGTCGACTATGATCGTGCACCGCTCGCGCACGCGCATCTAGGTGACACGGATAAATGTATGCAGCAATAGTGAATGCTCCTGGGAGATCCGCAGTTGCGCGGGATGTGAAAGCGCTCAAAAGTTCCAGAAATGTACAAAAAGTGCCCTGGCCTTGAATGACAAGGTAAGGAAAATAAGATCAAAATTAAATAACCAAGACTAGGTTGACCATGTGATTTTTATCAGGAGATGTTTTGAGCATTTTACTTCAGACACCGGATTATCAGCAAACTGCCAAGAGAACTGCTAGCTGGCTACTCAAAATAAACTAGCAATCTATTCAGTCAGCATATTTGTATTTGATCTGTGTGAATTACAGAAATATAAGACTTGCTACAGCTACTTTTAGCTACCAAGCAACCTTTCCACAAGGATAGATAGATTTTTTTTTATTTTTGTCATATGCTGCACTGTCTCTTCATGTGGCACATTATGTTTGGCACATTGTATGGGTCACTATATCATAACAAGGTAAACAAGTGATGACTGATTAACAGTAATGTAAATGCTAAATGTCCTAATACCTGTTGATACTACAACAATGCAAAGTATATGCTCTTAACCTTGCAATTTTTCACATATCATGTAATACTCAATTTCTCAATTTATTTGCACAAAACTCTCCAGAAAGTGTCATTTAATGGTTTATTTTTCAAAAAAAAAAAATTCCCGGGGGGGCATACCCCCGTAGCCCCCTAGGGGGAGCACCGGCCCCCACATAATAAATCCCAATTTAACCCCTATATATTGTTCTTAAAGTCCCCGTGAACCGGAAGTTGCAAACGACTTTTCTCCAGTGTTGTGACATATTTCCGAGAGAAACGGAATACTAAATGAGGCAAAATAGTGGGCGTGGCTTTTTTTCCAACTAGCACCTGATTGAACCAAAAATACACCTCGCCATCTCTCCTTTCACACGCTGTCAATCAATGCTCGCTCGGCGCTCGCAAACACACAGCAGCTTGTCTACTGTCAGTTGGAGGGGCGTGGTTATGGATGTTAAGGAGACACCCAAACCGTAAAGCCTACGTCATCGGGCAAGGTCCTCCAACGCAGAGGGGAGGGGCATTTTCAAAATTTGATTAAAGATTACGAAGCCAAAAAAAGTTTTTTGTGTGGATTGACTTGTATGGATGAATTGTTCACCACAAAACGATCAATTTAGGCAAACAAAGTTAGTATGGTCAATTTTGATTTCATGGGGACTTTAATATGTGGTTTGTATAATATACATCCATCCCCCGCACTTTTAAAAAGCTTGCTACGCCCCTGACTTCAAGTACATTTAGTGCATTTAAGTGTATTTCTTTATAGTTCATTTAAAATATACTTTCATATTTCTTAAACTACAGTTAGAATATATTTGAAGCTTCATTTTAATGAACTTTGTAAGCCCAACTAAATCGGTTTAGTTCTAAATCGGTCTAAATTCGCGAATGCATGGGACACAGTCTGAGCACACAAACTCATTATCAATCTGAGTGAGAGGACAGGCAGTTCATTTGTATATTTTTTATAATTGTGCTCTCGCGTTACAATAACGCGTTCGCGATTATTTTTTATTAAAATACGCCATAGAAACCTGCAGGTATGATTAAAATTATGTGTAATACCTGCAATCCCGCGCTGACTTTCAGGCTTTGTAACTGAAACGAGGGTGACGGGAGGCGGGTGTCAAACTTGCAGCCGGAGATCATAGAGTGAGAACGCGCAACTGGTATCGGTGATTTGATACTGCAGAAAATGAGTATTGGAACCGTGTCAGATATTTCAGTATCGATGCATCAAAATATAGATATTTTTAAAAACACTACCATGTAGTTTGTTTATCCAAAATTTAAGTCCATAAATGACTCTGAGCTCCATCACTGTGTGATCAGCCATCATCATCCTCAAGGTTTGAATTTTGATTTTCAAAGTAACGAAGTAGATTATTTTGCTTAATTTGTATTTAAGTACAAGAAAAATTACAGATTTAAAAATATACTCAAAAAAGTGCTCTGCCTCGGCCCCGCCCACTCAATGTGCCCCGCTTGACCCCGTCCACTCGCTGTGCTCCGCTTGACCCCGCCCACTGACTGTGCCCCGCTTGACCCCACCCACTCACTGTGCCCCGCTTGACCCCGCCCACTCACTGTGCCCCGCTTGACCCCGCCCACTCACTGTGCCCCACTTGACCCCGCCCACTGACTGTGCTCTGCTTGACCCCGCCCACTGACTGTGCTCTGCTTGACCCCCCCACTCGCTGTGCTCGGCTTGACCCCACCCACTCACTGTGCCCCGCTTGACCCCGCCCACTCACTATGCCCCGCTTGACCCCGCCCACTCACTGTGCCCCACTTGACCCCGCCCACTCGCTGTGCTCCACCTCGGCCCCACCCACTCACTGTGCTCCGCTTGATCCCGCCCACTCACTGTGCCCCACTTGACCCCGCCCACTCGCTGTGCTCCGCCTCGGCCCCGCCCACTCACTGTGCTCCGCTTGACCCCGCCCACTCACTGTGCCCCACTTGACCCCCCCAATCGCTGTGCTCCGCTTGACCCCGCCCACTCACTGTGCCCCACTTGACCCGCCCACTCACTGTGCTCCGCTTGACCCCGCCCACTCACTGTGCCCCACTTGACCCGCCCACTCGCTGTGCTCCGCCTTTGCCCCGCCCACTCACTGTGCCCCACTTGATCCGCCCACTCACTGTGCTCCGCTTGGCCCCGTCCACTCACTGTGCCCCACTTGACCCGCCCACTCGCTGTGCTCCGATTGACCCCGCCCACTCACTGTGCCCCACTTGACCCGCCCACTCACTGTGCTCCGCTTGACCCAGCCCACTCACTGTGCCCCACTTGACCCGCCCACTCGCTGTGCTCCGCCTTTGCCCCGCCCACTCACTGTGCCCCACTTGATCCGCCCACTCACTGTGCTCCGCTTGACCCCGCCCACTCACTGTGCCCCACTTGACCCGCCCACTCACTGTGCTCCGATTGACCCCGCCCACTCACTGTGCCCCACTTGACCCGCCCACTCACTGTGCTCCGCTTGACCCAGCCCACTCACTGTGCCCCACTTGACCCGCCCACTCGCTGTGCTCCGCCTTTGCCCCGCCCACTCGCTGTGCTCCACCTCTGCCCCGCCCACTCGCTGTGCTCCACCTCTGCCCCGCCCACTCGCTGTGCTCCGCCTCCTTCACTTTTCACAGTGGAATCCTCGACTCTCTCTCAGTCAGACTATTATTCGTAATATGGCGTTGTAGCCATATTAGGAGAGGTGAAAAAGGAAACTTAGGAGAGGAAACTACCAGGCTAACGCTTATCACTTTGATAGTAGGAAGTGTGTGAATTTGTATTATCTAGTAGTTGAAGGAGGACATCCTGTTCATAGGTTGATACGTGAATTGAGCCACGGCAACAAAATTAGTTTTATTTTATATATTTACTTATATCTTCTAAACGATTTGACAAATGTAAAGTCTTTAGATGACTTTTTGTCTTGTGTGTCTCTAGATGATATATGCAAAATGTCATGTGAATCTGTCAACTCAAAATTGCCGACAGACTCCAAAAACACAGAATGTTCACCTAATGTTTGTGTATGGTTGTCATTTGATTATTTAATTTTCTGCCTTAAATGCCAAAGCAGTAAATCCTAAAAACACCAAATTTGGCAGGTTTGTCCTAAGTTCCACCCACAACTCAAGTGCACTCAAACACACTCACATTTGAACCTAGGTGGCGCTATAATAAACACATGTATTTTCCTCATATCTCCACAGCAGTACAGACTGGAATCAAATTCAGAACAAAACATATATAATTAATCGACCTCTATAATATTAAACTTTATTGTTAGTGTCACGGCTGGTTGACAGAGAATGGAAATAGAGGCTGGATCTATATGGAAGCAGTATACTTTAATGAAAACTATCTCACAATAACACTTCTCAGAATAACGGAATACTAAAAACGTCTCGGGTTACGACTGTAACCCTCGTTCCCTGAGAAGGGAACGAGGGAACGAGACGCTGCGTCGAGAATCGACACATTGGGGAACGCCTTCAGCGTGACGCGTCTGAAGCCTGTATGGAACTAGTCCAATCTTGATTGGTGTTGCGTCATGACATCAGCCGTGACGTCGCATGTGACGGTGAGCGGAAGCTATAAAAGGGAACCGGATCATAACAATGGCAGCTTTTAATTGGTCGAAGCAAGCCTTACTCAGGAGCGCTAGAAGTGTGGCCGAGGGACGCAGCGTCTCGTTCCCTTCTCAGGGAACGAGGGTTACAGTCGTAACCCGAGACGTTCCCTTTCGAGGGAACTCGCGCTGCGTCGAGAATCGACACATTGGGGAACGAAATGCCCACTGCGCCACACTGAGAGAATCCGCCCTGGTGTGAAGCAAACTGGCACACTCAAGACGAGAGAACCCGTGAACCCGGTGTAGAGGCCAGATCCAAACTGTAGTGTTTTATAAAGGTGTGAGGGGAAGCCCAGCCTGCAGCATCGCAGACCTCTTGGAGGGAGACTCCTGCTAGCAGAGCCTTAGAGGAAGCCACTCCCCTAGTGGAGTGGGCTTTAAGCGCAAGAGGTGAAGGCAAATTACGCACCTCGTAAGCTGAAGAGATTGTCTCCACTATCCATCTGCTAATAGTTTGTTTCGAAGCAGGTGACCCCTTCCTAGGGGACCCAAAGCACACAAGTAGCTGGTCTGATTTCCTCCATCCCGAAGTTCTTTGCACATAGATCTCTAGGGCTCGGATCGGGCACAGTAGATGTAACCTCGCTTGCTCATCCGACACATGCGGTGGAGGATGGAAGGCCTGGAGAATTAAAGACCGTGCCACATTTGACGGCACCTTAGGCACATAGCCAGGTCTAGGGTGGAGAATGGCCTTTACCTTGCCGGGGGCAAACTCGAGGCAAGAAGGAGCGACAGATAGAGCCTGAAGGTCCCCGACTCTCTTTAGGGACGTAATGGCGAGCAGGAACGCTACCTTGAAAGACATAAACTTCCCAGTCACCTCATCCAAAGGTTCGAAGGGTGCCAGAGATAACCCCTCAAGAACCACTGCCAGGTCCCACGTGGGGACCCTGGACTGGATGAGAGGCCTCATCCTCCTAACTCCACGAAGGAAACGTACTATAAGTGGGTGTCTCCCCAAGGTGCCCACCCCTAAAGGCGTGTGGAAGGCAGCTAAGGCCGCCACATAGACCTTAAGCGTGGACGGGGAGAGCCCGTCAGAGAAACGACTTTGAAGGAACTCCAGCACTGAAGCCACAGGGCAGTTAACTGGGTCCACCTGACGTTCCCTGCACCATAAAGTGAACACATTCCATTTTAATGCATACAGTTTCCTCGTGGAGGGGGCTCTAGAGTTTAGAATGGTCTCAACAACCTCAGTTGAGAGACCGGCATTTAAGAGTTGGTCCCCCTCAGGGGCCAAACCCACAGCTTCCATAGCTCTGGTCGAGGGTGAAATATTGTGCCCTGGGCCTGAGACAGAAGATCCCTCCTTATCGGAATTTGCCATGGAGGGCCTGCTAGAAGAACCATAATGTCCGAAAACCACACTTGGGCCGGCCAGTACGGGGCTACTAGGAGTAAGCTGATCCCGTACCGACGAACTCTCTCTAGAACCCCTGGGAGCAGAGCGATCGGGGGAAATGCGTACAGACGTTGCCTCGGCCACGTCTGCACCATAGCATCCAGTCCCAGAGGAGCTGGATGTGTAAGGGAGTACCAGAGAGGGCAGTGGGTGTTCTCTTGAGAGGCAAACAGGTCCACTTCCGCCAGACCGAACTCCCTCCATATCGACTCCACCACCTCGGGGTGGAGTCTCCATTCCCCGGGCCTCAGCCCCTGCCTCGACAGGATGTCTGCTCCCACATTGCTGTCCCCAGGGATATACATAGCTCTGAGTGAAAGAAGTTTTCCCTGGGACCACAGAAGAACCTGATGCGCCAGTCTGCACAGAGGGCGCGATCTCAGGCCCCCCTGTCGATTTATATATGAAACCACCGACGTATTGTCTGTTCGCACTAGAACATGATGGCCTCTGAGGCCCGGAAGGAAATGTCTGAGGGCCAGAAATACTGCCATCAACTCCAGGCAATTGATGTGCCATGAGAGGTGATGGTCCCTCCAAGTGCCCCTGGTGTAGCGGCCTTCCATAACCGCGCCCCAGCCCGTGAGGGATGCATCCGTGGTCAGAATTCTTCTCTGACACCGTGCCCCCAACACAGGGCCTAGGGACAAGAACTCTGGTTTCTTCCACATGACCAAAGAACGAAGGCATCTGCGCGTTACCTTGATCGTGCGAAAAGGGTTGCCCCTCGGGGAAAACCCTCTGGTTCTGAGCCACCACTGCAGGGCCCTCATGTACAGCAGACCAAAAGGAATTACGTTGGATGCTGCTGCCATAAGGCCCAGCACCCTCTGAAAGTGCTTGACAGTGATGGTGTGGCCTAATTTGAGACTCGTGACTGTGTTCAAGATGGAGTTTACACGAGCAGGAGACATCTGTGCCCGCATCGTGACAGAATCCCACACTACCCCCAGGAAAGTGGTTCTCTGTAGAGGAATTAAAGAACTCTTCTTGACATTGAGTCTTAGCCCTAAGCACCTTAGATGGCTTAGAACAACATCTCGATGTTGAACCGCCGTCTCCCTTGACTGTGCCAGAATGAGCCAGTCGTCGATATAATTGAGGATGCGAATGCCTTGAAGCCGTAGAGGGGCAAGCGCAGCATCCATGCATTTTGTGAAGGTGCGAGGCGACAGTGCTAGGCCAAATGGAAGAACTCTGTATTGATACGCTTTTCCCCCGAAAGCGAATCTTAGGAACTTCCTGTGTTGGGGAAGGATGGAAATGTGGAAGTAAGCATCTTTCAGATCTATTGTGACAAACCAGTCCTCGGACCTGATCTGACTCACGATAAGAGGTATAGTCAGCATTTTGAACCTGTATCTCCTCAGAGACCGGTTCAATACCCTTAGATCTATTATGGGTCGTAACCCTCCATCCTTTTTGGGAACTATGAAGTACCGACTGTAGAACCCGGCTTCCCTTTCTTGGGGAGGCACCTGCTCTATGGCCTCCTTTGCCAAGAGGGACTGAACTTCTTGCTCCATAACCTGACCCTGCTGTGGACTGACCAGTGTGTGAACCACCCCACTGAATCTTGGTGGACGATATTCGAACTGAATTCTGTACCCCTTCTCCACTGTGTGCAGGACCCACCGAGATATATTTTGAAGGCCCTTCCAGGCGTCTAAATAATCTACTAGGGGGATCAGCCTCTCGAGACTGACCTCGGGTGTGGTGTTTGAGATATCGGTGACCTGAAGCACTTGATTGGCAGGAACTAACCGACATAATAATTTTTCTGCAGGCCTCGTGAGAGGGAACGCAGTCGACAGGGCCGCAAAGTTTTCGGGCGGACACTGCGATTTGCGTTCGTTGAAAACCGATGCGTCCCGAAGCGCACGTAGCGGCGGGAAGCACACATCGATTTCCTGAGGGCTCCGCGAAGGAGCGAGATGTTGTTGCTCGATCACGGGGGGGACCGCCCTCAGAGGCCTGCGCAGCATGTCAGGGCCTCTTCGTTGAAGCCTTCCTAGCCTGGATGACAGTCCTCAGATCTGCCCTAGGTCTGGAAGGCTTAGGTTGAGAGTGTTGCCCCTGGCTCCAGGCCTTTTTCGGGGGAGCACGAGAAGCAACACTCTCTTTCTGCTGCTGCTGGTGTGAGGAGCTGGCGGAGGCCTCATGGGACTGCCCCCTGGCAGCAGACCCATGAGACTTGGAACGACGGCGGGGGATGAAATGCCTGAGTGCGGCTGACTGTCGTTTCGTCTCCTGAAACCTCTCGACGACGGTATCGACTGCGTCGCCGAAGAGGCCAGAAGACGAAATCGGGGCATCGAGGAGGAAAGCCCTGTCCTTCTCCCCAATGCCCGACAGATTCAGCCACAGGTGTCTCTCCGTGGCTACCAGTGCTGCCATGGAGCGGCCAATGGCGCGGGCCGTCTCCTTGGTAGCACGGAGAGACAGGTCAACCGAACGACGCATCTCTCTAATGTCGCCGAACGAGACCTCCCCGCCGTCGTCCACCTCCTTAAGGAGGTCAGCCTGGTACGCCTGCAGAAGCCCCATAGTGTGCAGGCACGCACCAGCCCGACCTGCCGCCATATATGCCTTCCCTACAAGCGCCGAAGTGGTACGGCAGGGCTTGGAGGGAAGCGTCGGAGTCCTCAGGGACGATGCAGCATCGGGCGAGAGATGAGTTGCAAAATTCTCTTCAACCTGCGGCATCGCCCCATAGCCCTTCTCCCTCGACCCCATTACATTAGAATATATATGGACATTGGGGCTAGAGAGACGAGAAGAGAAGGGCCTGTCCCATGATCTCGATACCTCGGTGTGGAGATCGGGAAAAAATGGGAGACTCCGACGTGAAGGTTGTGGCCGGGCTTGCAGGAAGCGCTCATCGAGCTTGCTTTTATTTGTCGCTTCCTGCTTATCTGGGGGCCACTCGATATTAAATTTGCCCACAGCCCGGGTCACAACCTCCAGCAACTCCTCAAAGGCAGGTGAATGAGATGATGGAGTTTCACATCCACCTGCCTCGATGTTCAAACTATCTGATCCCTCAGAACCAGATAGCTCGAACATCGGGTCCCTCTCGCGGGCGGAAGAAGCCGCTGGGCGGGCTTCCACCTCGCGAGCGAGACCGTGGGAACTGGCCGATGAATGTTGAGAAAGGGCCGAAGCCGTCTCAACATCCTCAGCCAGATCCCTTTGCGATCCCCATGAATGCAAGCGCCGCGCCGCCTCGACAGACGCGGGACCTGATCCATGGGGAGCGCGTGCCTGGCCTGATTCATCGAACAGGCCTAGGCGGGAGCGGAGCGTTCTCAGGGGCAATAAATCACAGTTTGCACAGACAGCGCCCTCGAGCGCTGCCCGTGCATGCTCCGCTCCCAAACAAACAACACAAAGCACGTGAGTGTCACCCTCGCTTAAATAGCGTGGACAAGGGGACACACACTGTCTGAATTGTTTCTTCTCCATCACAATACCTTTACCGACAAACAACACCAAATAAGACACACAGTTTGACATAGACCGCTTGCTGAAGAACAGAAAGCTGCCATTGTTATGATCCGGTTCCCTTTTATAGCTTCCGCTCACCGTCACATGCGACGTCACGGCTGACGTCATGACGCAACACCAATCAAGATTGGACTAGTTCCATACAGGCTTCAGACGCGTCACGCTGAAGGCGTTCCCCAATGTGTCGATTCTCGACGCAGCGCGAGTTCCCTCGAAAGGGAACACAGCAAACATAACAACAGCTTTGTAATGACAAGATCAGACAATGAACAGAACAAACACAGGGCTATATATACAAGGGCAGACTAATGAACAGAAACGAGAAACAGGTGCATGTCGCAATCAAACAATGAGTAACCTAGGAAACAAATGCCAACACAGGAAACAGAACAGGAAACACTGAAAAACCAACTCAAAGTCAAAATCAAACACAGACCAAATGTGACCGTTAGTTTTCTGAATTAAAAAAAAATCCTCAAGTTCAAAAGGGGCATTTTGAAATAAAAAGTGTTTCTTCTGCTAGATGATTAAACACATTGAAATAAAAGCTCAGGATTATATCATCGGGGGGGTTGGGGTCACCATAAATGCACTGGTGTGTGAGGAGGGAGACCCTGTACTCAATCCTGAGTGAGACAGGAAGCCAGTGGAGTGATTTGAGGATGGGACTGATATGGTCGTATTTGCGCACTCTCATAAATACGACCTGTGACCTTAAATTATTCTGTGTTGCAGGTTCAGGCACGATGAACAGCATTATTCCCAAGAGCAAAACTAAAGGCACTGACTTCTGTGGAATGGGCGACTGGAATTATTATATAATCCGCTCTGATCTCGGCTCCTTTATGCAGTCAAGAAATTTAAATAAAGGTTATGACATCTCTATTTGGAGTCTGCACCCTGCCTGCCAAAATGGAGACCATTACGTTGGCGACTGGAATGGCTACTTTTACATCATCAAGGGCAATTCCTACCGCAGAGTCACCAACCTGGAGAAAGACAGCAATGCTGAAGTTTTCAGCCTTCATCCAAACTGCCAGGGTGGAGACCACTACCTTGCAACCACTAAGTATTTTTACATCATCTTCCAAGAAAAGGGCACTTATAGAAGAACAACAAACATGAATCACGACTCGGAAGCTGTAGAACATAACCTGCATCCCAACTGCAGAAACGGCCTCTATTACTGGGGCGTATATAATAACTTATCCTTCCTCAAGCCAGTCTCAGAGTGGGGAGTTGAGTTCTACACCGGTACCGACTTCAGCAAAGATGAGCGCGTTGGTGTCTATTCTGTTCATCCTGATGTTCTTAACTTCCTTCCTGGTGGGCTGTCAGTATCTATAGGCCCAGCCTTTGGCATTTGGGAGAATATTAAAACTATAACTAATGACAGCAATACTTCAGTGACATGGCAAAAGAAAATCAATAAAAAGGTTGGATACAATAAAGAGAAGATGTCCCAGATCACACACAACTGGAAGATAGCCGCGTCAGTCGCAGCTGAAACTGGAGGTCTTGCAAAGTTAATTGCGAAGGTTCAGTTCTCCTTTTCTGCAGAATATGGAGGTTCACACGTCAGCACTGAAAACGAAAGCTGGAACGAAGTGACTGAAGTGGAAGAACAACTCAGATTTGAGCTGAAGCCAAACGAGTCTGTATATCTGTGGCAGTGCAAACTGGGTCTCGGTAAAGAACCAGTGCTGTTCTGTCGTGATTTAAAGATTGACGATGAGCCAAACCCTCCAACTGAAGTCCCGCTGCCACCCGCACAATCATGAAAACATATCAGGATGGTTTAACTCCAAGAATAACCAAGTGTTTCAGTTAAATACGTTAATTATAACTTCTCAAGCAATTATTTAGATATATGCATCCATTGCTTTTTTGTTTAATATAGCAAATAGATTATTGAGTTACAGTCAATGTAATTACAAATTACATCACAATCCATTATGGTATTTTTGAAACTTTGTTTTTATGATTGAAAGAAACTGACATAAACCTACTTTAAATCTCATGAAATTCCTTCTTTAAATCTCACATATGTAACTCACTGCAGATCTTTCAATATGGAGGCTATATCAGGCTCTGGGACAGTTTTACTAGAAAAGAAATGCATGCTCAGTCTATATTAGTCTAAATGTAGTCATAGACATTTTCGTAGCATAATCAAAGTCTAAAGTGTTTTATTCACAAGTCATAAGTTTAGCTTTTAATATGCTTAATAAAGCTGAATACTGCTTTTAATGTCTTGGTGTTTTGACTGTCATTCTGTTTCTTTGCCAGAACACTGTATGTTTGACAAATCCACATTGCCAGCACACAGGCATCTGTTGTATGTTGGGAAATCAAAGAGTTGCACACTCACAACTGTTTGTTGGTTCTTTTGTAGCGTTGAATGTACATCTGATAATGTTAAAGGGTCTTTATGTAGAACTCAGAAACAGTTTATTATGCTTGTCAGACTGTACGAACATGATCCTCATGTCACACTGTAGGATCTCAGCTGTCTTTAATGTCAAACTGTACGACGATCAGACGCGCTAAAAACTCATACACGTTCTGTGACAGTAAGCAGCGTAATACCTGAAATGGTGGCTAACACAAAAATCTTGTGTTAATTTTGATTGTGGCTTGTCTTTATAATTGACTTGTCTTGTAATTATAGTGTACCATAAGGGAACAGTATGTTAAGTTTGGGGAATGAAGGGTTTAACAACCAGGAGAATAAATGCATTTTTTATACTGTAAGTATTTTAGAACTAAGGGGTTCTTATTCTACTATTATGATATATCAATCCTACATTTGGAAGCAATTTAGCAAAAACATACACTGCGTACCTTTTTGTAATAATGGTGTACCAATACATACTGTATAGGCTTTTTAAAAATGACAGGGTACATATCTATTCATTTATACAGTTTTTTTTTTTTTTTGGATAGCAAAAGTGCAGAAGTCTGGCTTACATGTTTCAAGGCAAGTAAAGCTATAACTATTACAAAAAAAAAAAAAAAAAAAATACTGGGAAATGTACTCTTGTTCCATGTAGTTACAGGGTAAGTAAAATAAAAATACATACACAATCTAATATTGTTATAGAAGAGGCTCCCCTACTGCCTCATCCGCACCACCGGAGGGATTCGTCTCCGGAATATTAATCATCACCGAACTCCAATTCCCATAATGCCTCTTACCTGGGACAGATTGCGCATACACCTGGATCTCATTCACACACACACATAAACCACTTCCACGCACCACACCAGTGTGAAGTCTTGATTTGCCTGGCTGTCATTTCTGAGCGTTTGTTTCCCATGGATTGATTGTTACCTTGACCCTGGACTGTGTACCCCGCTTCTGATTGTTCTCTGCCCGCCCCGACTTGGGTTGCTTACTGGACCTTGCTTCTCGCCGCCTGCCCCGACCATTGCCTGTGATCTGGTTTGTCTCTGCCTTGTCTCCGTTGCCCTGTTTACTACTGTTGATTCCTGCCTGTTTGACTACTCTAATAAAAGCTGCAAATGGATCTCCTTGAGTCTGCTGCATCATTACAAATATCACTGACTTGGAAACCCATATTTGAAAAACAACGTATTACAGTTGGTCTGAAGCGATAGTCTACAGTTTAAAAAGTTTAAAATATTGCAATTTTTCTTACAGACACCTATCGTTTGCCTTCAGAAGACATTGATCCATCCATTGGGGTCGTATGGATTACTGTAGTTATTGCAGTATGTGCTGTTTGATGCTCCAACTTTTAGGAACACATGAGCTTGCATTATATGCATTCCCATGATTTATTTTTCTAAAAACCTTCATTTGTGTTCATTTGAAGAAGGAAAGTCATATACATCTTGGATGGCTTGAGGGTAAAAGATGAGTAAATGGTGGGGATGTATTTCTGGGTGCACTGCATTTTTATTTAATACATAATACAGATTAGCAAGAGACATGATTTATTCTGCAGATTCATCAGTGGAAAGAAAGACAAAGAAGAGGAACAAAAGGAAGAAGCCAAGAAAGAGTAAAAAGGAGGGACAAAACATGTTACTTTCTGTGAAGATTTAAGCATTTGAAATGAACTGATTAAAAAGCAGTTTTAAACGAAAAAGAAATGTTGTAAATCTGATTGGAATTAAGTTGTTTTTCAAATAAAGGTTTCCGAGTCAGTGATATATGATTGTGTATGTATTTTTATTGTACTTACCCTGTAACTACATGAAACAACAGGGTAACATGTACCACTACATGAAACAAGAGTATCTTTCCCCAATATTTAAGCAAAAGTTGCAATAGTTTTAGTTTTCAGTGCACTTTTGTTAAAAGGATAACTGTATAAATTCAGATATGTACCCTGCAATTAAAAAAAAAACCTATACAGTATGTATTGGTACACCATTATTACAAAAAGGTACGCAGTGTATGTTCTTGCTAAATTGCTCCCAAATGTAAGACTGTTGTATCAGTAGAATAAGAACCCCTTAGTTCTAAAATACTTACAGTATAAATCATTTGTGAATTCTCCTGGTTGTTACCCCTTTATTCATCAAACGTTACATATTGTTCCCTTATACTTACATGCAAGTACTTTATAGGTACACTATAATTACTAAAAGTTACACTGTAAAATCGCTTTAATTACAAAGTAGTTTCCGGGGTGTAATCTAAAGCGTTACCAAAAAAACAAAGGTCGTCATAGGAGAAGTCACACTGCAGGACTGAGAGTCAAATCTTCGGCCACTGCCAGAATTCTGTCGGAGGTAAAAGTTTTATTGCAACCGTCATTAATTGGCTGTCAGTGAACATGTCAAACTAACGATCAAAGAGATCAGATTTTAGCCTAGGATCAGAGGAATCTTTTACAATTAGCCATGTTTCACTTAAACAAATGTAATTTAAATTTTATTCAGTTAGAAGTATATTAACTGGATCCAACTTTTGCATCAAACTCTGAATGTTTAAATGTCATAAGAAAAGAAGCTGCTGTCATTGTTTTGCTTTCTGAATTATGTATGGACCAGCCTCGACTTGCTTCCTCCATGTAGAGTTGGGAGTGATCAGCCTCGACTGTTTGGCTTCAATCTTCAACAGATTTGGCAACCAGGTCTAAAAGAAATCCTTTGGATTTTCCCCTAAACATAATGAGGAGGAGGTGGTGGAGGAAGAGGTGAAGAAAGAGGAAAAGGAAAAACAAGGGCAACAAGACAAGCAGTCTCAGATGAAGTTCATACCATTCTAGTTGACCATGTCCTTGGCTATGGTATGACTATGAGGGAGGCTGGGCAACGAGTACAGCCATAGGGTGCCAACTGTAGGGTAAGGCTAGATGTGATTCATCCTTAAAAAACACATTTAAATAGAATATCATGAAATAGTTATGTGTCACCTATCAACAACCTACACATCCCACCATAAACGCTCTTGTTATTGGTTATATTCACAAACCACTATAATTTGAACAGGCAAGTATATGCATGATTTGACATGGCAGCCAGTTTGAGTATCAAATAGCCTAACCATTGCCTTACCCCTAATGCAGCAAAACATAACTTTTCAAACTCTGAACGGATTATATATCATCTAAGCATGCATAAAAGCGCTCCTTTATAATCACTAAGCTGTCACTCATCTTAATTCATCACGATCTAAGTTCTGCTAATCGATTAAGCTGACTGTACAATAAATATCTCATTTAGCCTACATAATGTCTACAATGAGAATGTGTGCAGATCTCAGCACTGGACAAACACTCCGGCGTAAGTGGTGAGGGGATTCTAACTTAAACAAGTCTGATTGGCCATTGGGTTCAATAAATCATCAGATATGTTTGTGATTGGCTACATTGCTCAACGCAGCAAAAACACTTTGTAAATAGAAAAACCTATTTATATGAGTTTCGACGCTTTCAAGAGCACAATCACCAAATCTGTTTATCGGTTTATGATGAAAATATTCGCGAGAGTGCAGAATTCAGAAATTCAGAGTTCAGCTCGCGCACGGAACAAAACTCTGGGGCACGTTCAGGTTCAAAACGGTGCGCAACGTTTTGCTACGGTTTCCGGGTTGAACGTCATGTTTCCTGGAAACGGCGTGCACCGGTGTGCACCGGGGTTTGAGATACGTTTTCTCTTGTTTGGTGGGTGTGTCAGAACTGCAGTCCAATCAACGGCAACATGTATTTAAAGCACGCGGTATTAAAGTGAACTCGCACAATGGGTTCAAGGAAAGTAATTTACAAATGTGTTCGATGCAGCTCGGCATACGCAACAACTGAGGATATTACAGTTTGTCGTAAGTTTTATTGTAAAAATATAGGATATCAACATAATGATGTAGTTGTTTATATTTTTAGCTTCATTGCAAGTGTATGACATTTGGTATAGAAATAAACAATGGTAATTAAGTGCTTTTCCTAAAAATGAGAAAGAAAATACAGGGTATTAAAACAATATGAACTACAAATAAAGTCAGTATGTGAGGCTAAATAGATGTGTTTTAGTCTGAATTAGGTAAGATGTGTGCTTCCATTTCAGTTACAGCAATCCCTTCACTCGACTGGGAGGTTCTCTTGTGTTCTGGGTTCTCTGTTACAGTAACTGTAACATCGGGCATATTTTGTAGTATTAAACACATATTTATACCAACTTCATCAGGCTCCGAAAATTTTTCACAAAGAATGGCCTTCTCAGCTGCCATAGTTGCAACTCTTGCGGCATCAGAACAGTGTGTTCAACACATCACCGTTTCTGGTTAAAAAACGTTGTGCAAGGTTTTGTCGGGGCTGAACGCAGCCCTGGTGTTTCAGCGATTATCTTAAGGCCTCTGATTGGCCATTGCATCTCAACAGATCATGTGTGATTGGTTATAGTGCACAAAGCTGTAAAACGCGTAAAAAGTATGATGTAACATAAGCAGATCTAAATTTAATGCTGCAAGCCCACAATCAACACTTTATTTCATTTTCACTTTATTACTAGATTTAGATTAAATGTGCAGGTGCATTTTTGGCCCAATCCCCCGTACATTTTTGACCTGTGGCCAGGGGAAGGCTAAGCCTTAATCATCTAAATCCAGGTTATAAAACCTGATAAAAGTGTGCGGAGAGAACCAACCTGCTGCCACACTCCACATATCTTCCAAATATATTCCAAAGTCTGTGATGAGATGACCCAACACCTGTGATGAGATGACCCAACACCTGTGATGAGATGACCCAACACCTGTGCAGAGATGACCCGACACCTGTGATGAGATGACCCAACACCTGTGGTGAGATGACCCAACACCTGTGGTGAGATGACCCAACACCTGTGATGAGATGACCCAACACCTGTGATGAGATGACCCAACACCTGTGATGAGATGACCCAACACCTGTGAAGAGATGACCCAACACCTGTGATGAGATGACCCAGCACCTGTGATGAGATGACCCAACACCTGTGAAGAGATGACCCAACATCTGTGAAGAGATGACCCAACACCTATGATAAGATGACCCAACACCTGTGAAGAGACAGTGCCATCTCCTGCGAAGACTTCAGATGACTCAAACTCTGAATCAAAATACACCAATGTTATATTTTCTAAATGTCATCATCATTTGTTAATAAACAAGTATTCGTTACTTCAATGAGCTCATTGTTTCTGCATTAATTTATTACATTGTTTAAATTAATTTTTTTCCCCGCTAACTGTAATTGTAATGTGGACTCCTGCACTTTCTGTAAAGCTGCTTTGAAATTATGTGTATTGTGAAAAGCGCTATACAAATAAACTTGAATTGAATTGCTGTTAAAATATAAAATACAAACATACACATGTAGTAAAAATTGTAATGGAAATTACTTACAGTAAAATACATAAAATGTTGTGTTAGGAAAGCTTTTCTTTATTTCCCCAGTCCACATTAGAGTATATTGACAAAGTGAATTACTCATTGAAATTTTGAAAATACAGTGTAAGAAATGACCTGTTCTGTTCTCTGAATGTTTGATTATGGTGGCCACAGAGAACCGGCTCATTATGTTGAACTCTTTGTCCTTCCATGGACAAGAACATGGTTTATCACAGTAGCTCTAATTTAATCTGAGATTACCATTCTTGCTCTTGGTCCACCAGCTCGTGTACACACTCTTCCTCCACCTCTCATATTGTTATCTACTGTTGATGGATGCATCTGTGCACCTGGAACTGGCTTACATGTTGTACCTTCTGATCACATAATTAGAAAAAGTGATTAAAACTATTTTAAATTGTTGTGTGTAAACGAAGACAGGTGTGTCACTAGCTTTTTTTCTGTTTAGTGTTTTGGTAAAGTTCATCACACTGCAAATTGGGTTTTAGTGAGTCAGGATGTGTTTGGTGTTTTGTAAAGAGTGCATGAGATTTGGAAAGTGTCTGCCTGAACTTGCTCAAGGTTTTGCAGAAAGAGTGATTTATTCGACAAATTGGTTTAGGAATAGAGAATTTGATTCAGAGGGTGTTTAGGGGTTTAGTGTTTTAGCAATTCAGAAAAACTGTAATATAAATCTTTACTATCACTTTTATCAATTTAACACATCATTGCTGAATATTCACGAGTTCCTTTGCCCATATACTCTCTAAGCTAATAAGGTTAGGTGTATTTGGCTTGCTGTCCGCAGTGGAGGAGGTAGAGGGACGCCAGAACAGCTGATGCCAGAGCGAGGTGAGCGGATGCTTATATGATGCCTGAGTTCTGCAGGTGGAGCTGGGGAGGTGGAGGGACGCAGAACAACTAATGCCAGAGCGAGGTGAGTGGATGCTTATATGATGCCTGAGTTCTGCAGGTGGAGCTGGGGAGGTGGAGAGACGCAGAACAGCTGATGCCAGAGCGAGGTGAGCAGATGCTTATATGATGCCTGAGTTCTGCAGGTGGAGCTGGGGAGGTGGAGAGACGCAGAACAGCTGATGCCAGAGCGAGGTGAGTGGATGCTTATATGATGCCTGAGTTCTGCAGGTGGAGCTGGGGAGGTGGAGAGACGCAGAACAGCTGATGCCAGAGCGAGGTGAGTGGATGCTTATATGATGCCTGAGTTCTGCAAGTGGAGCTGGGGAGGTGGAGGGACGCAGAACAGCTGATGCCAGAGCGAGGTGAGTGGATGCTTATATGATGCCTGAGTTCTGCAGGTGGAGCTGGGGAGGTGGAGAGACGCAGAACAGCTGATGCCAGAGCGAGGTGAGCGGATGCTTATATGATGCCTGAGTTCTGCAGGTGGAGCTGGGGAGGTGGAGAGACGCAGAACAGCTGATGCCAGAGCGAGGTGAGTGGATGCTTATATGATGCCTGAGTTCTGCAGGTGGAGCTGGGGAGGTGGAGAGACGCAGAACAGCTGATGCCAGAAGGAGGTGAGCAGATGCTTATATGATGCCCGAGTTCTGCAGGTGGAGCTGGGGAGGTGGAGAGACGCAGAACAGCTGATGCCAGAGCGAGGTGAGCGGATGCTTATATGATGCCTGAGTTCTGCAGGTGGAGCTGGGGAGGTGGAGAGACGCAGAACAGCTGAGGCCAGAGCGAGGTGAGTGGATGCTTATATGATGCCTGAGTTCTGCAGGTGGAGCTGGGGAGGTGGAGGGACGCAGAACAGCTGATGCCAGAGCGAGGTGAGCGGATGCTTATATGATGCCTGAGTTCTGCAGGTGGAGCTGGGGAGGTGGAGGGACGCAGAACAGCTGATGCCAGAGCTAGTGAGCGGATGCTTATATGATGCCTGAGTTCTGCAGGTGGAGCTGGGGAGGTGGAGGGACGCAGAACAGCTGATGCCAGAGCGAGGTGAGCGGATGCTTATATGATGCCTGAGTTCTGGAGGTGGAGCTGGGGAGGTGGAGGGACGCAGAACAGCTGATGCCAGAGGGAGGTGAGTGGATGCTTATATGATGCCTGAGTTCTGCAGGTGGAGCTGGGGAGGTGGAGGGACGCAGAACAGCTGATGCCAGAGCGAGGTGAACGGATGCTTATATGATGCCTGAGTTCTGCAGGTGGAGCTGGGGAGGTGGAGGGACGCAGAACAGCTGATGCCAGAGCGAGGTGAACGGATGCTTATATGATGCCTGAGTTCTGCAGGTGGAGCTGGGGAGGTGGAGGGACGCAGAACAGCTGATGCCAGAGCGAGGTGAGCAGATGCTTATATGATGCCTGAGTTCTGCAGGTGGAGCTGGGGAGGTGGAGGGACGCAGAACAGCTGATGCCAGAGCGAGGTGAACGGATGCTTATATGATGCCTGAGTTCTGCAGGTGGAGCTGGGGAGGTGGAGGGACGCAGAACAGCTGATGCCAGAGCGAGGTGAGCAGATGCTTATATGATGCCTGAGTTCTGCAGGTGGAGCTGGGGAGGTGGAGGGACGCAGAACAGCTGATGCCAGAGCGAGGTGAGCGGATGCTTATATGATGCCTGAGTTCTGCAGGTGGAGCTGGGGAGGTGGAGGGACGCAGAACAGCTGATGCCAGAGCGAGGTGAGCGGATGCTTATATGATGCCCGAGTTCTGCAGGTGGAGCTGGGGAGGTGGAGGGACGCAGAACAGCTGATGCCAGAGGGAGGTGAGTGGATGCTTATATGATGCCTGAGTTCTGCAGGTGGAGCTGGGGAGGTGGAGAGACGCAGAACAGCTGATACCAGAGGGAGGTGAGTGGATGCTTATATGATGCCTGAGTTCTGCAGGTGGAGCTGGGGAGGTGGAGAGATGCAGAACAGCTGATGCCAGAGGGAGGTGAGTGGATGCTTATATGATGCCTGAGTTCTGCAGGTGGAGCTGGGGAGGTCGAGAGACGCAGAGCAGCTGATGCCAGAGGGAGGTGAGTGGATGCTTATATGATGCCTGAGTTCTGCAGGTGGAGCTGGGGAGGTGGAGAGATGCAGAACAGCTGATGCCAGAGCGAGGTGAGCGGATGCTTATATGATGCCTGAGTTCTGCAGGTGGAGCTGGGGAGGTGGAGGGACGCAGAACAGCTGTTGCCAGAGCGAGGTGAGCGGATGCTTATATGATGCCTGAGTTCTGCAGGTGGAGCTGGGAGGTGGAGAGACGCAGAACAGCTGATGCCAGAGGGAGGTGAGTGGATGCTTATATGATGCCTGAGTTCTGCAGGTGGAGCTGGGGAGGTGGAGAGACGCAGAACAGCTGATGCCAGAGCGAGGTGAGCGGATGCTTATATGATGCCTGAGTTCTGCAGGTGGAGCTGGGGAGGCGGAGGGACGCAGAACAGCTGATGCCAGAGCGAGGTGAGTGGATGCTTATATGATGCCTGAGTTCTGCAGGTGGAGCTGGGAGGTGGAGAGACGCAGAACAGCTGATGCCAGAGGGAGGTGAGTGGATGCTTATATGATGCCTGAGTTCTGCAGGTGGAGCTGGGGAGGTGGAGAGACGCAGAACAGCTGATGCCAGAGCGAGGTGAGCGGATGCTTATATGATGCCTGAGTTCTGCAGGTGGAGCTGGGGAGGTGGAGGGACGCAGAACAGCTGATGCCAGAGCGAGGTGAGCGGATGCTTATATGATGCCTGAGTTCTGCAGGTGGAGCTGGGGAGGTGGAGGGACGCAGAACAGCTGATGCCAGAGGGAGGTGAGTGGATGCTTATATGATGCCTGAGTTCTGCAGGTGGAGCTGGGGAGGTGGAGAGACGCAGAACAGCTGATGCCAGAGGGAGGTGAGTGGATTCTTATATGATGCCCGAGTTCTGCAGGTGGAGCTGGGGAGGTGGAGAGACGCAGAACAGCTGATGCCAGAGCGAGGTGAGCGGATGCTTATATGATACCGCGGTTAACTGAAAGATTAGATGGTTCACTCCTGCCGAAATTACGCTGTGAACTTCACAAAGTGTTCATTTCTTTCCAAAAAAAAAGAAAGAAAGAAAAATATCAACTGACCCCAAACTTTTGAACGGAAGTGTATACTGTTACAAAAGATGGTGTTTTTTTTAACTTTTCATTCATCAAAGAATTCAAAAAAAAAAAAAAAAATCACATAAGCAGCACAATGTGGATCCAACATTGATAATGAATCATATCATACTGATTTCTGAAGGATCATGTGACACTGAAGACTGGAGTAATGATGCTGAAAATTCAGGTTTGATCACAGGAATACATAACACTTCATAATATTATAATAGAAAACCATTATTTTATTATAGTAATAATATTTTACAATATTGCTGTTTTTTTTCCCTGTATTTTTGAGCATATTAATGCAGGGTTGATGAGCATAAGAGACTTAAAAAAAAGTGATTTTTCCAAACTTTTGATCGGTACTGTCTACATTTGTTGTGTTCATCAAGTGAACCACAAGCAACACATGTTGCATATTACTGGATTTTGTAGTATTGGTTTGAATTGATCTCACCAGTGTGTAAGACTACACTCACCTAAGGATTATTAGGAACACCATACTGATACTGTGTTTGACCCCCTTTCGCTTTAGAACTGCCTTAATTCTACGTGGCATTGATTCAACAAGGTGCTGAAAGCATTCTTTAGAAATGTTGGCCCATATTGATAGGATAGCATCTTGCAGTTGATGGAGACTTGTGGGATGCACATCCAGGGCACGAAGCTCCCGTTCCTCCACATCCCAAAGATGCTCTATTGGGTTGAGATCTGGTGACTGTGGGGGCCATTTTAGTACAGTGAACTCATTGTCATGTTCAAGAAACCAGTTTGAAAGGATTCGAGCTTTGTGACATGATGGGTACATGGTGGCCATAAAGGGATGGACATGGTCAGAAACAATGCTCAGGTAGGCCGTAGCATTTAAACAATGCCCAATTGGCACTAAGGGGCCTAAAGTGTGCCAAGAAAACATCCCCCACACCATTACACCACCACCACCAGCCTGCACAGTGGTAACAAGGCATGATGGATCCATGTTCTCGTTCTGTTTACACCAAATTCTGACTCTACCATCTGAATGTCTCAACAGAAATCGAGACTCATCAGATCAGGCAACATTTTTCCAGTCTTCAACTGTCCAATTTTGGTGAACTCTTGCAAATTGTAGCCTCTTTTTCCTATTTGTAGTGGAGATGAGTGGTACCCGGTGGGGTCTTCTGCCGTTGTAGCCCATCCACCTCCACCACCTTATTTTATTAATCATATAGACACTGGTTTGTAACGGGAATACTTCTACCGCTCTCTGGTTAATCATAATGAATCAGAAGCCTCACACATTCAGAAATAAACTCCTCAAATCTGGGTGAATCTCGTGATTGGCCTATTTTTATGCCAGAACAGTGAACTCTGCTAAAAACCTTGTATTGAACTATTGTTTGAGCTGTTATTCAAGTCTTCTGTTTTAGTTCATTTAAAGTTTTTAAAAAACATTCAATTGTCCACACAGCCTAAATGTAATGCTTATTTAAAGTCCCCCTGTGCTGAAAATCCAGCTTTTAATGTTGTTTATGTCTATGTGGTGTTTTTAATATGCTTCAACACAACCCACGTGTAAAATCATGTCAACACCATTGCTGAGTATTTTCTCAAAATTGCAGTGAACCAAAGCTTATCAAGAACAAATTTTATAGGCAAACCTATTTTAAGACACGATGACATCTTTTTCCAAGGAAAAAACCCTTAAATATGCAATTTGATGATCAAAGAAGAGTTTTAAGGGATAAAATTGATTGACTACAGGGAGACTTTAAAGTGGAGCATAAAGTATTTGTTGCGGTATTCACATCCAGAGATGAGAATTGTGAGGGTGAGGGAAGAGAAGATGACGCAGCAGAGGAAAGATGGGAAGGAGAAAGTGAACGCAGGTTTCGTCTGAAAGTAACTGGTAGGGGGGTTGGTGGAGCATGGGTAGTGAGTTGTAGATTGAAAGTAATGAGGAAATGAGCTGAAACGTGGAGAGGTTTCACCAAAATGTTGTCTGTGATGCAATTGCATGTGTAAACCAGGTCCAGTTGGTTGCCTGACTTGTGAGTACCTGTGGTGATGAGCCGTTTGAGATCGAATGAGGCTAGGAGAGAGATGAAGTCTGTTGCTGTTACGGCTTCTCTAGATGAATGTTGAAATCACCAAAGACTACAAGTGGGATGCCATCCTCAGGGATTCCCAGTTCCCTGGGGGGCGATAAATAACTACAATATGGATCTTAAAGGGAGTTGTAAGTGTAATAGCATGATATTCAAATGAGTTGTTATTGCATAGGGAAGAGAGAGTTGAGTATTTCCAGTTGTTAGAAATGAGAAGACCAGTACCCCCACCCCTCCCAGCCTGGCGAGGGGTGTTGGAGAAAGAGAAGTTCCTAGAAAGATCAGGCCTTTCCTAACTGAGCATGCAACACAACTTCTTGTCCAGGCCCTGATTATTTCTAGGCTTGATTACTGCAATGCTCTTCTAGCTGGTCTTCCATCATGTGTTACTAAACCTCTACAAATGATCCAGAATGCTGCTCCTCGTCTTGTCTTCAACGAGCCCAAAAGGGCCCAAGTCACTCCGCTGTTCATCTCCCTGCATTGGCTACCACTCGCTGCTCGAATCAAGTTCAAGGCCCTGACACTTGCTTACAGATTGTCCACCGGCTCAGCTCCCTCATAATTTCCCTGACAGCATTCAAAAGACAACTGAAAACTCATCTCTTCCGTGAGCACTTAACATAAAAAAATAAAAAAATAAAAATAAAAAAAACACTAACCTTTTTCTTGAAATCTTCGCTTGTCTGGTTTATGCTACTCTGAGCAATGTTTGAACTTTGTATTCTGAGCACTTCTTGCGTTGTTTTTGCCTCTCCATGATGACTCGCTTGGTTTAATCCTCAAATGTAAGTCACTTTGGATAAAAGCGTCTGCTAAATGACTAAATGTAAATGTAATGTAAATGTCCTGGCTCGGTGGAGTTGCGCAGGTACAGTCACAGGTCTTTACCCGAGTCGGTCTTCACACGAGAAGGCTGAACACGAGAGCTGCACGCTTCCGCTGACGCTTCCGTGACAGCGCGCATACAACATATATATAATGCTTTCAAACGCTTGAGTGAGGACAGCTGTCCCAGCCCTTGCAATTAGCACAGCAAAAGCAAATATATTCCGAAAATGGGAGAAACCTAAACTAGCAGTTGGCCAGCAATACACTTAAGAGCAATACAATATAAACACTTTTGAGACGCGGCTGTTATTCAAAATATGAACGCGTCTAATTAAAATACAGATTTTTGTGAGGTTAAAAATTACAATTAAGCAGAGAATTGAAAATAGACCTACCTAGTGACAAATAGTAAACAAAGCAATAGGTGAAACTCGATATTAATAAAAAAACACTTATGCGCTCTCGCTGTTCACAGACTGACCGCTTGTCCTGATACATCATCTTTTGATATCAACATTTGAAGTCACTAACATAACTAAAAAATCATAACTAGTCATAACTAATAAAACATAGGGACATGGATAAAACACAGGAGAAATACTATAAACATTTGGGAAAGTTTGTGGGTAAGAATGGAGTAAATGTCCTTTGTGTATAGGAAGTTTGTCTCTATTGTCTCTGACCGGATGGCTTGTGGTGTCGGGTCTGCTGTGCTGTCTTTGAGGGTTGCAGACACAGTCTCTTGCTGAGATCGTTCAGGAGAGCAGAGGCAGAGGTGTCAAGTAACGAAGTACAAATACTTCATTACTGTACTTAAGTAGAGTTTTTAGGTATCTTTACTTTACTCTACTATTTATTTTTTTGCCAACTTTTTACTTCTAGTCCTTACATTTAAACGTAATTATCTGTACTTTCTACTCCTTACATTTTAAAAACAAGCTTGTTACTCTAGTTTCGGATTTTTTTTTTTCAACGCCAGATAGACTGATTTCGAGCGTCATTGGATGAGGCACAAAAACCCATAACATTCAGAGATGTCATTGGTGTGTGGGCTGTCCATCTTTTCTGCGCATATGGCACGAAACGAAGTGCACGTTCAAACCGCGGCAAATGTGTCAGAAAGAGATTCAGTTGGCAAGAGCATGATGTCTGGCGAAATGTCCGAAGCGTCTGAAAGCACAGGCGAGAACGTTGGTATAGTTCTAGTGATGGTGACCAGGAAAACCTTCCAAATCCCTGGCCTTACCTCAAATAATTGTTTGAAATCTTCTCGTAGAGAATGCACTGCAAACTTTGTGAACCAAAGAACCATGTACTTTTGGCTTTCAAGAACTCGCCTTCCAATTTGAAGAAACATGTAGAGGTAAGCTGTTTTCTTTGTTATTATTATATGAATTCATTTTAGAGTAGGCCTAGGCTAATATTGGTCGATTTACAATGTTTGCTTTGGCTGCTTTGGCTTGGCTAGCATACCGAGACATGCTTTGGGGCTAGCAGTACGTTGCCTACTGAAGAGTCCCAAGTTAGCAGTTAGCCTGTATTAGTTTGGTCATGTTTGAAAATATGCTGGCGTGTGTTGCTGCAAAGTGCTGCGGGAAACCCTGTAATACTAAGCTATTAATATTCAGTATGTATTAGGGCTGGAATGGTATATGTATTCGTATTGAACCGAAACGGTACGGGCGTCACAGTTCGGTGCATGAATATACACGTAGAATACACGGTATACAAATAAATAAAACTTGCGTGCAAATTAATTAATCTAATGCAGACCTACTGTTAGATAAGGGGGTTCTTTAGGGACACCTAATCTGTAGCTCCGAGAGAGAAAGAGAGAGAGAAAGAGAGAGAGAAAGAGAGAGAGAGAGAGAGAGAGAGAGAGAAAGAGAGAGAAAGAGAGAGAGAGAGAGAGAGAGAGAGAGAGAGAGAGAGAGATACACACGTGATCAAAAAGTCGCAAACTGTTTACTTATATTTGTGTGTTTGTGTGAGGCGCAGGTGCAAATTAATTAATCTAATGCAGACCTACTGTTAGATACGGGGGTTCTTTAGGGACACCTAATCTGTAGCTCCGAGAGAGAAAGAGAGAGAGAGAGAGAGAGAGAGAGAGAGAGAGAGAGAGAGAGAAAGAGAGAGAAAGAGAGAGAATTTGAATTTTGAAAAGCACTTTATTCACAATAATTTGCACAACGCTTACAATAAATACACAATAAATTAACAAATAAAATCAATAAATAAACCAACACACATTAAAGCAACACACAAGGAGAAAAAAAACTACAAAGAAAACACTAAATCCTCTTCAGAAACCACACACAATGCTCCATAACTGCACCAAATCATCTCAAAAGTTGATAAATCTTCCATAGTTTTATAAAACTTAAAATCAATCAAAACTCTTGATTTAACCAACATTGAAAAAACCTCAGTGATGCTTTGGCAAGGCTTTTGCTCTATTTTATTTTTCCTACTAGTATATATTGCCAGTTTTGCTTGTCCCAAAATAAAATTCAGCAATTGACAAACATACCTCTTGTTCCGACTATATTTAAACCCCAGAATGAAAGTTTTTTCAGAAAAAGACTCTTTACAACAGCTGAATATTTCTTTTAACAACCTAAATAATCGTTCTAATCTAGAACATTGCATAAAAGCATGAAAAACTGTTTCCCTTTGAGAACAAAAGGGACATTCGGAACTAACTTCTGGATTTAAAACAGAAATAAATGAGTTTACAGCAATGATACCGTGAAGGATTCTCCACTGTAAATCCCCTGCCCTCTTCGATAATGGCGGCTTATACAGAGATCTCCACTCAGGTTTTACATTTTCATCCAGCCCAAAAAAACAGCGCCATGACGTATCAACCTTTCTTTCAAAATGTGTCTTGTTAAAAACCATAACACACGCTCTATACAAAAAATTACCGTTAGTTGTCAAAAAGTCCAACCACAAATATTGCCAATTCTTTAAAAAAAAAACCTGTACACCCATCAAGATTAGGTAAAAACTTTAGACAAGGAAAAAAATCTTGAGCATTAGGAGTGCTTGACCCAGAGTGGTAATCCTCTAACATTTGTCTCTCTTCATCTGTGAGAGTTGATCTCAATTTAAACAAATAAAAAGAAACAAGACGAACAGATCTAATACCCAAAAAAAGGGATGCCATCTCTGCGTTCTCCAAATTTGAGCCAGCCACCGTCAACATCTGTCCTAAAGTGACAGTCCTGGATTTTTGGAGAGCATAACTAAACCCATGTAAATTGCAATTGTTCGTTATATCCAGACGTGCTCCAAGTATCAAGGGTTCCTCTAGCAGCCAATGAAGTGAGTATGAACTTTCGGCCTTTTGAATGCGAAACAAACTCCACACTTTAAAAAGGTTTTTATAAAAGTACGGCATCTTCGAAAAGTCCATTTTTAAAGGGTTCATCAAAAAAAGGTGTTTGTCCAATCCAAACCCCCCAAAGTTTTGCAATATGGCACAGGCAACAGCCCTCCAACTCACATCAGATGCACCATCAAAAAGTCTCTGTAAAAACTGCAACCGAAAAGCAGCGGTTCGGCTTTGTAAGTTCATGAGTCCTTGTCCACCTTCTTCCTTGGGCAGAAATAAAACACTCTGTTGTACCCAATGTAATTTGTCCCAGAAAAAGTCCACAAGAACCGCTTGAGTTTTCGCTAAAAGCTGCTTTGGAGGATCCACACAAGCCAACCTATGCCACAGGGAGGATGCAACAAGATTATTTACAACAAGAGTGCGCCCTCTGTAAGACATATTTGGAATCAACCATTTCCATTTTTCCAGACGCCCCTTAATTTTTTCACCCACCCCTTCCCAATTTTTCTGTTAAGTTACATCATCACCCAAAAAAACACCTAGATATTTTATCCCTCTTTTACCCCAAATTAACCCATCAGGAAGGTTTGGTTTGCCATCAACCCACTGACCAACCAACAGTGTCTCACACTTTGTCCAATTTACCTTAGCAGAGGATAACAACATAAAATCTTTCATTAAATTAAGTAAAATTTGTACATCATTTTGTCCACTGATTAAAACCATCACATCATCGGCATAAGCTGACAAGACAATGTTATTTTTACAATTGGGTAAGCATAAACCACACACCTTTTTTCTTATTTGTTGTAACAATGGTTCAATGGCCAAAGAATAAAGCATCCCAGATAACGAACACCCTTGTCTTATTCCTCTTTGAGCCTGGAACGGAGCGCATAAGCCGCCATTTATCTTCTGTACACTCTCAACTTCACTATAGAGTACTTTGACCTTATCTATGAAACCTTGATTAAAAGCAAAAGCTCTCAAAGTTCCCCACAAATAGGAATGTTCAACACGGTCAAAGGCTTTTTCCTGATCCAAAGAGATCAACCCAACGTCTAAATTTAACAATTTTGAAACTTCTAATACATCACGAATCAATGAAATGTTATCAAACATAGATCTACTACGAACACAATAGGTCTGGTCCGGATGGATGACCTGGTCCAACACTCCAGCCAGTCTGTTAGCTAAAGCCTTGGAGAGCAGTTTATAATCGCTGCAAAGAAGTGAGACGGGGCGCCAGCTCTTTATCTCAGTGAGATCTCCTTTTTTTGTTATGAGGGTGATTATCGCCCTGCGACAACTCAACGGCATCATACCTTCCGACAGGCTGTCATTCAGTACCTGTAATATATCCACTCCCAGCTCCTTCCAGAATGATTTGTAAAAATCAACTGGGAGACCATCAACTCCTGGAGCCCTCCCAGACTCCATGCCTTGAAGGGCCTTATACAGCTCTCCCAGGCTCAACGCACCTGAAAGGGCTGCATTACCCTCTTCAGACATCTGGGGTAAGGAAGTGAAAAAGGCATTTCCTTCATTACGCCCCGACTCAAACTCACTTCTGTATAACTTCTGATAAAAACCAACTGCTCTCCTCCGGATATCAACAGGGTCTGTTAACAACCCCCCATTCTCAGAGCGCAATGCTTGAATTAAACATCTTTTCCCATTTTTTTTCTCAAGGCTAAAAAAATATTTGGACGGCGCATCCATTTGAGCTATACTTTGAAATCTTGACCGGACCAGTGCCCCTTGTATTCTATATCCCAGTAGATCATCTAACCGAGCCTTTTTCCTCAATCCAATTTCTAAATAGAACTTATCTCCAGTAGATTCAGCTAACTGTTGACATTTATTTATTTCAGTTTCTAAATTCTCCAAAGATCTTCTTATCTCTCTAGTTACGTTGTGAGTGCACTGGTGACAGAACTGTCGAATTTGAACCTTGCCAAAGTCCCACCACTGTTGTAATGATTTAAATTCGTGCTTTGTATATCTGTAATTCTCCCAAAAAAACGTAAAAGAATCCCTAAAAAACTTGTCACTCAGCAGAGAAATATTAAGATGCCAGTAAGTACTCCTAGGTTTTAGAGAGTTTAAAATAAAATTACATTTCACCATTCCATGATCTGAGAAACCTATGGGAATAACTGAATATTTAATAAAAATATTAAGATGATGCTTAAACCCGTAAACTCTGTCCAATCTAGCAAAAGATATTATATTATCTCTTGCATGAACCCAAGTATATTGTCTCTCAGTTCCATTTAATTGCCTCCAGATATCACATAATTCATGCTGCTTAATTATGCGAATGAGACGTTTTTGGGAAGGCAAATGAGGTTCAATGTGGTTTCTATCCAGTACGTGTGCAGTACAATTAAAATCACCCCCCAAAAATAAATATTCTTCAGAAGAACAGTTTTGCAAGGTAGAACATAATGTGTCTAAAAAAAGCATCCTTTCAACTACAGCAGTTGGAGCATAAACGCAGATAAAAACAAACACATTATTTTCAAAACAGGCTCTTACTTTTAAAAGTCTGCCTTTGATGATTTCATCAAAATCATACGAAATTGGACTAAAGCTTTTTGCAAACATAACGGCAACTCCACCACTTGTTGAAGTATGATGGCTCAAAACAGAAATGCCCTCAAACTCTCTTGCCCAATCAGCAGCGTTTTTACCATCACTGTGTGTTTCTTGTAACAAGATAACATCGAGGTTCTTCTGTTTCATCACTTCATTCAACATGGCTCTTTTCCTAATGTCTCTGGCACCGTTCACATTCAAGGTAGCCAAGCGTACTTCACTCATGGCAAAGGTACACAGAAAGAAGAAAAACAGCCCTCCAACACACAACCGATCATTAGAAGTCATATCTCTTAATCTTTTAAACATCATTTTTACTCAACTCCTTGTCTAAACTCCTTACAATCTTCTTCAAACGATACACTTCTCTATTATTAAAACAACCTTCTGTCATTAGGCTTCTCGTTTTTTCGACAAACTGCTTAATATCAGGGAAAAATTCTTGAACACAGACACCTCTTTTGTTTTTCGTTGCCTTAAGAAACAACTTTATGTCCTCATTATTATAACTTCGTCCAGAAAAATCGCTTTGGGAAAGCACTACACTGGAGTCAGACGACTCACTGTCACTTTCAGTCTCCTGATCCTCACTACCCTGCACATCACTTATCTAGTAAGCTTTTTCCCCCTGCGATTGACCAAATTTTTTCCTCTTTTGGGGCACTTTAAACATATTTTTTTCTATCTCTGAAGCAACACAATCCATCTCACAACCCCCCGGCAAAAACGGCAATGTCCTATTCTCTGTAACACCACATTGTTTCTCTTCTGTGTTCCCAGAGAACTGTACCCCAATCACTTTTCCATCATTACTAGTAGTTGTTGCATCGCGTATCATACCTGTGTGCTCTCGATACGTCGAGGTTGAGCCAGCCTCAGCGAAGCCAGCAGCGTCCAGCCCCTCACCGCGGGGATCTTTCCCCCACGACCACCGACTCCGTCTCAGCCCGGCTCACCCCCGGCGCCTCACAGTTCAACAAAACAGCCTCAGTTGCTTCACTCGTACCGGGAACAGCATTAACATTGTTTTCCTTATTAACTTCATTTTCCTTTAATTTATCTGGACAATTCCGAATTAAATGTCCTGATTTGCCACAACCGAAACACTTTGATTTCGCGGTTGTAACAAATATCACGTACTCAAATCCATCCACTCGAAAATTAAGTGAGAATTCTAACTCGGCATCATCTTTAGCTATCATATATGCGAAACGCCTAAAAGAAACAACGTGTTTCAAAAGAGGGGATTCGCTACTGATCGCAATTTTTTTGATTGGGGATACCAGTTTTCCGTAACGAGACAACGCCTGAGTTAATATTTCATCACTAAGAAACGGAGGAACATTGGATAAAGTAACTCTCTTTGATGGCAGTAAGAGGGGAAGCACAGAGACAAATTCATCGCCGATTACAATTCCATGCTCAACTAATTAATTTGCCTTATCGATACTGTTGAGGAAAATCACCATGGCATTATTCATTCTAGAGGCAGATACAATACACTCGTGCCCCACAACTACTCCAACAGCCATGCAACATTCCTCAACGCCTGCCGCGGACGCCACTTTAACCGCATGGCGCCGCGTGAGTGAACCCAAAATCTGCACACTTTGGGCCGCCATGTTTCCCTGATAAATCAGGTAGCACGAGGCCCCAAAGATCAAAAACAAAAAATAAATAAAAATTAAAGACGAACCCTCCTCCCAAGAAAACACACAACAAAAATAACAGGAAAAAAAGAGAGAAAATGATTCACTCAGGTAATCCACTCACGTCCCACACTCGCACCCAACAATCACACCGGAAGTGAGAGAGAGAGAGAGAGAGAGAGAGAGAGAGAGAGAGAGAGAGAGAGAGAGAGAGAGAGAGAAAGAGAGACACACGTGATCAAAAAGTGTGTTTGTGTGAGGCGCAGGTGCGATCGAACAGTGGAAACATAAGAACATACTCCATCGTTTTGTTTATACAGGGCATCATTCAAACTGCAAATGTGTTACTGTTAATTGTCATTTTAAGGAAAACAAATATATTAATCTGAAATGTAGCAAATTAATTTAATTCATTCAGGTACAAAATTACTTTTTGTCTTTTTATTAATTTAATTAATAAACTAAAGTTTTTGATGGGACTCAGGGAATAATGCACAACAAAGATGTATACCACTGCCACAAATACACTCACTGCACATACAAAATGTACATTCTTGCACTCTCCTATTCTCCTAGTGCCATGTGCAAAACTTTGCTTTTGTTTTTGGTAGTGTTTCTCTGTATACAGTATATGAGTTACTCCATGTTTTGAAGGGGTTTCTTTTGCATAGGTTTGAAGTCTCAGTTTGAAGTCTCTGTCTCTCTTTTTGTCCACCCACACTCAAATGTATGCAGTATATTTCTCTCCTTAACACGCACTGACAAGCACACTCCTTAATATACAGGCACTCAAGTCACAGTCATTTGCTGCTAAATTAATGTTCTGATAGTTTTGCCGGCCAGGGTATGTCTTGAATATTACTACCTCAGTTTGAAAGTCTATTTGCATTCCAATAAAGTTTGAGGAAAACATGCCCATCGAGTTTGTTGTGATAGCATTATGTTTTTTTGATATGTTTCACTGTGTCTTGGGATCCATGTAGCACTAATCAGTTGTTAAATTAAGCTTCTATTTCTAACAGTTGTGTCAATGATACGAGGTCCAACGAGTCTAGTGTTAAGCGTTTTTTTCCCCCGTTTTTTTTTCTTAGGGTTACTTTACACTTTTTTACTTTAAGTATGTTTTAGAGCCTATACTTTTTCACTTTAACTTGAGTAAAGAAGTTGAGTTGATACTTCCACTTTTACCAGAGTCTTTTTAAACACCAGTATATCTATACTTCTACTTGAGTGACAAAAGTGTGTACTTTTGACACCACTGAGCAGAGGTCATAGCGGTCTTTGAAGAGAACTGGTTTGAGGGCCGATGACAACAGGGGAGAGGGGGAAGGTTTTATGATATCTAGAGCATTTTGGATTAAGTCTATTCGTGTCACGTTCACCGTCGATCTCTGCACTACATTTCCCAGAATCCTTTGGCACACCTGCAATCACTCTCCTCTGAATTATCACCCGCACCTGTTCCCAATCAGCTACCTCGTCACCCAGCTCTATAAAACTCTCACGCACACTTCAGTCTTTGTCAAGCCTCCAACAGGAAGAGACCATAACCCACTGTCACCCGAAGTCTCCAAGCCAGCCTGTAGAACCATCACGTAACTATACTCACCTTTGAAATACTCACCTCTGTATCCTTGTCCCGTTGTTCCCAGTAGTCCTGCCTGGTCCCACGTTCCCCGAGTCCTGGAGATTTGTCTGAGTGTTCCACGTTCCCGCCGAGATCTCCTTGTCCGCTACTGAATCTGAAATAGAAAAGGATACGTATCAATGAACAGTGTCTGCTCACGCCAAGCTAACTAAAGAAGGATCTGCTCACCTGGAATCCTCTCTGCACGAAGTGATCATCACAGCACCTTCACCTGAACTTTGCCTATGCACCTTATCACTTGAACCACTGTAAATAAACTCACGTTTGTGATTCACTTACCTCCGCCTCTGTGCCTGTATCCTGACAATTCGTTACAGTCAAATATTTTTTTTTATTTTGAATATTATTTAAATTTAGAGCGGGGACGTGATTTCGTAACTAGTTTCATATTCAGTAACTTATTTATATTTTTAAAAATTTTTTATATATGTTTACATCGAAAAACAGTGGAAAAGCAGTGCAGAGAAATAGAAAACCTGGCCCTATATTTGTTTTTTCCTCTTTTGGGAAGGAAATAATGGGTTTTTGTTTTGCTGATGGAGCAAATGGAAACAATCTTATATTTGCCATGGTCTGATATTCGTATTGCACTCTGCAACATGTGATCAATAACGAATAATGATTTTATAAGTACATTTATAATGTACTTATAATATACATTGTACATATAATGTACATTTTTCTCCTCGATCGAGGAGAAGCTACTCTTCTGACTATACATTTATACAAAAATTCTTGTGACTGTACATTTATCTAGCTGTTTCATATTGTTTTATATTGAGAAATTGTGTGAGTGAGAATGTGTTGCGGTTTAACAGGAGCAAGAGGAGAGAAACCCCACCTGTCAGCCTGTTGGGACAGGAATGTTCAGGAATGGCATTTCAGTTTTATAATCAAGTCGTGTATTATCATGTTTCCACAGACATGGCTCTCAAAAGTGCAGGAGAAACATTATTTCTAATTCAGCAAAAGAAAACTAGTAAATTGATATTTTTCCAACTTTAACAAAATGTAATAAACAAAAATCTTAAAAGAAATCAAGTGTTTTATTTTGTGCGCATAAGATTTGTGTATATACGGCAGTGCAGTGCAATAGAAAAAGCAGCCCTATCTTTGTTTTTTCCTCTTTTGAAAAGTCGTGGAAATGCAATAATGGGTTCTCTTACGAGAGTATCTCTCGTACTGCGTAATATCTTACGCTATGGGGAAACCTCTTTTCCACGAGATATTGAAGCCAAAAATTATCCTTTAATTTTGATTAATGTAAAACGCTGTGCGGCAGCGTGCAGACATAGGCAAGACGGCTCGCGCGCCTATTGGCTGCCCTGCGGCAACAGCAGCAAGCCTATCGAGAGAGGCCCTGCGTGACGTGACATCCAATGGGGGCGCTTCGCGCCCATTTCGTCACGTCCCGCCAGAATAGGCGTGGCCTTGGCCTATAAATACGCTCGACAGGCTGATATAACTGATTTTCACCTCTTCAGCGAAGCACTACTGCATCGCTGGATCCGGAGTGAGAAGCTGCGCCGTCTGATTGTAAGCCTTCTGCGGGACGAGCCTTCGAGCCTGAAGCCGCTGGCCTGCACCTCGCCGCCTTCAGCCGCCGTACCTGCTACGCTTTCCGGCGTTAATATCCTTTTCACTGCTGAGTGTGTGTTCGCCACTGCGACTCACACTCTATCTCTGTTTTATCTGTTCTAAAAGAGCAAGCGTCTTTTTAAAGATGCAAAGATCCTGCGGCTCATGCCGAGCCACACTCAGCGACGGGGACCGTCATGTCATCTGCGTTTCCTGCCTGGGTGAGGATCATGTGGCTCTCGCTCTCGTTGACGGCGGATGCCCTCATTGCGAGCTAATGCCTATGGTGACTCTGAGGACTCGCCTGGCATCCTTCTCAGAGCCTGCACTTCAGCCCGCTGCGACGCCGCGCCGTAAAAAGCGCCGCGCTCAGCGCACTCCCGAGCCCTCTCCTGCCCGCCTAAGCTCGCCGGTTCGCCCGCCAGCTTCGCCGGCATCGCTCGAGTCACTCACCGATGGACAGCGGCCGCCGTCTGCCACCGCTTCCGCCATTGAGGTCGACGAAACAGCCGAGGCTTGTTCTATCCTGGCGTCAGACAGCGAAGATTGGGCAAGCTCTGTGGACCTCCCCCCCGCTGTTCGCGAGCCTTCCGGGAAAAGAGTGGCATTGAGTCTGAGTTAATGCGTCTGCTCTCTCAAGCCGTCGACAACCTCGGCCTCGACTGGGAGGCGCCCGCGCAACCCCCGCGCAACCGACTGGATGGATGTTTCCTCAAGAAGGACCACGCCCCATCACAGTCCTGACCCGCGCCTTTTCTTCCTGAGCTTCACGAAGAAGTCTTGGAAGTCTTCACGAAGCGAGGTCTTGGAACGCCCCCTTCTCGGCCAGAATGTGTACATCTGTCTCTGCTGCATTCTCCACTGTGGACGGTGCGAAAGACAGAGGATACCTTTTTTCTTCCTCCTGTGGAAGCAGCGGTAGCATCACATCTCTGCCCGCCCTCTGCTGGACGGCGAGCACAGACGGTGTTGCCATCTAAAGCCTGCCGAGTGACGTCAGCCATGCACGGTCGCGCTTACACTGCCGCCGGGCAAGCTGTGTCGGCGCTACACACAATGGCCATCCTGCAGATCTTCCAGGCCGACCTTCTCTGAAAAATGGACGAGGAAGGCGTGGGATCGATCAGCGTTGCGGATTTAAGGAGCGCTACAGACCTGGCTCTTCTCGCCGCTAAATCTGCTGCACAGGCCGTTGGGCGGAACATGGCCTCTCTCACCGTGGCTGAGAGACACCTGTGGCTAACGCTGTCTGAAATGAGGGATTCGGAGCGCTCTGTGTTTCTCGACGCGCCCATTTCGCCAGCGGGCCTCTTCGGATCTGCCGTCAAAGATTTCGCGGACAGATTCCAGGAGGTTCAGAAGACATCGCAGGCTATGAAGCACTTCCTCCCGAAGCGCTCTAGCTCCGCAGCAGGTCGCTCGAAACAGCCGTCTGCCCGTAGCTCACAGCCACAGCCTGCACCACCCGCCGCCGCTTCTCAGCACCACCAGGCCCGAGAACGGAGACCGCGCTCTCGCTCTGCTGGACGCCGCCCCCCTCAGCGCGGGCCCCGGCCGAGGATTGAGATCAAGCCCGAGGTCTCAAAGCCTTCCTAGCCATCCTAGGAAAGCGACGGTGTTCAAATCTCGCTGCGACCGGATTTTCACCGAAACATTGCGCTCGTCCAGTTCCATGCGATGTGACTGTTCCAGTGTATTTAGCAGTCAACAAATCGGTTCATTTGCCCGCTTGCCTGCACACAACAGCCGTTTTTACGGCTACCCAGATAAATCCAATAAAGAGTGTATTTTCTGGTGTCCCGGCCATAGCCGATGGTGTTATGAGTGTTGTAAGAATGCCCACGTCACAGTGCCCATTCCCACACACAGACACAGCCCGCCACAGTTCAGGGCTAGCACAAATAAAATCGACTCATGTCGATTGTGCAAACGTAGTGGATGTGCCCACGACACAGTGCCCACAAACACTACACAGTGCGTGTCCCACGGTTTCTGTAAAAACAAAACCAACACATATTCAGTCAGCGCAAGCCGACGGTGTTTTCAGTGCAGTAAATGTGCCCGCTGTCCCGCGCCCACATTCACTCACAGGCACGCTGAACCCTACGGGGTTTGTCCCCCTCGCTCTCTCTCCACAATCTGTCATAGAGAAATCGGGCGCGACCAGGCTGCCCGCCGTGATCGGCACGCCCCCCGCCTCGCACACTTTAAACACAGGGTTCATGTCTCAGCACATCGAAGCTCTGCAGCCGCCGCGGTGCCGCGGCCAGAGCCCGGATATCATTCTGCCTCTAGCTATTCACGCGAATGCATGGGCAATGCTTCCCGGGGTATCAGAATGGGTGTTGAACACTATAAAGACAGGCTATTCGCTACAGTTCGCTCGACGTCCACGCCGTCGCACGGCGCGTGTCGAAACCACGGTAGACAACGAAGTATCTCATCTACTTCGAACCGAAATAGCGAAACTACTGAGCAAAGGGGCCATAGAACCTTTATCTCAGGCTCAGAGCGAAGGGGGGGTATACAGCAGATATTTTCTGGTACCGAAAAAAGACGGGGGTCTCATTCTAGACCCATTCTAGATCTGCGACAACTGAACAAAGCGCTTCTGAAACGCAAGTTCAAAATGCTGACAACCAGCAAAATCCTCGCGCAAGTACGCCAGGGAGACTGGTTCATGTCAATAGATCTGAAGGACGCCTATTTCCAAATACAGATTGCGTCACGTCACAGGCGATTCTTGAGATTCGCCTTCGAGGGCCAGGCATATCAATACACAGTCCTACCGTTCGGCCTGTCCCCAGCACCCCGTATATTCACGAAGTGCATGGACGCGGCTCTCGCACCCCTGAGACTTCAGGGCATGCGAATTTTGAACTACTTGGACGACTGGTTGGTTCTAGCTCGATCACGATCGGAGCTAATAGAACACAGGACCGCATTACTCGAGCATCTCGAGAATTTGGGTCTCACAGTCAATTGGGCGAAGAGTTCGCTGTCTCCCAGCCAGAAAATTTATTTTCTGGGAACAGTCGCCGGAGCGAGGACTGGACATTCAGCGCTCAGTGAAATCCTTCCGCCGCGGCTCTATAGTCCCGCTCAAATGGTTTCAGAAAATGCTGGGTCTCATGGCCTCAGCATCTTTGGTACTTCAGCTGGGCCTGCTTCGCATGCGCCCACTGCAGTTATGGCTGAAAGCGCGAGTTCCGCCCGGGGCATGGGCCGCTGGTCTGTTTCGCCTCAGGGTCGACAGGAAATGCTTCTAGGCTCTGAAACCTTGGAAAAAAGCCAACTGGTACCAGTCAGGCGTGAGTCTGGGGACTCCCTCGAGTGTGATGGTGGTGTCCACGGACGCCTCCACCTCGGGATGGGGAGCGCTGCTCGAGGGCAGACCGTTCTTTGGCCAGTGGTCAGAACGGGAGAAGCTCCTACACATAAACTGTCTAGAAATGCTGGCAGTAGACAACGCGCTAAGGCGCTTTTGTCCCCAGATAAAAGGCCGCCACGTCTTAGTCCGGTCGGACAACATGTCAGTGGTGGCGTACATAAATCACCAGGGCGGCGTCAGGTCCCGAAGCCTTTACAGGCTGACGAAACGCCTCCTGGACTGGGCTCAGCACAACCTGCTTTCACTGAAAGCAGCGCATGTGCCTGGTCACCTGAATCTGGGACCAGACAGACTGTCCAGAAACAATGTCCCAGCAGGGGAATGGTCGCTGCACCCGCAGACGATACAACTGCTGTGGGAGACATTCGGCAGAGCGCAGGTGGACCTGTTCGCGTCCCAGGAAAACGCTCACTGTCCGAACTTTTTCTCCAAGAGCAGGGATGCGCTGGCCCACGTATGGCCCCGACGCCCCCTCTATGCTTTTCCCCCCGTCTCGCTCCTGCCTCAAGTGCTGGAACGAATCAGGGAAAATGGATGCCCAGTGCTGCTCGTGGCTCCGCTATGGACGAACCAGACCTGGTTCCCAGTCCTGATGCAGCTGACCAGCACTGCCCCGTGGCCGATACCGGTGAGGAGAGACCTCCTCTCTCAGGCAAAGGGCTCGATTTGGCATCCTCGCCCGGAATTATGGTCCCTACATGTGTGGGCCATCAACGGGTACCCGCTAACCTCCCGGAGGGAGTGTTAAACACGATCACGCAGGCTAGGGCACCGTCTACTAGACGGCTCTACTCCTCGAAATGGTCAGTGTTCTCTACCTGGTGTCAAGCTCAGGGCTTTTCACCCGTAGACTGCGGGGTTACGGAAGTGCTCTCCTTCCTTCAGGAGCTGCTGGATAAGGGTAGAACCCCGTCCACGCTCAAAGTATACGTGGCGGCCATAACGGCGTTTGCAAAACCGACGTCTGGCCAGTCACTGGGGAAAAACGACCTCGTCGTGCGATTCCTCAGGGGAGCTCGGAGGCTGAATCCTCCCAGACCTCCCTCAGTCCCTATGTGGGACCTTTCTACGGTTCTGGAAGCCCTGAAAGGTGCCCCATTCGAGCCAGTCCATTTGTCAGACATGAAGCACCTGTCTTTCAAAACGGTATTTCTTGTGGCTCTGGCTTCAATGAAGCGCGTGGGGGACTTACAAGCGCTTTCAGTAAGCGCGTCCTGTATGGAGTTTGGGCCTAATGACTCAAAAGTCATACTCAAACCAAGGCACGGGTACGTGCCCAAATCCCTCAACACACCGTTCAGGGCCCAGGTTATTTCCCTGTGCGCCCTCCCGGTGAACAATGAGGAGGCGGATGCTAATCTCCTTTGCCCCGTCAGGGCGCTGAGAGCTTATGTGTCCCGCTCGTCTGTCTTCAGGCAGACCGAGCAGCTCTTTGTTTTGTTTGGCGGACGCTCCAAGGGACTGGCCGCATCAAAACAGAGCCTATCCAGATGGATAGTCGATGCCATAGCGCTGGCTTACACTTCTAAAGGCCTGCAGTGTCCTTTGGGTGTCAGAGCGCACTCCACGAGAGGAGTGGCCTCTTTGTGGGCGTGGTCTAGTGGGATTTCCTTGCATGATATCTGTATGGCGGCGGGCTGGGCCTCGCCGTCTACATTTATAAGGTTCTATAACCTAGAGGTTCCCGCCTTACAGGCCAAGCTGCTGTCGGTCTAGAATTCAGTACTATCTGTCCTGCTGCGCCGGCGCAGAATGCTGAGTTTTGCTTGAGCATCGCTCACTGATCGATGGAACAGCTCCATGGGTGTTGAATAGCCCGTACTTTTGCCCAGTTCAGGCTGAACGCGTTCACTCTGTCTGCGGGAAATACTGTTAACATAACTAGCTCCTGTGGGATGCTATTTCATGGGGAATGATGCTGGTAGCCGCTCTTCTCCGACTCTCTGTGAGTCTACGGTGATTATGCACTATATGAGCCCCGGGCTACTGCCCTTGGGACTTTGGTGTCGGATCCCAGTACGCACGGCGTCTTACATTGTGTTCCCCATAGCGTAAGATATTACGCAGTACGAGAGATACTCTCGTAAGAGAACGTACTCGGTTACTAACGTAACCTCGGTTCTCTCTAGAGAGGGAACGAGTACTGCGTATCTTGCCGTGCATACAACAGCGCTGGTTCGTTTCAGCGATGAAAACCAGTTATATCAGCCTGTCAAGCGTATTTATAGGCCAAGGCCACGCCTATTCTGGCGGGACGTGACGAAATGGGCGCGAAGCGCCCCCATTGGATGTCACGTCACGCAGGGCCTCTCTCGATAGGCTTGCTGCTGTTGCCGCAGGGCAGCCAATAGGCGCGCGAGCCATCTTGCCTATGTCTGCACGCTGCCGCACAGCGTTTTACAATAATCAAAATTAAAGGATAATTTTTGGCTTCAATATCTCGTGGAAAAGAGGTTTCCCCATAGCGTAAGATATTACGCAGTACGAGAGATACTCTCGTAAGAGAACCGAGGTTACGTTAGTAACCGAGTACGTTTTTGTTTTGCTGTTGGAGTAAATGGAAACAAACTTATATTTGCGTGAGACCAACAGTGTTGGGCAAGTTACTTTTAAAAAGTAATTAGTTACAGTTACTAGTTACTTCTTCCAAAAAGTAACTAAATTAGTAACTCAGTTACAAATTTTAAAAGTAACTAGTTACTTATGAAAGTAACTATTGCGTTATTTTCAAGTAAAATTAAATTTTAAATGCTCAAATGTGACCCCACCTCTACCCCTCTTTAACGGAACTTAAAATACATGTGCATGTTCAATTATTTATGATAAATTTGAATATTATAATGAAATGGACACTTAATACAATACATTATTAACAGAAACATGAAACATTGTACACGCATCTAAAAAAAAATGTTGCTGTGGGACAAAGTGAGACTAGCCTCCAATCAAACGCCATGTATGTAGATATTATGTTTATATAGTGGATCAATGCAAATAACACAATAGATGTTTTGGAAATTTTGATATTTATTGCCCCTCAACAGGCCACAACTGGGCAAAATTAAATTAAGCTTGTTAAGCTCGTCGCCATACCTGTCTCTCGTTGACTGACTGGCTTGTGTTGTTCCTTGTGTGTCCTGTCCTGCCCGACTATGCGTTATGATGGGTCGTTCGCAATTCATGAGCGTTAGCCGTTAGTGATGATGGGTCGTTCGCGAATGAGCGTTAGTGATGATGGATCGACTCGTTCGCGAATGAGCTTTTGATGGGTCGTTCGCGATTCGCGAATGAGCCGACTCTAAGAGCCGGCTTTTTTAGGTGAACGTTGGGAGCTGGCTCGCATATCTGAAGAGCCGACTCTATTTTTACAAATTTAGCCTATAGAAATTAAATAATTATGTAATACAAATTGAAATATTATAGTCAAATTCATTTAAAGAGCCGTTTGTGAGCCAAAAGAGCCAGCTCTTTTCAGTGAGCTGAGTCAAAAGAGCCGAATGCCCATCACTACTATGCGTGCTTTCGAACACCCGCCCAACTCTACCTCTGATTGGCTTACAATGACATTTTACTCTACCTTATAGCCAATCATCAGCATTTATGCGCTTGTCTCGTGCTCTGCCCACTAACCAAGGAAGAACAGTAAAAAAAAGTATTTGCCTCTCGCTCAGAGATCTAGTTGGTCTGATGAAAAAAAAAACAGCTTCATCAGTTATAGTAACGCGCCGCATTTTTTGGCAGTAACGGTAACGTCGTTATTAAGATGAGAAGAGTAATCAATTAGATTACTCGTTACTGGAAAAAGTAATGCCGTTAGTAACGGCGTTATTTATAACACCGTCATTCCCATCACTGGAGACCAATAACAAATAATGATTTTTATTAAGTACATTTATAATTTTTATATTCCTGAAAAGCACTGCTTGAAAGTGCTGGAAAAGTGCTTGCATTTCACTCTTAAAAATCTGTAGTAGGAACTCTGCATAAACTACTGTAAGGCCCAGTTTCTGTTTGAAGGTTTCTGCACTTTCGGTCTTTTCAGCATGACAAAGTAGTTTAATTCCAGTTAAACTTTTATCTGACTCCCTTTTTATCACAACCTCAAATTTAGGTTGGAATGCCAATTGGTTTTTGATCATTTATATAATAATTAATATATGTTTGATTATTCTATTTAACTCTTTACTCTTATTGATCTCGTTCATTCGGGTGCCAAGGTCGCACAGGGTCCTCACACCTCAAACTAACATTCGCGCTTGCTCTTATGTAAAAGTATTTTGTTCAGTTCCCATAGATCTGGGCTGAGTTTCCCGAAACCTTCTTAACGCTACGTTGTTCTTAAGTTACACCTTAAGCTGTACCTTATCGTTAATACATGTTTCCCAAAACGTTCTTAGTTAAGTATACCTTCTGTAAGTCATACGTTCGGAAGGTTGGTCTGGAGCACTCTTAGCTATACCTTATCACTGTTGGCAGTTCACTCCGCTAGTGGGCACCACTGCAAAAAGCTTCTTTACATCTTAGTCTATACGAATATTATTTTAAATTGAAGACACCCAGTGTTCAATTAGGCTAATTCAAGTGTTTTCATGCAAATAATAAAATTGTCATCACACATTTTCATGGAAATGCGTTCCCAGGTATCTTTTTTGTTTTGTTGGACACAGTTGTCCGAAAACTCGAAAAAAGCACATCTTTGTGGAGTGCCACCTCGTCTAAAAGGATGTCCATTTCAGTTGGATTAAAGCTGGGGGCTCTGCTCTTTCTTTCTTTTTTCTCCGCCATAGCTATTGATTAAATGTTTCGTGTGTTGCGCTTTTATTGAGTAGGTCATCCAATCACAGAAAATTTTTATTTACACCAATAATGTGATGCAGCTGCTGGGCAATCAACCCTGGTTGTGGAGTAAATAAAGAAATTATAGCAAATATATTATGATAATATAAGTGGCCCTTTCTAATGCAATGAAAGCATACGGACAGTTACTGTAGTGGGTTAGACGCATGACACGTTTGAGCACGAGGTTGTGCGTTCACGCACTCTTTCCGAAATTAGATAAAATATCCAGGGTTTAATTTAGTTTGCAATTTGTAATTTTTTCTTTTTTATAATATCCCATGAGTCCAAATAAATGCAATTTCCACTATTTCCGAAGTGCTTCTTTTAAAAAGAACACCGCTTTCTCACATAACGCAGTGAAGCAGCCCCTGCACAAGGGAATAATTGATTCTCGAGCCATCGATATAAACAAATTCAGCACCATCGCCACGGACAGCACCGGGTAACGTCGCACGTAAGAAGGCATATCTTAAGCGGCTTCCTAAGGCATGGTTCGAGGAACACACCTAGAAATGGTATACCTTCAGTTAAGTTATACCTTAAGAGTCTTCGTAGCGCGCTAAGAGACAACGTTATCGGGAAACTCAGCCCTGGTGGACACTGTCAAAACGTCAATCAAGAAATTAACCGATGACTTTAACCCTTAGATGTACACACTGCAGAACATAACGCAGAATTTATCAGTCAAAACTGATTCATTTTTGAGTCAGGGACAATTCCTATCATTGCTACGCTGACTCAACCTCTCATTCCAGCCTGACGATCCGACGGTCGCTGCTCGTATCTCAGCCTGCCTGACAGACATTTCTGGCTGGATGAAGGACCACCACCTTCAACTAAACCTTGCGAAGACAGAGCTACTTGTGGTCCCGGCCAACCCAACACTTCATCACAACTTCTCCATTCAGCTAGGCTCATCATCCATAGCGCCATCAAGGTCAGCTAGGAACCTTGGGGTTGTAATTGATGATCAATTGAACTTCACAGACCACATTGCTAGAACTGCCCGGTCGTGTAGATTTGCCTTGCACAACATTAGGAGGATCAGGCCCTTCCTAACAGAGCATGCTACACAACTCCTTGTCCAAGCACTTGTTCTATCCAGACTGGACTATTGTAATGCTCTCCTGGCTGGTCTTCCAGCTTGCTCAATCAAACCTCTGCAACTGATCCAGATGCTGCAGCCAGAGTAGTCTTTAATTAGCCGAAGAGAGCACACGTCACTCCTCTCCTCACAAAATTGCACTGGTTGCCAGTTGCCTCTCGCATTAAATTCAAGTCACTCTTCTATTCTGTTTTTATTTATTTTAAAAAAATAAAAAAATAAAAATGGACTGCGTTAGATTAAACGGAGAGGGGTCACAGCACTTACATATTGTTGTCCTACTGTTAGTTTAACTGCTTCTATTGTTCTCATTTGTAAGTCACTTAAAAGCGTCTGCTAAATGAATAAATGTAAATGTAATGTAAGTAGAGTGCATTCCTGTCAGTGTTGCCGTGATCATTGCCCTGAGTTTTCAATTCCTGAAAGAGCAACACGGGTGCGTTTGCGTCTTTTTCAAGATGTCAGTCCACCCATGCGTTTCTGGATGCGGTCATTCCCTGTCCCCCTCTGACGGTCACAATTGTTGGATTACGTGTTTTGAAATTAGCTCTAAACTTCAGACATATATATTTGTGTGTCGGCCCGCACGGAGCCGCCTCGATATCTGGCTTAGGCTTAGTATCTAGTTTTTTTTGGTGGTGGTCTGCTAAGCATTCTCAACTTGAGCCTCTCAGTATCTGAGTGTAGGTTCCTTAGACCATCAGGAATTTTCCTGTATATCCAGTTTTCCTAGTACTAACCTCCTCTTACTACAAGAGTCGTCTGGCCAAGGCCCGCCTTTTGCATTAGGTGTAAATGCTAGTGGTGTAACAGGGTAGATAGCAGCATAGGTACCAGGCTACCTTCGTTAAGCCTTCCATGCAGATATCAATGGGTGTTGTCAGGTGTTTCTTTCTGGAGAGGTAAAAGCAGTGTGCTCAGGCCTCTGCCCTTTACAGAATCGAGTGTAGTAGCTGGCAGCAAGGCCTTAAGTAATACATTTTTTTCTGAGGCTTCAATTCCCTTGGGTTTAGAAAAGAATATAAAATCTGTCTTGTAAAATTACAAGATAATAGGCCTCGACCCTGATACATCCCTCAGGGTCATGCTGACAGTGCTCCCCCCCTTGTTAGGGTCATTAATTAGAGTACTTTGCTACCCTTAGCTCATATGGTATCACCTTTCACCACCTAGCCTCAGGTAGAGACGGATTAGTTACTCCCTCCCATTTGGGATGGTTGATGGTTGATGGCCTGTGACATTTGAAGCTGTAGGCCTTACAGTAGGCCTCCTCGATACTCCGGTAGTGTAAGATTGTACTCTCCTTGCTTAAAGGATCAATGGCACTTCTGCTCAGTACACTGCCTGTTGGCAATGTTAAATAAGTATAACCAGGCCCAGAGAGATGTCTGTGAGAGCAGCTAGGCTTCTCAAGGCTAGCTCTGCTAACATCTTGCTATCAAGTAGTTAGGCCTTAACAGGCCTCCTTGAAGACGGCTTTCCAACGAGTTGGATGCTCAGCATTGCAAAGGCATTAATTATTATGTTGCAGGCCCCATGGAGCCGCCCTGTTTTTAGCCCAGAGCCTAGTCAGTATCAGGTTAAGCACAGTGTTCCAGAATCTGTGCCAGAATCTGAGAATCGCTCTGTTTGAATACTTAACATTCATAATCACAGATATTAGATGCAAGCATTGATTTCTTATATTAACCTTTATGTGTTATTTTCATAAAGAGAAAAACTTACCATTATCGATCTGCATGAACTTTCTGAACAAGCACAGATTTTACTTTCGGGTAGCAGAAGGTAAAAGCAAAAAAATTATATTAAACTCCTTAGTGAAGGATTCATAAACAAGTCAAATTAAATATATAATTTAATTTTTTTATTAAATATATTTAATTATATTTTACACTAATGTACAGCCATTTAAAATGTGCAGACTGAAAAGAATGATGGGACACATGATGAAAAGCATACCCTGTTCAGAGAACTCAAATGTCTCTTCACTGCAGTGGTTGGACACAATGGCCTGAAGAACACATGGGCCATAGAGTCCCTGTTATGGAGAGGTAGGTGCTGATGGACATCTCCATCACACATGCTGCATAGATACTGCCTAGGTAGACAATCCCTGCACCGTACAATGGCTTTAGTAGTTAAACAGTGTTGGCAGATGCATTCCTGAACATGTTCAGCTGCCAAAAGATTTTTACCCAAGGCCTCTCCTGCAGTGTGTATTAAACACACACACATATATATATACATATATATATATATATATATATATATATATATATATATATATATATATATATATATTAAACATACTGGAGACATGCATCGACTTTTTAGTTTTTTCTACTATAGGCTATATTCAGGTTTCAGCAGTTCTCAGCTCAGCACACGTATACTGCTACAGCAGTTCTCTGATCACCAGTACAGAACCGAGAACTGTTTCTTTCGGACACGTTCGATACGGAGAACCGATGAGCTGGAGATAGCCTACTGAGCATGCGTGATAGCACCGTCTCTGAACTTCTTTCAGTTAAGTGCATACTGTGCTGATACATGAGCACGGGTGAACCGAGGACTTAAATGAGGGGCCGAATTCGACGAAAAGTAAGTTTATTTCATAACAAATAAAATAAAATTGATGATTTTTCATTTACATTTACATTTAGTCACTTAGCAGACGCTTTTATCCAAAGCGACTTACATCTGAGGACTAAAGCAAGCGAGTCATCGTGAAGAGGGAAGAACAACGCAAGAAGTGCTCTAAATACAAAGTTCAGGCATTGCTCAGAGTAGCAAAAGCCAGACAAGGGAAGATTTAAAAGGTTTAAAGGAGAATTTTTTTTTTTTATGTTAAGTACTCACGGAAGAGATGAGTTTTCAGTTGTCTTTTGAATGCTGTCAGGGATTCTGCATTCCGGACGAGGGTGGGGAGATCATTCCACCAGCATGGAACCGTGAATGAGAATGTTCTGGAGAGAGATTTAGTGCCTCGCTGTGATGGCACCACGAGCCGTCGCTCCTTGGCCGATCGTAGGCTTCTGGTAGGGACATAGACTTGTAGTAGGGAGTGAAAGTAGGACGGAGCTGAGTCTGTGGTAGATCTGTAAGCAAGCGTCAAAGCTTTGAATTTGATGCGAGCAGCGAGTGGTAGCCAATGCAGGGAGGTGAACAGCGGAGTGACGTGGGCCCTTTTGGGCTCGTTGAAGACAAGGCGGGCTGCAGCATTCTGGATCATTTGTAGAGGTTTAGTAACACATGACGGAAGTCCAGCCAGAAGAGCATTGCAGTAGTCAAGCCTAGAGATAACCAGGGCCTGGACGAGAAGTTGTGTTGCATGCTCAGTTAGGAAAGGCCTGATCTTCCTGATGTTATACATTGCAAACCTGCATGATCGAGCTGTCTTTGTAATGTGGTCTGTGAAGGTCAGCTGGTCATCAAATATTACTCCAAGGTTTCTGACCGACCTTGATGGGGTGATTGGGGATGACTCTAGCTGGATAGTGAAGTCGTGCTGTAGAGACGGATTGGCAGGGAGAACGAGAAGTTCAGTCTTTGCCAGGTTGAGCTGCAGGTGATGTTCCTTCATCCAAGCCGAGATGTCAGCCAGACAGTTTGAGATTCGTGCAGCTATTGTGGGATCATCTGGTTGAAATGAGAGGTGGAGCTGTGTGTCGTCAGCATAGCAATGATAAGAGAAACCATGTGCCTGTATGATGGGTCCCAATGATGTGGTGTAGATGGAGAAGAGGAGCGGTCCAAGCACTGAACCCTGGGGAACCCCTGTGTTCAGTTGATGTGCTTTGGATACCTCGCCTCTCCATGCAACCCTGAAGGACCTACCTGTGAGATAGGACTCAAACCAGTGGAGGGAAGTTCCTTTGATGCCCAGTGATGAGAGGGTGGACAGAAGGATCTGATGATTCACAGTGTCGAAGGCAGCAGAAAGATCCAGCAGAATGAGAACTGAAGATTTGGAAGCAGCTTTTGCGATCCGCAGGGCTTCTGTGACCGACAGTAGTGCAGTCTCAGTTGAATGGCCTCTCTTGAAGCCAGATTGGTTGACATCTAGCCGAGCCTGCTTGAATGCTGAAGGGAAAATGCCAGTGTGGAGGGATGAGTTGATGATGTGTGTGAGTGCTGGTAGAAGTGTGGGAGAGATGGCTTGTAGAAGGTGTGAGGGGATGGGATCTAGAGGGCAGGTGGTAGGATGACTGGAGAGGAGAAGTTTAGATACTTCTTCCTCGGTTAGCGGAGAGAAGGTAAAGAGAAGGTTTCCGGTAGTGGGAGAGGATGGTTTGGGTTCCTGTGTGTGTGGAGTTGAGAACTGACTGCTGATAGTAGTTGTTTTGTTGGTGAAGAAGTTAGCAAAGTCATCAGCAGTTAAAGAGGAGGTGGGTGATGGTGGAGGTGGACAGAGGAGAGAGTTGAAGTGTTCGTGTGTTAGAGGCGCTGTTGATCTTGCTGTGGAAATATGAAGATTTTGCAGCATGAACATCAGCAGAAAAGGAAGAGAGCAGAGATTGATACATACTTAGGTCAGACGTGTCTTTTGATTTGCGCCATTTTCTCTCTATTGCCCTGAGTTTGGTCCGGTGTTCACGAAGAACCTCAGATAACCAGGGGTTAAAGGGAATAGCGCGTGCTGGCCTGGAGGAGAGAGGGCAGATATTGTCTAAAGAAGAAGTTAAAGTGTAGCATAAAGTATCTGTTGCGGTATTCACATCTAGAGATGAGAATTGTGAGGGTGAGGGAAGAGAAGATGACACAGCAGAGGAAAGATGGGAAGGAGAAAGTGAGCGCAGGTTACGTCTGAAAGTAACTGGTAGGGGGGTTGGTGGAGCATGGGTAGTGAGCTGTAGATTGAAAGTTATGGGGAAATGATCTGAAACATGGAGAGGTTTCACCAAAATGTTGTCTGGGATGCAGTTGCGTGTGTATACCAGGTCCAGTTGGTTGCCTGATTTGTGAGTACCTGTGGTGAAGAGCTGTTTGAGATTGAATGAGGCTAGAAGAGAGATGAAGTCTGTTGCATACGCCTTTTCTAGATGAATGTTGAAATCACCAAAGACTACGAGTGGGGTGCCATCCTCAGGGAAGGAGGACAGCAGCACATCCAGCTCCTCAACAAAGCTTCCCAATTGACCTGGGGGGCGATAAATAACTACAATATGGATCCTAATGGGAGTTGTAAGTGTAATTGCATGATATTCAAACGAGTTGTTATTGCATAGAGAAGAGAGAGTTGAGTATATCCAGTTGTTAGAAATGAGAAGACCAGTACCCCCACCCCTCCCAGACGGGCGAGGGGTGTGGGAGAAAGAGAAGTTGTTAGAGAGAGCAGCAGGGGTTGCTGAGTCTTCTGGACGGATCCAGGTCTCAGTCAAGCCCAATATATTAAGAGTAGAATGGGATGCAAAGGCTGGAATGAAGTCAGCTTTATTGACTGCTGACTGGCAATTCCATAGACCCATAGAAAGAGAGAGAGGTGTGTGTGTGGATAAGAGAATGGGACGCAGATTAGCAGTATTGCGCTGCCTTCTGTGCTTGATGAGTGCACGTTGTCGAGAGACAACAGGAATGTATTGAAAGCACATGTTGAGAAGGGGAAATACGATAGAATTGGGAAAGGAAAATGAGAGAAGATGATACTTAAGTGCCTTGCCGGTGTCCTTGCTCGGTGGAGTCGCACAGGTAGAGTCGATGGTCTTTACCCGAGTCGGTCTTCACACGAGGAGGCTGAACGCTTCCGCTGCCGCTTACACGACAGCGTGCACACTACAAAGATATAATGCCTACTAACGCCTGAGTGAGGACAGCTGTTTCTGACCAGCAATTAACACAGCAAACGCAAATTACCAGAATAATGGGAGAAATCGAAACTGGCTGTTGGACAGCGCTCACTTAAGTGCTATAAAATTTAAACTGCAATACTATTCAGAGCGGCTGTTATATATAAAGTGGGAACGCGTCTAATTAAAATACAAATATGTGAGAAGGCAAAGAAAGAAAATAACCAGAGAATCGAAAACAACCTTACCTTGTGCTAGATAATACACTGAAACAACAGGAGAACTGGATATTCAGAAAAACGACTTGCGCGCTCTTGTCTTGTTCACGGACTGTACCAATTTAAACTGCAATACTATTACTATACTATTACAATACTATTACTATTACTAGTAGATACTATTACAATACTATATACAATACTATATACTATTACAATACAATACTATACAATACTATACAATACTTACAATACTATATACTATTACAATACTATTACTAATACTATTACAATACTATTACTATTACTAAACTGCAATACTATTTACTAATACTAAATTTAAACTGCAATACTATTCAGAGCGGCTGTTATATATAAAGTGGGAACGCGTCTAATTAAAATACAAATATGTGAGAAGGCAAAGAAAGAAAATAACCAGAGAATCGAAAACAACCTTACCTTGTGCTAGATAATACACTGAAACAACAGGAGAACTGGATATTCAGAAAAACGACTTGCGCGCTCTTGTCTTGTTCACGGACTGACCGCTTGTCCTTTTTTTCGCCTGTACAGGGTTCATTTGCAAAGCGTAAATGTAAGAAACTTATCCAAGATGATTATGAAAATGATTACTATTATTTAATTGACGTTATTATGATTACAAATGCCTTTATCTGAATTTATTTGTATCTGCCGGGATGATAGAATTGACGTCATTATGTGAGGATATAAAATAACTGGTGAACCGGGTTTTTGAACTGGTTCATTGAAACGAATTGTCCGAAAGAACCGGTTTGTGGAAAAGAACCGGACTTCCCATCACTAGAACTTGAGCACTGTATTGAGGGGGTGGGTAACTGATGAGGGCGCTGAAAATATTTAAACATTTGATTGGTTAGGGAACTATTTTTAGCATTTGGGTTTATATATATACGGCCCTGTGATAACTGTGGATCTTCATCTCATCCGTCTTTATCATACACAACTGTCGACACAATTCATAAACTAGTTATATTCAAATCTATTACTGTTACGGAAGCAGACGGACAACAGGGTAAGTAGTGAAGCTCAAGTTTAATTAAACAGCAGAGTAACAGTATATCTCAACGTGCAGAAATGAGAGAGTATCCGAGTCCCGATATGGATCTATCTTGAGTGCAGTCCCTGAATGAAGAGTAGATATTTTCTTTGCAGGAACGGCGAGAGGAGATTTCCGGAGGGGATACACACTCCGTTAGAAGAGGCTGACAGGTTGACGGCACACACTCACGCACCACTCGGCTGGACTGGATGGCTTACAGCTCGCACACCACTGGAGAGAAGATCTAGACAGACTGGGAACAGCACAGAGAACTGGTGAGTACAACACAGGATAGTTGGGTTAGTGACACTCGTGGAGAGAAGCACTATGAGTCCGCTTCGTATAAACGAGCCCGGACAATGAGAGGTGCGTGGTGTGTGCTTATGAAGCAGAGTGGCTGATGGGGTACAGGTGTCTCTCGTTAGATCTCCGGTGACTGTGATCGCTGAGTGATTGTGGTGGAAGAACCTGGCCAATCCGTGACAATTACAAGATTAAAAGTTTATTTTTTTGTTGTGTTGGTATTACTGTATATGTTGCATAGACCAATGGTTTTCAAACCTGTCCTGGAGGACCCCCAACACTGCACGTTTTCTTTGTCTCCCTAATCAAACACACCTGATTCAACTCATCAGCTCATTAACCCATGTGATAATGAGCTGATGAGTTGAATCAGGTGTGTTTGATTCGGGAGACAAATAAACGTGCAGTGTTGGGGGTCCTCCAGGACAGGTTTGAAAACCACTGGCATAGACTATATCTGTGAATAAAGATATGTAACAACATAACATAAAAGAGCAAACCACGAATATCAGAGTAGAAGTAGTATTGTCCCTGACTACATTATTCTGTATTCACTTTGCATATTCTACTCAGCCTGTCTGATACTTTGACACTGGTCTGTGAAACTACACTGCCTTACAGCTTCTTCTCTGCCCACACAGGTTCCATCCTTTGACCTCTTACAAGACAGCAGAGCTTTATTTCATCCGGAAAATATGTGAAACCTTGATTGGTTTTTATTTATTGTAATATATTATACTTCAAATACATTATTGCAACATCTACACTTATGTCTTTTCATTTTTGACAACATATGGTGTGTAGTCAGTATGAGATTGAACACCTTTTACTGTACAACTTGTAGGCCTACACAAGGCAGATTAGCACAGGACAAATAAGAGAACAAGAGAAATCACAAACTGAGAAATATTATTTATTTCACACTAGCTGTATAACAAAAACAATATACAATAATAATAACAAAAAAGGAACTTTGGGTGGCAGTGGAGACAGAGTGAAAAGCAGGCCTATGGAATGCTAGGTGGGGGGGGGGTGACCATGTATTTATTTATAACCATATCATACCATTATGAGTCTGGACCTGTGAACCTTGATGTGTGTCCGGCAATGACATCCTCCTTCAAGGGTTTTGAAACTCTGGCGATGTTAGCAGCCAAACGGGGAACTTTGAAATGGGTTAAGGGGTCTCGGTATTTCACTGATGGATCCAGCCTTCTCTGAATGACTCCATCCATCAAGTCGTTCCTGAAAGTCTGTGTTGTTTCCTGGTAGAGAGGTCTGGCAATCCATTGTTTGGATTGTTTTTGGAAAATCACATTGTGTCTTTGGAGGCCTGAAATGAAAACCAGTATGACTGAGGAGTTTGGTCTGTTATTATTCTGATCTGAAGTCTATATTATTTCATGCCAATTATACCAGCAAAAGTGTTATGTTGTAAAAGATAAATATGGTCATTTATATATTTAGGCAATAAATTACATACTGATCATTACTGACATGTGTATGACTGAAAACTCTGAAGTATCAGGAGGATATAATGTTCAATATAATGTTGTTTGTACTTACCAGAAGCTGTTTTTGCTTGTTCTCGTTGTGTTTCGTGTTTCTCATTATGGTCCATTACTGCCAACATTGTTCGCGCTTGCATTGATGCATATTCAAAGTGCAGTCTTTTGGGACAGTATTTGAGAAGGGCATTATGGAATACCTCAAGTTGTCCTGGTGAACAGAAATAAAGACAGTACAAATTAGAAAATACTGTATAAACAATACATGGAACATAGATTAAAGGATGTGTGCATGATCTGTTGAAGATTGGCTTTATGTAATGTTCATCACTACTGTGGTGCAATATTACCACCTAATACATTGTAAAACAGTTTCACAGAAATAGTTCCCACAGAAACTAAAATGTAAGGAGCCAATTCACTAGCTGTGAAGTGTTTGATAAACATACCTGTGTGTTTGAACAGTGCCATTTGTTCCAGGTCTTTCAGTAGGCGTGCATTCATGACCACTTCATAAAGGGCCTTGTAGGCAGGGGAGTCTTTGGCCAACCACTTCTTCCTTCTTTGCTTGTGGGCTGGCAGCTCAGTGTGGTAGCATTTATGATCCATGCCATCTTCTTCCCAGCGATGTGATGGAGAATTGACTTCCATCGTCTCAGCAATTCCTGACAGTAACAATAGAGCACAGGCAGATATCTTATCAGCACTGTCATAACATACAGGATGAAAAACTAATTTTAACATAAACAGACCCTAATAAATAAAATCGATGTCCTAAGGTGACGTGTGCAAGCCAGCAGTGACATTCCACTGTGCATTATACCCACTTACAATATGCACATGAGAAATAAATTAGACTTTTAGAATAATTTAGAATTAATAAATTAGACACAATGTGTGTGTGTGTGTGTGTGTGTGTGTGTGTGTGTGTGTGTGTGTGTGTGTGTGTGTGTGTGTGTGTGTGTGTGTGTGTGTGTGTGTGTGTGTGTGTGTGTGTGTGTGTGTGTGTGTGTGTGTGATGTATGATTGTGTACCTTTGGATCTCCTTTTGATGAGCTACAGCTCCACCACATGTGATTGCTCACACTCTTTATCCAAGGAGCAAGGTCCATGCAGTTCTTGCGATTGGATGCCAAAACCAATTTTTTTTTTATTCCTGAATTAAAATATGGAAGAACATTATAACAACAGTGTACTTCAGAAAAGGCTTATTCTGGTAATTGTGATACACAGAGAAACCAGACAGCACAGCAGAAGTATCAGGAGTTTTGCACAATATCTTATACTGACAACAATAGACTAACCTTTTCCAGTATGCCATGGATCAAACTGGTGTTCTATATTTGGAAAATCCTCCCTCATTATTTTCAGGGATGTCTGTCGGTTGTGACAACCTTTACATCGATCCCTTCTTCTAGGAGCTTTTCCAGTCCTTTCTTGAAACCCATTGGCTCCATGGCAACAGAACTTTTGGCCTGGGTCACCTAGAGGGAACAAATACATGTTTACTGCCTACCAATGACTGAAGGTTTGGATCTATTATTATATTTACTATTGATCATTTTTACCTGAATCAGCTCAAATGTTACAATCTGATTGGTGGAGTCATCCATGAAGGAATACGTTGTGTATTTGCATGAATGACCTGGGCTATCAGTTCTCCCATCTCCGCAGATCTGCACTCCCTCACCATCCAGAGTCTGGCAGATGAGTCTTGCTCTTATAGTGTCCTCCTGCTTCCTGTATTGTTCTGCAATAACTGGAATCAGGTAGCTGGACTGTATGCTGTAGTAGCTGGTTTGATGGGGAAGTTGAAGGTTCAAAAACCCTGCCCAATCAGCAATGTCTGTATAAGTAGCACCACTGAAGAGTGTTGCTGCTGCTAGCAGGTTGTTCTCCGCCATTCCACGGAGACTTGGGCATGATTCCCAATCTCCAGTGTGTCCACTATTACATTTCCATAGGACCCTGATCCTGCTGCCAGATGTTTTCACATTTTGGTTCACATCACACATTGCAGCACCACAAACAGTGCATTTTTTGAAGAGTTCCATGAGTTTGGACTCATTAACCAGCCACTTCCTCTCTTTCCATCCTTTATATTGCCCAGGAATGCTTGCTGTGCTTCCTGTGGTAGAGGTGGAGGGGCTTGTGTCAGGGACAAAACTGGAGTCAGCAAGATCAGCGGCAGGTTCTGAGGCCATGCTGATGTCCAAGGCTGATGTTGCTGAACTGATATCCATTTCTGAATAATCAATTTGTTGTGGTTCCTGTTGATGACAAACCAACATGGAAAAGTTTATTTTCTCATGTCACCTCTACATACATACATGTTTTTGCGTAACATGTTAGTCATAATTTGAAAATACATTTTCAATATTCAATTATCTGACTGTTCTATTTTGCATTTCATGGTGATCAAGATAAGTGTCAGCTGAATGATCAAAATGTATGTAAATGTTTTGATAACATTATAATGGATAGATAACCTGGCTTGCTACTTACATCAAAGATTAGACTTTTTTTTGGCCTGCAGGTAGCCATCATCATGGATGATGAAGCAGTGTCCTATAAAGGAAATATAGATTTATTTATTTTTTTTGCATTCATCATATAGAACAAATAAAACCATTGAGTGATAAAATATTAATTATCCTACCAATTGACGTGTCCAGCTGGGTGCCAAGGCAATCAATGGCTTTGTCCCTGTAGCTGTCTGAGCAGGACTTGTGAGCTGCAAAGGTAGTGGGGCTTTGAACTCTGCAGTAGGTGCAGTACAGGTGTTTCGGGGGGTGGAGTGTGGTACACCTGCAAACAGGCTGGAAGCATCCTCAAATTCCAGCAGATCCAGCTGCAGGTCACTTGGCTCATCCTGATTAATCTATATCACAGAACATTTATAAAGAATTATTATTACAGGAATGGATTTATTTGAAATGCAATTTATTACAGCTGAACCAAACGTATTCAACACCATATAATACAATAATGTTAGATAATTGTATTACAACAGGCTAGAATAAGGGGAAAGTAATAGCACAAGGCAAATTGTTTTTGCACAATGAACCTACAGACAGTAGCCTACTTTTTCACAAAAAAAGGTCACTGTTTCTCAAAAATGAACACTGCCCATCCCCCCTCCAATTCATTAGCAAGTAGAAGGCTACAGTCCTGAAAGTTACCTTTAGTGCTGCTTATTTGTTACTGGGGCGATAGAGCGTGTTTGTGATAACACAATACTAACAATGTAGGGGATACATGGAGCCCGGTAACAACTGTAATAGTAGTGAGCACCCTATTCATGTAATAGTGTCACTCATGCCTAGTTCACACTACACAACTTTAAACGTCGGGAGATCGGTGTGTTGTTCACACTACATGACTGGCTCTGGAGTCTTGAAGTCTGTTCTGACTTCTGACTGTTCTGAAGTGCTGTTCACACTAGGCGATACTACATGAATGATCTGCAACAGGGGGTTACACACTACACGAGCTGACAACAACTCTGTCACTCAACGACTCTCTCCGGTCCCCCAAACCACGTTTAGTCAGGAAAACACACGCGAGAGGTGGATGGGAACTATTGCGAAACAGGTGTTAATTACGTCTATTTGAAAATGGACACCGGGACAAAATTGGCGGTGCAAGTTGTTTATAGATCTCGTTTGAAATATCGTAGAGGCAGTTATGCTCCTGCCAGAGTTCTATTAAATTTTGCTCCATTTCTTGGTTCCATAATTTCCTTGAAGCCATTGCTGGTGCTGCTGCTATTTTTCTTTCGGTGACCTCAACCTATGCCTTGCTCTCTCATTGGCTGTAGCTCGCCACGATACGTGACACCACACACTATCGAGTCGGCCGACAGCTCCAGATATTTGGCATGCTAGATATTTGTTCGGCGTCGGTGATGCGTCGGCGATGTGTCAGCGAGCGTATTTGATGCGTCGTTTAGTATTTCACACTTAAAGATTGGCGAGCGTGGATCACCCGCAGATTTGCGCGCGATTACAGCCCGACCTGTCGGCGAGCTCGTTAACTTGCAAATCGGGCTTAAATCAGGCTTAAAATCCTGTAGTGTGAACTAGCCATAAGGTTACATTACATCTAGCTAATGGCGCTGTTACAGTAGGCTAGTCATCTAAAAACATAACGGAACACTCACCGTGGCCGCAGGTGATCCACTTTGTCCTGAATTTACTATCGATGGGATGGCCGTATCCTTCAGCACACGTGTCATGGTCCGTGTGGCAAATTGCATTTTTTCAAAATAGTCGTCCTCAGTGAAATGTTCTGAGCAAACGAAATAGTCCTTGATGATGTCTACAGGTGTGTTTGGATCGATATCCAGAGCAAGTAGCCATTGATTCATCAGATCAGCGTTTTTTATTGGAATTCTATGAAACATCATGGTATTACCTGGCCTCCCCTGTTTATTGTCGCAGCTCTTCACAATACAGCGAAAACCCATGATTGTAAACTTTTCATTTATTAGTAATTGCTGACTCTATTACTCCAACTCTGAACGAACTCTCTGCTCCTCAGCACGGTGCGTCTCAGGTGCTGCGGTTATCACTCCGCCCAAGTAGCAGTGCTTCGCCTTCTGAGAAAATAGTTCCCAGTATTTAAACGTTTAAAAAGTGGCTGTGTCTCATATGACCTTGTTATTTGTACACTCTGTGACTATACAAATCACAACATGTAAATAGGAAAATGTTGGCGTTATTTTGTCACTTATTGGGATTAGTATGCTAGCAGTATCCATTTACATCCAGTCTTTGTGCTAAGCTATGCTAGCGGTGGGTGCGTCAAACAGACTTACAGCACGCACAGAGATGAAAAAGGTATGTATGGACTTATCTAACTCTGGGGGATATGTTGAATAAGCTAAAGTCCCAAAACGTTGAAGTGTTCCTTTAACAAAGGCAACAATCTGTTTATTAAAATTTAGTGATGAGTCCATCATTACCCCTAAACTCTTTAATCTTTAGGGACAAGGAACCTAAATGATCAGGAAAGGTAGGTGAGATGGGAGAGCCTACAATTAAAACCTCAGTTTTACTCTCATTAAATTGGAGAAAGTTGCACTTTGCACCTTTTTTAACCTTGCCATGGTTAAAAAAGGAAAAAGGAATGGACGCAAAAGTTCATGGACCGAATCAGAGCACTGTCGCTGCTGACCTTCGATGATTTAACCATACAATCACAGCAAGCTGACTTTACTTTAGTTAAACTTCACATATGTCTTTTTCATTTTTAAAGGGTAACTAAACCCCTGGTCAGAGCCTGACTCCACCCACTGGCAATATTTGAAAAATGTTGGAAAAGTGGGCAGAGCCCAGCGGAGGGGGGGCGTGCACCTGAGACACATCTATCTGTAGGCAAGGGCGTGGTTAGCTGGTACTCTGACATCAGAGGGTACCACAACTTCCAATAGGAAAATTCAACTGCAGTAGCCACCGTTCAACCTGAAGAGGGCAGCACTCAGACGTTTTTACACCATATATTGTAGAATTAAAACACTTTAAACCCAAATGTCAAAAAATGTACTCGAATCAATGAACAGCATTTATGAAGCTCCATTCTTACAGATCATTAACTAAAAAAAGTTGTTTTAGTGTTTAGTTACCCTTTAATCTTATTTAAAGTTTGAGCGTGGCCGTGAATTCACTCATTCGAATTCAGAATTAATTTCATTTTCATTAACTTATTTTTATTTTAACTTGAGCGCCACATTTTTACCACAGTGCCAAGCGCTGGAAAACTGCTTACATTTCACTCTTATCTAATCTGTAGAGTGAACTTTGCATATAGTAGAGACATTTACATAAATAGAGAAAACAGGAACAGAGCCAAATACCTTCCACATGAATGAAGTATTGTACTGACGGGTCTGTTGAGGCTTGTGTGTGTTTGTCCAGCCCTCTTCTGAGCTTTATATAAGACAGAAATCTGTCAGACCCTCATCTCTCAGACTCGATCGAGGAGAAGCTGCTCTTCTGACTCCGTCTACAGTCGAACAGGTAAGCATGTTTCTAATACTGAGCACTTGTGGACTCATAGTTCAATTGAACACCTGTTTTCTGTAGCCAATGTTATTTTGTATACAGACATAATGTCAGGGTAATAAGCACAGGAAGCAAGATGCAAGTGAAACAGTTTATTGTAAATGAAGTAGATGGTGGTGAGTCCAGGGATGACAGGTTAGTGGCGCAGGGACCCCGATGGTCAGATGAACTGGTGAAGACAGTACAGCGGTGCCGTGAGAGAATCCAGTGACGAGAAATAATCCAAACGAAATCCACAGGAACAAGGAAGGTACAAGACTCGAGACGTAGACTGGAACACAACACCGGGAAACCACAAACAATGATCTGACAAAGTAGATGAGAAAGTGATGAGTATATATACACATGATGAGATGAGCTGCAGCTGTTGACGGGAGTGATGAGTGATCGCTGATGATGTTAATGAGCCCACCTAATCAGTACACACACACAACAACAGAAACACGAGACAAGACGGATTTATGAACCGTGACACATAATAAATATGCTAACTAGTAATTAATCAAATAGAGTAGAAATTTAATGTTAGAAATGGAATATGTGGGTCACAAGCAGATATTGAAAAATAAAATACAGGGTTAAGGAGATAATAACCTTGACTAATTGCCGATTTAATAAAATATTGGATAAAAAAAATCATACTTGCTTGTATGTTTGTAAAATATGACAGAAATTTTCAATAAAGTTCCTTAGTAGACTATAAGATATGATGTGTTTGGGGTTTGCTTTACATCCAGTCATTAAGCTTCAGTTAACTATTTAGCAGACTCCAATCAGACTGATTATATTGCTCATAAGAGTCTAAATGCATATGTGTAGAACACATCAGAAAGTTTCTATAGAAAGTTCCATAGAAAGCTATTTACAATATGTTTGCCTTTAATTTTATTATTTACATGAAGTGGTAAATAATACAATTACTTATTATTGCTTTATTATTGCAATCACACACTACGAGTGCCCAGATCCAGACTGACATGCAGGGCAGATAGAGCCTTTTCTGGCCCCAGGTTATGGAACATATTGCCGTCATCTATCAAAACAGCGTCCACAGTGTCTGAGTTTAGAAGTCTTTTACAAACCTATTTGTACTCTTGTGCTTTTAATGTATTGAGAATGTGTATTCTAATTTTGGGGATAGACCTAGATCTGAGATCTTAAATCTGAGATCTGGATCACTCCTCCATAGGCTTCTAAGGGATTGAAACTTGTTCCCCGAAAAGTTATTGAAGACATCGTTAAAATAGTCCAAGTGACTACAGTGGCTCAATCTTAAGTTTATCAAGTGACGAGAATACTTTTTGTGCGCAAAAACAAACAAAAATAACGACTTTATTTCAACTATTAATTTCTTTCTCTGTGGGCCTCACCTGTTGTACGTCACACGCATCACACACATGACCAGCGTCGGCCAATAGTGAGCCTGCGTGTGACGTACAACACAGAAGCGCTGCGCTGTTACACTAGTGAACTCACTCGAGGCCCACAGAGAAGGAAATTAATAGTTGAAATAAAGTCATTATTTTTGTTTGTTTTTGCGCACAAAAAGTATTCTCGTCGCTTGATAAACTTAAGATTGAGCCACTGTAGTCACTTGGACTATTTTAACGATGTCTTTAATAACTTTTCGGGGAACAAGTTTCAATCCCTTAGAAGCCTATGGAGGAGAGATCCAGCTCTCAGATTTAATCACAAATATCTTAATTCGTGTCCCGAAGATGAACGAAAGTCTTACGGGGTTGGAACAATATGAGGGTGAGTAATTACTGACAGAATTTATATTTTTTGGTGAACTATCCCTTTAAGCTATTTGCAATATATTTTAATATATTAAATTGTGCTAAAATGGAACCATTTCAAGTACATTTAGTGCATTTAAGTTTATTTCTTCAACAGCCCACTCGCTGTGCTCCGCTTGACCCCGCCCACTCGCTGTGCTCCGTTTGACCCCGCCCACTCGCTCTGGTCCGCTTGACCCCGCCCACTCGCTGTGCTCCGCCTTGGCCCCGCCCACTCGCTGTGCTCCGCTTGACCCCGCCCACTCGCTGTGCTCCGCTTGACCCCGCCCACTCGCTGTGCTCCGCCTTGGCCCCACCCAGTCGCTGTGCTCCGCTTGACCCCGCCCACTCGCTGTGCTCCGCCTTGGCCCCGCCCACTCGCTGTGCTCCGCTTGACCCCGCCCTCTCGCTGTGCCCCGCTTGACCCCGCCCACTCGCTGTGCTCCACTTGACCCCGCCCACTCACTGTGCCCCGCTTGACCCCGCCCTCTCGGTGTGCCCTGCTTTACGCCGCCCACTCACTGTGCCCCGCTTGACCCCGCCCTCTCGCTGTGCCCCGCTTGACCCCGCCCTCTCGCTGTGCTCCACTTGACCCCGAGAGTAAACTACCAGGCTAACGCTTATCGCTTTGATAATAGGTAGTGTGTGAATTTGTATTATCTAGTTGAAGGAGGCCATCTTGTACATAGGTTGATAAGTGAATTGAGCCACAGCAAGCAAAATGAATTTTATTTTTATATATTTATATCTTCTAAACGATTTGACAAATTTAAATTCTTTACATGACTTTTTGTCTTGTGTGTCCCTAGATGATATGCAAAATTTCACGTGAATCTGTCTACTCAAAATTGCTGACAGACTTCAAAAACACAGAATGTTCACCTAATGTTAGAGTATGGTTGTCATAATCATCAAAAACCCTTCTAAAAAAGTGAATTTTAAGACCACATTTAAAAGCATCCACACTCTGTGGTGTCCTCAGATGGTCAGGGAGAGCATTCCACAGACTGGGAGCGGCTGAACAGAAAGCCTAATCTCCCATAGTACGTAGCTTAGTCCTGGGAGCTTTCAGGAGATAAGATGAAACAGAACTGAGGGAACGTGTGGAAGTTTGTGGGATGAAGAGTTCCTTGAGGTAAGGGGGGGGCGTCACCATAAATGCACTGGTGTGTGAGGAGGGAGACCTTGTACTCAATCCTGAGTGAGACAGGAAGCCAGTGGAGTGATTTGAGGATGGGACTGATATGGTCGTATTTGCGCACTCTCATAAATACGACCTGTGACCTTAAATTATTCTGTGTTGCAGGTTCAGGCACGATGAACGGCATTATTCCCAAGAGCAAAACTAAAGGCACTGACTTCTGTGGAATGGGCGACTGGTATTATTATATAATCCGCTCTGATCTCGGCTGCTTTATGCAGTCAAGAAATTTAAATAAAGGTTATGACATCTCTATTTGGAGTCTGCACCCTGCCTGCCAAAATGGAGACCATTACGTTGGCGACTGGAATGGCTACTTTTACATCATCAAGGGCAATTCCTACCGCAGAGTCACCAACCTGGAGAAAGACAACGATGCTGAAGTTTTCAGCCTTCATCCCAATTGCCGAGGGGGAGACCACTACCTTGCAACCACTAAGTATTTTTACATCATCTTCCAAGAAAAGGGCACTTATAGAAGAACAACAAACATGAATCACGACTGGGATGCTGTAGAATACAAGCTGCATCCCAACTACAGAAACGGCCTCTATTACTGGGGCGTACAAGATTACTTCTCCTTCCTCAAGCCAGGCTCAGATTGGGGAGTTGAGTTCTACACCGGTACCGACTTCAGCAGTGATAAATGCACGGGTGTCTATTCTGTTCATCCCGATGTTCTTAACTTCCTTCCTGGTGGGTTGTCAGTATCTATAGGCCCGGCCTTTGGCGTTTGGGAGAATATTAAAACTATAACTAATGACAGCAATACACCAGTGACATGGCAAAAGAAAATCAATAAAAAAGGTTGGCTACAATATGGAGAAGATGACCCAGATCACACACAACTGGAAGATAGCCATGTCAGTCACAGCTGAAACTGGAGATCTTGCAAAGTTAATTGCGAAGGTTCAGTTCTCCTTTTCTGCAGAATATGGAGGTTCACACGTCAGCACTGAAAACGAAAGCTGGAACGAAGCGACTGAAGTGGAAGAACAACTCACATTTGAGCTGAAGCCAAACGAGTCTGTATATCTGTGGCAGTACAAACTGGGTCTCGGTAAAGATCCAGTGTTATTCTGCCGTGATTTAAAGATTGACGACGTGCCAAACCCTCCAACTGAAGTCCCGCTGCCACCCGCTCAATCATGAAAACATATCAGGATGGTTTAACTACAAGAATAACCAAGTGTTTTAGTTAAATACCTTAATTATAACTTCTCAAGCAATTATTTAGAGATCTGTAACCCACTGCAAATCTTTCAATATGGAGGCTATATCAGGCTTTGGGACAGTTTTACTAGAAAATAAATGCATGCTCAGTCTATATCAGTGTAGATGTAGTCATAGACATTTTCGTAGCATAATCAAAGTCTAAAGTGTTTTATTCGCAAGTCATAAAAAGCACTGCATTCTGTAATCATGCATTTGGCTTAATTAAAAGCTTTTTTAATTTTTTTTCTCCACGTATTTGTAGCCATTTGTATTTTGCTTTTAATATGCTTAATAAAGCTGAATACTGCTTTTAACCCTCTGGGGTCTGAGGTGTTTTCTGGGTCCTGGAGGTGTTCTGACATGCTCTGACATTTGTGCTTATTTCTGTTACTTGTGACATTTTCATGGCTAAAGTCTTATTACACTGTATTCAGCACAAACTCTGCTACAGTAATATGTCAGCAGCATGTATGTAAAAGTTTGGAGTTTTGAGATAGTAACGTTTATGCGTGGTTTGTGAAAAACAAAACAAAAAATGTCACTGAAATAAGGTCATAAAACACATACTGATTATTTCTTCACAAGACTTTTGTGAAAATTGTATCACGTAGCCTAGAATATTTGCTCCAAAACTATGTGAAAATCATCCTGCATACTCATTTCGATAAGACAATGTATTGATTTGAAATTTGTAAGACACATTTTGTGTGAGAAAGCTTTATGCAAGGAGGCGTGAATCTCTCATTAATATGAATGCATTTTACACCTGAGAAAGACAAAGACCCTCCCCTAATGGCCCTATCAGGTGCTATCAGGCCCCATCATAATGAGGAGCCTTGCACAAAGAATGAGGAGAAATTAAAAAAGAATGGACTTTTGATTGTCTGGATTTATTTACAACACAACATAATCCAAAGATACACAACAAAGGACAAAAAGCACATTATGGAACACATTGACCTAAAGACAGAGACTTGAACAGTCACACACCTTTGTGCCATTCCTGAAACATAGTATCCTACATACCTGTCATGTCCAAGGTGTTTGACTTTTCATTTTACCATGTTCATGTACAGAGACTCAAGTGAATGTTGAAGTCAGCAGGACTCATCCAGTGGCATCTGGTCCCTTTCTAAAATATAAATAAATAAACACCTGTAAACATGTTGATATCAAGACAAACTATAGGGCTGCCCGATTCTGGGAATACATTTTAGATTTTTCACTCACACACACACACACACACACACACACACACACACACACACACACACACGCACGCACGCACACACACACACACACACACACACACACACACACACACACACACACACACACACACACACACACACACACACACACAAACACACACACACACACAATGTATGTATCAAACGTTTGGGGTCTGTAAGATTTTTAATGTTTTTAATAGAAGTCACTTATGCTCACCAAGGCTGTATTTATTTGATTAAAAATACAAAAACCCAGTAATATTGTGAAATAATATTTCAATGTATATCAGCTGTTTTCTATGTGAATATATAGTAAAGTGTAATTTATTCCTGTGATCAAAGCTGAATTTTCAGCATCATTACTCCAGTCTTCAGTGTCACATGAGCCTTCAGAAATCAGTATAATATGATGATGTTATGCTCAAGAAACATTTTTCAGTATCATCAATGTTGAAAACAGTTCCCTTTCGAAGGGAACTCAACAATACGTCAACGACGTTATGGGGGGAACGCCTCAGGCGTGACAGGTGTCTGAAATCACTATCAAATCACGTCAATCATATTGACCGGCGACAGCCCGTGAATCATTAGCGTGAATGATTAACGTGCAACCTGGAAGTATAAAAGGGCGCCTTGCAAACATGACAAATCATCTCATCTTCTTTAGGGACTGTCTGTTTGAAAACGCTACTCAATGAAACGGTAAGAAAATTAAATGTACAGCACACAAGTGTGCTTTTTCTGCCTGGGAGAAGAGCGCGCACGGGAGGTTCTCAAGGGAATCCCCTGTGTGAACTGTGAGCGTTTTTCTCTTAAAACGCACCGCTCTCGTCTGGCCCTCTTCTCGAGTGAAGGGGCTTCAACGTCTGGTCCTCCTGGTCCCGCTCGTGCCGAGGCAGAGTGGCGACTTGCATCATTGGCTTCCAGATAGAGCTCGTCGATCATCTTGAGAGTGCTGTAAACCTCTCAGATGATTCGACGGCTGACGAGGGCGAACTGCAGGTGGATGATGAGGATTTTTCACCAACGGTTTCCTGCAGTTGCTGCTCTTCAGGACGAGCAGGAGATGGCTGAGGAGGTTTATAATCAGGTAGATCCTGAACCCTCTCAGCCACCCTGCCCAGTGTATGCAGGTGAGCCTTCCATTCCTTCCTGATCTTCACACGGAGATCGAGAGGGCATGGAAGAGCCCATGCTCTGCCCGTATTCACTAACATCAGCGGGTTAATTTCGCTGATGTTGAGGGGATCGCAGAGCATGGGTATGTGTCGATGCCGCCCCTTTTTGACGAGTCGTTTGCGAACTATCTCGTGTTTGGGCAGGCGTCGACACTGAGAGCTCCAACTCTGCCATCCAAACCGCTAAAGACAACAGCGCGTTTGAATGGCAGAGCATACACGGCAGCAGTTCAGGCTGGTGCTTCCCTGCACACCATGGCGGTGCTGCAGGCATACCAGGCCGACCTGCTGCAGGATCTCGACCAGGGGGCAGGCATGTCCCCTGAGGCGGTTACTGAAGCCGCGCCGAACCACGGTTCTTGCGCTCCGGGCCACCAAACAAACTGCTGCCACGATCAGTCGGTCGATGGCGGCGATGGTGGCCACGGAGAGACAGCTTTGGTTAAACCTGGCCGACGTTGAGAAGAAAGAGAAGGCCTTTCTCCTCGATTCGTCGGTTTCGCCCTCTGAACTCTTTAGCCCCTCCGTGGAGGCGGTGCTTGGGAAGTTCAGGGAGGCGAAGGCGCGCTCAGCTGCTTTTAGGACCTGCATACTGCTGAGATCCGGTTCCACGCCCAGGCAGGCGGGAGGGCCTGGCCCTTCACGGTCTGAGGACCGTAGACAGGGCCAGAGAGCCAGTGTCGCCTCTCGTGCGCCCCCTCCGTGGAGGAACAGGGCGCAGGAAAGGCGTGACTCCCGCTAGAAGAGGGGTCTGAGGGATGTTATCCAGCACAAGCGCATACAGCGTCGCTGATGGATAATCTCCCCGGAGGGCTTCATTAAAAAGAGACATCCAGCCCTCTCCTCTCTTCTGACTCCCCAGACGTTCATTACATCAGGCCTGGGGCTGGGCCTATGATAAGAACGATGTTCCAATGGCCCACCTAGGCTTGGTTAGTAGAAACGCCTCTTTCAGGCATGTAAAGTGGTGGACCCCAGATTCATAAAGAACTATCTGGCGAGTCTTCACTCCGCACGCCACAGGTGAGCTGTCTGGTCTTTTCAAGAGTAAATTTTTGTGAATTAAAATTCCGAAATGTATCTCTCTACAGACTTCGTTCCCTGTATAGAGCTATGGGGTCATATCATTTGCCATGTCATCAGGTAATAAGGTATGAGAAGTTTCCTGGATTATTAGGGCCCTGAAGTTCCCCATTAGGTGGCCAGAACGATAACTATGTTAGCCTTCGGGCTGTTAGCCACCTCAGGGTAGAGTAGTTGGTCTCTCTCTTAGAATTTTTTACTTAGAGTGTTGACTGACGCTAGAGCTTCAGATAGATCTTATTCAGATAGGTCCGTTTGACTTCTTCCTGAGTATTTCGCCCCTTGAGCTCTGTTTGGGTTTTCATTAGGCTGAGCGATCATGCAGCCCTTTGTATGGAATAATACAACCTATATTCTTTAGTGAGGCTGTGGCTCCTCCGAGCCCTCAGATAGATCTATGCCTGCAGGCTGGCCCTCACCAGGGCCGCCTCTGTAGCTGGCCTAGGCTGTGCCAGGGATAATAAAGACGCTCTGCTAAAATTTTGCATTGCTTCCTCTGAACCTTCACTTTGTGTATGTAGGTTTCTAGCATCCCTGTATAAACAGCCTCCTCCCATGGGAGTCGTTAGGCCAAGGCCCGCCCCCTTCTCTGCATTCTGGGGTGACTAGAGTAATGCAGCGTGGTGCAGAGGATGGTTTGTAGGACATGGTAGGCCTCAAACAGGCCTCCGTGGTATATATGTCTTTATTGAGCAGGGTTAGGCCGTCTTTCGCTTCACGAAGAAGACTGGGTTTCCTGCCCGACCCTGCCATGCAGAACTGGCCTACGGATTTAGGCCGCCAGTTTAGGCTTCACTCACCTCGCTGAGCTACTGCTCGAGCGCTAGGTTGTAGGTGGTTGGCTTTCATTCAAGCCCCACTCCCCTAGGTTGGGCACAGATAAATTTAAATTTAAAATTAAAACCCTGGTAACCTCAGGGTGAGGTGTGAGTATCCCCCTGTGATACAGGGTAGGTCTGAGCACTTCACTCCCAGTTCTGTTTTATCCTACCTCGCACCACTATGGGTCGGGTCGAGTATGAAGTAAGCTTCACTTCTTCTTTGGTCGAAGTACGCTCCCCTGAAGCCAGAGCATTGCCCTGAGCTGACGCCCATGCATAGATGGTAGGCCCCTGACTAACTGGGGCCTCCGTTGAGGCAGAGTGGCGTATGTTGTACTCCCCTTGTTTTAAGGGTGCTAGCTTTTTTGCGGAGTACACTGCCATGGGCAATGTGATTAGGCACCAGGATGCTGTAGGCGCTGTGTAAACAGCTTTGCTGCCAACGAAGGCTGCGCCATTAGGTAGTAGGCCTCAGCAGGCCTCCTTGATTGGACAGCCCCCTAGAGGGCACTGTAGGCCAGCTCACTTTACGTGGTTGGCCTTGGTGGTTCGGGCAGTTGACTCACTGATGGGTAGTAGGCCTTTAAACAGGCCTCCTCGGAGGTGAGTCCCAACATTATGGGACATACCTTATAGCGCTACTGGAAGCCCATTAGTAAATTATGCTTGTGTAGTATGGTTCCCAACAGTGTACTTTATGGCAGAATATGACTTGCTATTAGCTAGTAGGCCCGACCAGGCCTCCCTGATAGGCGAGTCCCCAGCTGGCTGGCCTTGGCAGGCCACCTTATACTATCACCCGGACTCAGGGCTCAAAGCTACCAGTGGTTATCAGGTAGTAGGCCACTCAGGCCTCCCTGAAGGTGAATTCCCACTTAAGATGGTTATCAGGTAGTAGGCCTCACCCGGCCGCCCTGAAGGCGAATTCCCACTTACGTTGGCTATCAGGTAGTAGGCCTCTCTGGGCCTCCCTGAATGTGAGCTCCCAAATATTGTGGCTGTCAGGTAGTAGGCCGCTCTGGGCCTCCCTGAATGTGAGCTCCCAAATATTTTGGCTGTCAGGTAGTAGGCCTCACCAGGCCTCCCTGAAGGTGAGTTCCCACATGCTGTGATAATCAGGTAGTAGGCTCCTCCAGGCCTCCTTGAATGAGAACGGTCAGGTAGTAGGCCTCACCAGGCCTCCCTGAAGGTGAGTTCCCACATGCTGTGATTATCAGGTAGTAGGCTCCTCCAGGCCTCCTTGAATGAGTACGGTCAGGTAGTAGGCCTCACCAGGCCTCCCTGAAGGTGAGCTCCCCACATACTGTGGTTGTAAGGTAGCAGGCCTCACCGGGCCTCCCTGAAGGTGAGTTCCCACGTACTGTGGTTATCAGGTAGTAGGCCTCTCTTGGCCTCTCTGAAGGTGAGCACCCCACATACTGTGGTTTTCAGGTAGTAGGCCTCTCTGGGCCTCCCTGAAGATGAGCACCCCACTTACTGTGGTTATCAGGTAGTAGGCCTCACGGGCCTCTCTGAAGGTGAATTCCCACTTATGTTGGCTATCAGGTAGTAGGCCTCTCCGGGCCTCCCTGTAACGTTCCCTAGTGGTGCTGGGTTTATGAAGCTAGTGGTCTCTTGCTATCAGTTTCAGCTAGCCTTAATAGGCAGCTGCTGAAGGCGAGCTTGCGCCCTGGCTCGCTAAAGTGTTCATTCTCTGCTATTGGTTCCCTCCCGGAACTTTTTCTGCCTACAGCCTGGTTTGCCTACCAGGCAGACCTGTGCTCCCCTCACCGAGGGTCTCTATGAGCATGCGGCTTCCTGAGTCTGGTCAGACGGTCGTAGGCCTCTCGTGAGGCCTCCCAGTTAGATCAGCCCTTAGGCCTTCACAGGCCTCCTCAGTGTTTTGAAACACAGACACTGGGTTGATCCGTGGATCGAGTAGAGAAACTCCCCTCGCTAGCAAGGGTTGGAAAGCACTATGCTGAGTCATACTCTCCGGGATATCCCGTCTCTGAGATCTGGGCCGAGTAGTTCACTGCCAGCTTCGCAGTCCCTCGGGTTGGATGCCTTCCTTAAGGCTTTGTTGTCCAGAGGCTCTGTCTTCTGACAGACAGGATTTGGCCAGACTAAGTGTCTATGTACTGACGCCAGGTCAGGCCGTCCTGGTGGCATTTCGGGGTGAGTACGTTCCCCTGAATAGTGACTGGCTGGGGTTCCTTCGGGTTCCCTAGCCACATTCCCTAGAAGGGACCCCTTCTAATTGGAAGCTGTGGTTCCAGGCCCGGAGCCGGCCCAGGTAGACCTTTCATTTAACCATGTTTATGAAGGTTGTTCTGTGAGGCTGTAGCTTGGGCTATGACCGTAGGGAATGCTGTCACTGACAGCCCAGTGTGACCTGAGGGTGAGTGGTTCTAGCGTTTCATTTGAAGTTGCTGGTTCTGACAGTTGTCACTGCCACTTGGCATGCACTCCCCTTAGCATGGCGGAGTTGGTATATCGTTCCCCATAACGTCGTTGACGTATTGTTGAGTTCCCTTCGAAAGGGAACGTCTCAGGTTACGACTGTAACCTATGTTCCCTGAGAACAGGGAACGAGACAATACGTCTCCCTGCCATGCCTCTGGGCTTGCCTACCGTACAGTCCCTTCAGACGATAAGGTGATTTGTCATGTTTGCAAGGCGCCCTTTTATACTTCCAGGTTGCACGTTAATCATTCATGCTAATGATTCACGGGCTGTCGCCGGTCAATATGATTGACGTGATTTGATAGTGATTTCAGACACCTGTCACGCCTGAGGCGTTCCCCCCATAACGTCGTTGACGTATTGTCTCGTTCCCTGTTCTCAGGGAACATAGGTTACAGTCGTAACCTGAGACGTTATTTACATTTTTATTTCAGGATTCTTTGATGAATAGAAAGTTCAAAAGAACAGCATTTATCTGAAAAATAATATTTTGTAACATTAAACACTACCGTTCAAAACTTTGGGGTCAGTAAGAATTTTTATTTTATTTTTGGGGGAAATAAATAAAATAGATCAATGCTTTTATTCATCAAGGAGGAATTAAATTGATCAAAAGTGACAGTAAAGACATTTATAATGTTACAAAAGATTCTATTTCAAATAAATGCTGTTGTTTTTAACTTTCTGTTCATCAAACAATCCTAAAAAAAGGTACACAACTGTTTTCAACATTGATAATCATAAATGTTTCTTGAGCATCAAATCATCATATTATACTGAGTATACTGAAGGATCATGTGACACTGAAGACTGGAGTAATGATGCTGAAAATTCAGCTTTGATCACAGGAATAAATTACACTTTACTATATATTCACATAGAAAACAGCTGTTTTACATTGAAATAATATTTCACAATATTACTGGCTTATTTGTATATAGGCATGTGTAGGGCTGCATAAAATACTAACAATAGCCTAGATAGCAGGCAGCCTATAAATCGTTAAAAATGAACATTTCAATAACACTACACTAGACAAAAATATATTGATTATCATATGTTACGTCAAACGTTTCTATTCGTTATGAAATGAGATGAGTTTGGCTTGAAGCCTAATGTGTGGCGTGTTTTGCTTTTCAAACACACAGCGTGACTCAGACCCAAACTCAGCGCGTGCAGCGATCGAGCCGCTCCAAACTATGAAACATTATTGTTACATTATACATCTACGTTTGAGCAGATATCCACAAACACAGTATTTAACAGTAAACACAGGTCTAAACATTATAATATTCACCATATTAGAATAAACACTCATACTAGCATACTTTTATCTTATTTCATAACATTTTACATTAACGAAAGTTGGTGTTCAGATGTAACAACACTGAAGAAGATGTGCTCTCCTAATTTAGAGGCACATTTCATAAACTGTAAACCTTTCTATTCGCCTCGGGAGTTTTCCTCTTTCATTCTCGTGAATGTATACATCCCTCCAGACGTGTGCGTGAGCGCGGCGCTACAACAGCTGGCTGAACAAATAGCTGAAACAGAACAAAGGTATCCTGGCTCTCTTTTAATCATTCTTGGGGATTTTAACAAAGCAAATCTTTCCTGTGAACTACCAAAATACAGACAGCACGTTACATGTCCCACCAGAGACAGCAATATACTGGACCACTGTTACACCACAATAAAGAATGCGTATCACTCCGTTTCACGGGCAGCTTTGGGGCTCTCTGATCACTGTTTGGTTCATCTCATACCGACCTACAGGCAGAAACTGAAATCAGCTAAACCTGTAATAAGGACGGTAAAAAGATGGACTAATGAAGCAGAGCAGAATCTACAGGCCTGCTTTGATTGCACTGATTGGACTGTTTTTGAAGCTGCTACCAACGATCTGGATGAGCTCACAGATACTGTAACATCATATATAAGTTTCTGTGAGGATACATGCATTCCTACCAGGACATTCTTATCATTTACTAATGATAAACCATGGTTTACTGGGAAACTCAAACACCTTCGTCATGCCAAAGAGGATGCCTACAGAAGTGGGGATAAAATCTTGTATAACCAGGCCAGAAACAGACTGACAAAGGAGATCAGAGTTGCTAAAAGAAGCTACTCTGAAAAACTGAAAAACCAGTTTTCCTCCAACGACCCATCATCAGTCTGGAATGGCCTGCGGAACATCACCAACTACAAGTCACCATCCCCCCGATCTGTGGACAATCAACACCTGGCTGACGATTTAAATTCATTTTATTGCAGGTTTGAAAAGCCCTCATTCACACCACACATCGGCTCTAACCTGCACTTCACCCATTCACCATCACCTCCTGCACTCCCCCCTCCTGCCATCCAACCTGAGCTCAAGGTCTGTGTGGAGGACGTGAGCCGAGTCTTCAAAAGACAGAAGACTAGGAAAGCCTCAGGCCCAGACGGCATCTCATCTGCTTGTTTAAAAGCCTGCGCTGACCAACTGGCCCCGGTCTTCACACAGATCTTCAATAGATCATTGGAGCAGTGTGAAGTTCCCTGCTGCTTCAAACGCTCCACTATCATTTCTGTCCCCAAAAAACCCAAAATCACGGGACTTAATGACTACAGACCTGTCGCTCTCACGTCTGTGGTCATGGAGTCGTTTGAAAGACTGGTGTTGGCCCACCTGAAGGACATCACTGGACCCCTGCTGGATCCCTTTCAGTTTGCTTACAGAGCAAACAGGTCTGTGGATGATGCAGTCAACATGGGACTGCATTATATCCTGCAACATCTCGACAGACCTGGGACTTATGCAAGGATCCTCTTTGTGGACTTCAGTTCGGCCTTCAATACCATCATGCCTGGTCTTCTCACAGCCAAACTGACCCAGCTCTCCTTACCATCCTCGATCTGTCAGTGGATCACCAACTTCCTGACAGACCGGCAGCAGCGAGTGAGACTGGGGAAACACACATCCAGGACTCTCACCACCAGCACTGGCGCCCCTCAAGGGTGCGTTCTCTCCCCACTGCTCTTCTCCCTGTACACTAATGACTGCACTTCTAAAGACCCCTCTGTCAAGCTCCTGAAATTTGCAGACGACACCACTGTCATCGGTCTCATCCGGAACGGTGACGAGTCTGCTTACAGACTGGAGGTTGAACAGCTGGCTGTCTGGTGCAGTTATAACAACCTTAAGCTGAACACGCTCAAAACAGTGGAGATGATCGTGGACTTCAGGAGAAACAGCTCAGCACTCCCCCCACTCACCATCATGAACAGCACTGTGGAAGCAGTGGAGTCATTCAGGTTCCTGGGCACTTCCATCTCTCAGGACCTGAAGTGGGACAATCACATTGACTCCATTGTGAAAAAAGCCCAGCAGAGACTGTACTTCCTTCGCCAGCTGAGGAAGTTCAACTTGCCACAGGAGCTGCTGATTCAGTTCAACTCAGCCATCATTGAGTCTGTCTTATGCACTTCCATCACTGTCTGGTTTGGTTCAGCTACCAAATCAGACATCAGGAGACTACAACGGACAGTCCGGACTGCGGAGAGGATTATTGGTGCCCCCCTGCCATCCCTCCAGGACCTGTACTCTTCCAGAGTGAGGAAGAGAGCAGGTAAAATCATCACAGACTCCACTCACCCTGGACACCACCTGTTTGAACTGTTACCGTCAAGACGGCGAATCAGATCACTGGCCACAAGAACATCTCAGCACAGGAACAGTTTCTTCCCACAGGCCATTTCCCTCCTGAACAGTTAACACACCTCACAAGGCATATGCCTTAAGTGCAATACTCCCACTATTCAGTGCAATATCCTACAACTCAGGTGATACTCACATGTAGATTTTTTTCATTTTATTTATAAAATTCAAAACACTGTAAATATGTTCATAGTTCATAATCTGTAAATCTGAAAATGTCTATTCTGACTAAACCCAACTGTGATACTTTTATTCTCATATATTTATATTTTTATTTTTTATTCTTATAATTTGTAGTATTATGTTTCTTGTTGTATTTGTATTTGTATATGTCCACTGGAAGCCTCAGTACCAAAACAAATTCCTTGTGTGTGCAAGCACACTTGGCAATAAAGCTCTTTCTGATTCTGATTCTGATTTACTCTGGCACCAGTTTAGTAGCTACAATGTAAAGTTTATGCAACAATAAAACACTTACTATTATGTGTCTTACCCAGGCCCGGATTGGCTAATCGGGAGCACCGGGAGAATTCCCGGTGGGCCGGTCTGTTTTATTGGCTAGGAGGGCCAGTGTTGTCATGGCACTGGGCTGAATGCTTTCCCTAGGCTGAAGTCAAAGCGCAGCCCCACTATTTTTTATTATTATTATTTTCTCGCAGCCCCACAGCAAAAAAAAGTCAGTTGTTGGAGATGTGCGAACAAAAAATAAGAGATACAACTAATAGCGCCCATGAGTCTGGGCCGTAGCCTACCCACCATAGCGCGAGGATAACCGACCTCATCATCAGCACTCGAACACCGCTCGTCGGCAAAGGCAAAATGCTTGACCGATCAAAGCATGTTCACAGAAGCGCGAGCCTCACGCGAATCCCAACGCGGCGCGTTCACGAGATAAGATGCAAGTGGCTAAACTAAACAGCTGTTTTACGATAGAAGTTTTAAACGACCGACATAAATAATCAGTTTGCAAAGACTGTATCAATCAAAGCTCAGCTTCGGGAGGGGAGATTTACAGGTAAAGAGACTGAGAGAAGAAGAACGAGAGCAGGAGATGGAGATAAGAGAGGAGAGCAGGTAGCAATAGCCTATTGCATACTGTGCCCAGAATGAGAATAACTTGTCTTTATTACAATGGATTCCTATTTAACACAGATATACATAAGTTTTTTGCCAATGACAGTGGAAAAATAATATGCCTCCGAACCCCCTAGCAAGATCACTTTTGGGACCTCTGTATTTATAAAACCCTGTGTACGGCTATTGCACTGAATAGAAAATTATATTTTTGAAAAATACAATGAATTACAAGGCTGTACAGAACACTATTGCAGATTTATATACTGAGGTTTTAATTACATTTTTTTAATATAGTCAGTCGGGAACTAAAGTGGGCCGGTCTAAGGCATGAAACTCCAGGGCTGAAAATGAGTCCCACTCCGGCCCTGGTCTTACCTTAAAAATTGTTCTCATAATCAAAGCGTGTTCTTCTGAGGTAAATCCACAGCACAAACAGTCTTCCAAACTCATGAAAAGCAGAGAAATACTGGAGTCACTGATTCTTTGTTTCGAGCTGATGAGGGCGTTAACAGCTCTGCGTTCCTTCACGTGGATCATTTGCATGTGAACAGATGGTGCGCGTGGGGGTGTGGTCACATTAAAGTTAATGAGCTTGGGCTGGAGAAACTGTACATGTCGTTGCTTTCATGCAGATTTCTTAAACCGAGAATATTTGTTTTTGATTTGATTTACATCATTTAAAAAAGGAGACTTCAAGCTTTGTAAAGACATTACTTTCACGTGTGGGTGGCAAGTATTATTGGCCGAGTTACAGATCATTTTCTGTCGCGTTTCAGAATGAACTTCACATTGAGAGAGAAGACAGAACGTGCATCATGTTTTCTTTATTTATTTTACGAAAAACACAACTTTTTGTTTTTATTATTAGTGTACACAAATAAAAGAAGACATTTAACAGTTTTTATTGATGTATAACACTTGCCTGTATGACAAAAATCGACTGAGTTATTTGAGTCTCTTTTGCACTGATAAGGAAAAAAGCGAGACTATCGCGCCCCAGGGGGTTAATGTTTTGGTGTTTTGACTGTCATTCTGTTTCTTTGCCAGAACACTGTACAGTATGTTTGACAAATCCACATTCCCAAACAGCACACAGGCATCTGTTGTATGTTGGAAAATCAAAGAGTTGCACACACACAACTGATTGTTGGTTCTTTTGTACCGTTGAATGTACATCTGATCATGTTAAAGGGGCTTTATGTAGAATTCAGAAAAACTTTATTATGCTTGTCAGACTGTACGAACATGATCCTCATGTCACACTGTGGGATCTCAGCTGTCTTTAATGTCAGCCTGTACGACAATCAGACACGTTTGGTGACACTAAGCAGCATAATACCTGAAATGGTGGCTAACACAAAAATCTCTGTGTTAATTTTGATTGTGGCTTGTCTTGAAAAAACAGGTAACGCTTTAGATTACAGCCTGGAAAGTACTGCGTAATTAAGACAAATTTACAGCGTAGCTTTTGGTAATTATAGTGTAGCCTACCAGAAGGGAACAATATGTAAAGTTTGGGGAATAAAGGGGTAACAACCAGGAGAATTAACAAATTTTTTATACTTTAAGTATTTTAGAAATAAGGGGTTTTTATTTGACTATTATGATACAACAATCCTACATTTGGAAGCAATTTAGCGAGAACATACACTGCGTACCTTTTTGTAATGATGATGTACCAATACATTCATACTGTAAAAAACTATTACAGTTTTTTTTTAAACACTGGGAAATATACTCTTGTTCTATGTTGTTACAGAGTAAGTAAAATAAAAATACTTAGACAATCTAATATCACTGACTCTGAAACCTTTATTTGAAAAATAATTGGTCTGAAGCGATAGTCTACAGTTTAAAAAGTTTAAAATATTGTAATTTTTCTTACAGACACCTATGAATCGTTTCCCTTCAGAAGACATTGATCCATCCATTGGGGTCGTATGGATTACTGTAGTTATTGCAGTATGTGCTGTTTGATGCTCCAACTTTTAGGAACACATGAGCTTGCATTATATGTATTCCCATGATTTATTTTTCTAAAAACCTTAATTTATGTTAATCTGAAGAAGGAAAGTCATATACATCTTGGATGGCATGAGGGTAAAAGATGAGTAAATGGTGGGGATGTATTTCTGGGTGTACTGCATTTTTTTTTAATACATAATACAGATTAGCAAGAGACATGATTTCTTCTGCAGATTCATCAGTGGAAAGAAAGAAAAAGAAGAGGAACAAAAGGAAGAAGCCAAGAAAGAATAAAAAGGAGGGACAAAACTTGCGAGTTTCTGTGAATACTTAAGCATTTGACATGAATTGTTGATTAAAAGAGCAGTTTTAAGCGAAAAAGAAATGTTGTAAATCTGTTTGGAATTAAGTTGTTTTTCAAATAAAGGTTTCCGAGTCAGTGATATATGATTGTGTATGTATTTTTATTGTACTTACTAACTTTGCTACAGTTACCCTGTAACTGCAAACTGCATCTCCCGACGCACCCTGTTTTATTCTGGGAGATTGTAATAAGTGTTCTTTAAAGAAATCACTAGGCCATTTTAATCAGTATGTAACTTGCCCAACTCGTAAGGATTCAATTTTGGACTTGTGTTATGGGTCGTTTAAAGGAGCTTACAAGTCATTCGGTAAACCACCTTTGGGAACCTCAGATCATAATATGATTTTACTCGTCCCTATATATAAAACTGTTCTGAAACGTGAAAAGGCACAGGTAATTAAGATGAAAGACTGGTCTGTAGAGGCTACGTCACGTTTAAAAGGGTGTCTGGATTGTACAGATTGGACTGTTTTTATGGACTCTGGCTCGGACATTGATCAAGTAACAGATGAAATTTGTAGTTATGTGACGTTTTGTGAGGATATGTTAATACCTGTGAAATCGTTTAAGAAATTCCCAAACAGTAAACCGTGGGTTACAAAATCACTCAAGATTCTTCTGTCAAAAAGAAATAAGGCTTTCAAAGAGGGAAATATAGTAGAGCATTATATGCTAAAAAGAGAAATTAAGTGTGAAATAAAGTGGGCTTAAGCAGTTTTTAAGGAAGATCTTGAGTTCAAATTGAATGAGGGAAATTTAGGTTCTGTCTGGGAGGGGATGCATTTAATCACAGGTCAGGATAGTAGAAAAATAAATAATAGAATTAGTTTGAACGGATTCAGCTCGGATGCAGCTTTATCACAGGATTTCAATAATTTTTATGAGATTTGATATGTATGATTTTAAATCAGAAATTGAGGATTTGAAAAATAAGTGTTGGATAAACAGAGAGTATGTTTGTGTCCCTTTTGAGGTAGGGGATGTGATAACAGTTTTTTAACAATGTAAAATTAGGAAGGCCCTGGGGGCCTGATAATATAGGAGGACGTTTACTTAAGGAATGTGCTGAGCAGTTAGGACCAATATTTTATGAAATTTTTGTCTGGTCCCTACAAATACAAAACGTACCTGCACGATGGAAGCAGTCTACTGTGATTCCATTGCCAAAAAAGCAGAATGCACAGTTATTAGATGATTTTACACCTGTGGCGCTCACACCCTTAGTGATGAAATGTTTAGAAAAATTAGTTAAGAGAGAAATTATGCAAAAGACTGAGAGTTCTCTAGACCCTCTTCAATTTGCGTACAGGAACAAACGAGGTGTAGAGGATGCTGTTGCAACTCTCTTACATTTAGTATTTCAACATTTAGAGAAGCCGAAAACTTTTGTTAAATTACTTTTTATTGATTTTTCATCTGCCTTCAATAGCATTCAGCCACATATTTTAATTGATAAACTCATTAAACAATTTGGGTTGGATTTTTATCTGATAGGCTGGATTTTAGATTTCCTTGTGCAGAGAAGACAGAGAGTCAAAGTAAACGACTCTGAATTGCTGGAATTGCTGTTATTCTGAATGGCTGGTGTCATCTACTGGGTGACCTCAAGGATGCGTCCTCTCTCCCTTATTATTTATTCTGTACACTAATGACTGTAAGAGTGGTTATAGTAATAGGCACATCTTAAAATTTGCTGATGATTCTGTAATTGTTAGCTTATTGAGCGAGCAGGATTCTATGCATGGTGCTGTGGTTGATGATTTTATTGCTTGGTGTAAGAATGCTTTTTTAAAACTCAATGTCATGAAAACTAAAGAGATGATTATTGATTTTAGATTGAGGGGAAATTAATTGATGATAAGCAAATAAGTATTAACGGAGTGGGTATTCAGAGTGTTGAAGAGTACAAGTACTTGGGTACTGTATTAGATTGTAAATTGACTTTTTCCGCAAATACTGATGCCTTGTGTAAGAAGGGGCAGCAAAGATTGTATTGTTTGTGGAAATTATGGTCGTTTAATGTGGATAAAACATTGATGTGTATGTTTTATAGATCCTATATTGAGTAATTTATATCCTTTTCATTGTTGTGCTGGTTCAGTTCTCTGAATGTGAAAAATAAAAAACGTATTGAGAGGATGGTAAATCAAGGAAATAAAATAACGGGGAGGAAGCAGATGACCATGGCTCAGTTATACCAGAGACAGGCTTTGGATAAAGCACAGAACATCTTGTTAGAAGATTCTCACCCCTTGTATTATGAGTTCTATCTTCTCCCGTCTGGTAGCCGGTATAGAACGGTAAAACCGTCAGTAAAACAAATCGGTTTAAGATTTCCATTACACGAGAGTAGATGTTAAAACTTCATGCTGAATTGTACTCGGCTTTCGCCAAGATAAGCACCAACTAAGACGTAGCTTTACAGTAACCTATGCTTCTCCATCCATTTACGCTTCTTTCCATATGGTGATGTAAATCTCCTTCTGTCTAGTGTTAATTCGCGTCAGCACACACAACGGCTGCAACCACAGTGCGGTCCCCTCATGACAACCCTCTGGATTGAGCGGAGTAGGGAACATCTCTAGGGTCTTCAAGTGGGCACCTTCCGTCCTCAGTGTTTCGTCGACTAGCCCACGACACCTCAAGAGGGCTCGACAGTGACTCTGGCGTCCCAGGGTCACCCCCCTCCGTCCCCCACTCAACTCAGCCCAGCTTACTGACCTCTACTTCCCTCTTGCTGCTGAGACCTAACCACAATCTCACAATCTCTCCGCAACCCAACCATACGCGCCAACCCGTTTGACTAAGGCTGTCGAGCCCCACTGGTGCGTTAATATGCAGTTTCAGTGGCAACGGTTCCGTATGGCATACCACCTACCGCAAAACACAATATCTGCCCGACCACCCGTCATTCACGCAATATACACAGGAACGTAATGACTGTAAAAACTATACAACCTATACAAATAAACCAACAGACTCTTCAAGTTTTCAAGAACCCTACGAAAGCGTAGCATGGCGGCCTGTACACAGCCAGCTAGAATCTTTCCGTCTCAACCACAGCCATTTGCTGCTCCTTTCTGCTGCCTATATAAAAAATAAGTTATAGTAAAGATAAGTTCTTTACTGTGCGACGCAACTCATGGCCACTGAATCTGATGTCTCTGAGGAACCGGGTTGTAGAGTGTGCCACAAATCCTCGACAACCCACTTCCACTGGATAAACCTGGACTCTCCATCCTCGCTGTTCTGCTTTAGTGGCCAGATGAGCATACCGCAGTTTCTTCCTCTCATATGCCTCATCTAAGGCATTTAACTCTATCAGTTGAACAATGCGTGCTGATCCAGACCACAAAACAATATCTGGTCGTAGGTTAGTGGTGGCAATCTCAGGTGGAAAAATAAGCCGTTGATCAAGATCAGCCAGCATTTTCCAGTCCCTAGCAGCTTCCAGTTGTCCTGGGCGAGAATTGGTGTTAGCACCTTTTCTTGGTGGTTGCTCGCCTGGGTGGAGGAATATTGTCTTCTGTGTGTAATGTTTTGCTAGAACAGGCGGCAACTTATTGGTCATACTACGCTTGCCTTCCAATGCTAAAGCCAAACATTGCAATACTTGGTCATGGCGCCAAGTAAACCGACCTTGGCTAAGAGCCACCTTACATCCTGTCAAAATGTGCCTTAATGTGGCAGGTGATGAACACAAAGGACAAGAGGGATCCTCTCCTACCCAGAGGTTTAGGTTCTGCGGTGATGGGAGAACATCATATGTTGACCTAATAAGGAAACTGATCCTACTCTCTTCCATTGACCAAAGGTCTTGCCAGCCCATTTTGCGTTGTTCCACACTCTCCCATCTCATCCACTCTCCCTGCTTGGCCTGGGAAATGGCCTTTATACATCTCATCCTCTCCTCCTGCTTTCGCACCTCGTTGACTACCAGCTTCCTCCTTTGAGCTGGGCCTGCCTTGTGCCATTTAGGAGGAGCTAAACTGAGCCCAAAACCCCCTCTTCCATGCTGTACCTGTCCCACGATATCCCTAATTTGAAGGTCAGCCTTTGCCTCTACTACAGTTTTCTTTGCTGACCATTTTCTACCAGTTTTTACCACAGCGGCTGCCTCCCTTACACATTTGTCACGTGACTCTGCTAAAGTCATTTCCAGTCTGACCTTGGCACACTTAAACTCCTCGGTTAAAGCAGAGACTGGCAGCTGCAATACTCCTTTACTATCAAGTCCCTCTCTGCTGAGGCAGCATGGAACTCCCAACCATTTCCTGATGTATGAACTTATTAACGCTTCCAGCTTATCCACTGTTGTCAAAGAAACCTCGTACACAGTCAGTGGCCACAGCAACCTTGGCAGTAGACCAAACTGAAAGCACCAGAGTTTTAGTTTGCCTGGTAGAGCACAGCTGTTTATGCTCTTCAACCCTTCCACTGCTTGTCGTCTAACTTCTCCCACTCGAACTGTGTCCTTTAGATCCCCATCGTACCTTCTCCCAAGACTCTTTACTGGCTTCTCAGAAACTGTTGGTATTGCCTCACCATTAATGAAGAATGTTTTATCTACTACCTTTCCTTTAACTATCGAGATGCTCCTTGATTTAGAGGGCTTAAATTGCATTCGTGCACATTCAATATTATCTGTTAACTTCCCCAATAACCGATTAGTGCAGGCTACCTTTGTAGTCATGGTTGTCATGTCATCCATGTATGCTCTGATTGGTGGTAGTCGCATCCCAGAAGCCAAGTGCTCTCCTCCTACTACCCATCTTGATGCCCTAATGATTACTTCCATTGCCATGGTAAAAGCCAGTGGAGAAATGGTGCATCCTGCCATTATTCCAACCTCTAAGCATTGCCATGTGGTGCTGAATTTTGGAGTTGAGAAACTAAATTGCAAATCTCCAAAATAGGCTTTCACTAAAGTTGTTATCGACATCAGTACCCTGAAAAAATCAAATGCTGCCCAAAGAAGCTCATGTGGCACTGAACCATATGCATTAGCCAAATCCAGGAATGTCACATGGAGCTCCTTCCTCTCCTTTTTTGCTGACTGAATTCGTTGCCAGATAACATTGATGTGTTCTAAGCATCCTGAGAACCCTGGAATGCCCGCTTTTTGAACTGAAGTGTCAATGAAGCCATTCTTTAATAGGTAGGTTGACAATCTCTGCGCAATAATGCTGAAGAAAATCTTACAGATGGGATGTCTGACGGAATTGACATAGGCTCATGCCTTTTTGCATCTGTATGCGTTTTCTCCAAATATCTCTCTAGCTCAACCCTAGATGCTTTTAAAGTGCCATTCTTCTCACTGGTGAATAACTTCTTTACGAATTTGAATGGGTCTTTATTAGGGCTGGGTATTGACACAAATTTCACAATTCGATTCAATTTCGATTCACAAGCTTGCAATTCAATTCGATTTCGATTAAGATTCGATTCGATTCAATATTGATTATTTTGGATATCGGGTACAATACATGGCACATTTTCTCAAGGAAAACAAATCTCTTAACCAATGCTGTAAACTATGTGTCAGGAATCAATCAGATTCATTCCCATCCACCACTCAAAGATCACTCTCCCCGGAATACTAACCAGTCACACCTGTTCACAATCAGTCACCTCGTTACCCAGCCCAATAAAACACTCACGCACACCCCAGTCTTTGTCAAGCCTCCAACAGGAGAAGACCATTACCCACGACTTCCCGAAGTTTCCAAGTCTACCAAGAAGATCCATCACGTAACTATACCCACCTCTGAATATACTCACCTTTGTCTGCCTGTCTTGCTGTCTCCAGTGTTCCTGCCTGGTTCCCTGTTTCCCCGAGTCCTGCCATAGCATCCAAGTGTTCCACGTGTCCACCGAGATCTCCTTGTTACTCCCTGGATCTGAAACAGAAAAGTATTCGTATCACTGAACAGTGTCTATCCACGTCAAACTCACTGAAGAAGGATCTGCTCACCTGGGATCCTCTGCACGACGTGATCGTCACCGCACCTGCACATGAACTCTGTCTATGCACATTCATCACTATAAATAAAACTCACGTTTGCTTTCACTTACCTCCGCCTCTGTGCCTGTATCCTGACACTATGGGAGTCAGTTGTATCATTAAAATTGTTTCATTAGCCTACTATAGCCTAATATTGAAGGTAAAGATTTACTGATTTGTATACAAACAATTACACTTTTATTTATTTTTCTAATAATAAAGTTATATGAAATATAAATATTTAAATGGTGGCTGTCATAAAAACTTGCCAGATTTATTCAAACATGCATTAAATATTGAAAAACATAAAATAATTATAAAATAACATAAAATGCATATGTAATATGGTGCATATATTTAGCAAAATGCTCCTCTCTAGAGTTAATTTTTCTAGCTGACTAACGAGTTCATGGTCACTGGATATGGTTTTTCTGAGGTAAATGTGACGTTACATGACATTGTTTACAAGCTGTTTCACTGACGTCTTTCCTCGGTTGAAACACTGATTGAGCGATTCCATGTGACAATAAGGATTTCGATAAGTTGTACTCTATCTTTTAACACACTTTCAGATGCTCATTCATGTTTATTTCACGCTGTAACTGGTAATATTAAGGCGGAAGAGAAGATCATGTGTGCTCCGCGCTGCTGCTTCTCTTGAGCGGCGCCAGAGCGATCTCACGCCACAGCGCCAAAACGGTATTTATGTTTTTGAATTTCGTAAGAAAATGGACGTAATTTGAAATCTGAGACTTTGTTTCATATCAATAGTAACACAGCACAAAGATTATTGCGTTCATTGGATGGGATGCGCGCTACAATGTTCCATTCATTCATCAACTGAAAACAGAATGACTAATCGATTCTTGGGATTTAAGAATCGATATCGGTTCGTAAAATTGAGAATCGATTAAAATCGAGAAATCGATATTTTTTACCCAGCCCTAGTCTTTATAGAAATTAGCCCTCGCACGCTCCTTCTTTTTGTAGCGTTTCCGTAGGCGTTCAGGTCTGCGTAATGTTGCAAGCTTATCTTTTATGGCCCTTTGTAAGAGATTGAGTCCCTCCTTCTGACTTTGTTCCGCTCTTTTCCATTGCTTCCTCAGCTGTCTCCTTTCTCTAACTAACCCTTCAATTTTCTGCTGCCGTCTAGATACAGCAGGAGTAGTTAGTACTTTTTCCTTCCTTTTTTCCACACCAAACCTCTCACTTCCATATGCGTAAATGATGTCCCCAAATTTATCCAGCTTCTTTTCAACTGTACCAGTTAATCTTTCCAATGCAAAGCATAGATCTGTGTTTACCGTGTCCCATGCAGTTTTCTCACAAGCTCTTGGCCATCTAACTCCAGGCCTATGCCCGTTGAGGTTCTTTTCTCTCTTATGCTGGTTAGTCTGACCGGGTTAGTGCAGGCTACTGTTGTAGTCATGGTTGTCATGTCATCCATGTATGCTCTGATTGGTGGTAGTCGCATCCCAGAAGCCAAGCAATCTCCTCCTACTACCCATCTTGATGCCCTAATGATTACTTCCATTGCCATGGTAAAAGCCAGTGGAGAAATGGTGCATCCTGCCAAAAAATTTATTTGTTCCCTCAGCTGTAAAGTTTTTAAATTCTAGGTAAATGTATTTATTGGTGTTCTTTTTTTTACGTGTATGTGTGTGTGATTTTGTTTTATGTGTATGCCTGTTCGCTGCAACCAAATTGCCTTCGGGAAATGAATAAAGATGAAGTGAACTGAACTACATGAAACAAGAGGGTAACAAGCACAACTACATGAAACGTCTCGGTTACGTATGTAACCCTCGTTCCCTGAGTAGGGAACGGAGACGTTCCGTCGTGACGACGAATGGGGTTTCGCTTAGAAAGCCTATCAACTTCGAATATTACAAAACGAGCCAATGGCAAAGAAATGCCATGGGTCTGCGGAATTTGCATAGCGTATCTCCGCCTTACCTCGTGGGTATAAAAGGAGGACGCCGGCAACATGCAGATATGTTTCTTCGCTGAGGAGCCAAGACTGAGCTCAGGCGATCCCCGCGGTACAGCGGAAAGTGGCAGGCAGACGGAACGTCTCCGTTCCCTACTCAGGGAACGAGGGTTACATACGTAACCGAGACGTTCCCTTTCGTTGTCACTACAAGTTCCGTCGTGACGACGAATGGGGTTATAGTCTAATCACGCCACCTTCTCGGCTGTCTTCCAGTGCCCTGCGTAAATCTGAGCTCCCTGTCGTGAGACTTGCACGGACGAAGGACTCCTATTTAGCACAGGAATACCAAGGTACACTAGGGAGCACATCCCACAATTTTAGAGGAAATATGCAATTATTGCCAACCCAGAGGGGGGGGACTTAAAGAATACACATATGACCCGAAGGATGCATATGGAGAACACTGGGGTGTCCAGCCGCAGGTGGAATATTTCAACCCCAGGGGTGGCAAGGTGGCTTGCCAAGGGAAAGACACATGCTCGAGAGAGGCTTACAGTGGAAATACACATGTGGGGGTCGCTCAGAGGAGGGACCATGCACACGGGAGGCACCTAGCCGACGCGCAGGCAATAGACACTGGCACCGACGTCAGAAGTGCTGGAGGAACTCAGGGCTTTCGGGGGAAGCTCACCTGAGGAGAATATCGCACGTATCCAGTCTGTGGAGTGGAATGGCGAGCAAGCGAAGACACCTGAGCGGGTCCAGTACTAGCTAGTTGAAGCGAGTACATGAGAGGACACTGGCTCCACTAGGAGATTGTAGAATCTGGTGAATGTGTTCGGTGTCGCCCAGCCTGCAGCTCTGCAGATGTCTGTTAGCGAGGCGCCATGCGCTAGACCCCAAGAGGACGCCACACTCCGGTTGGAGTGGGCAGTCACACCGAGGGGGCACGGTCGACCTTGCTGCTGGTATGCCAGAGCAATGGCGTCCACTATCCAGTGAGACAACCTTTGCTTGGAGAGAGCCTTTCCCTTCAGCTTCCCACCATAACAGACAAGAGCTGGTCTGAGGTCCTGAAACACTGCGTCCTGTCTACATAGGCGCGAAGAGCGCGTACTGGACAGAGCAGTGCCAAGGCTGGGTCTGCCTCCTCCAGGGGCAGCGCTTGCAGGTTCACCACCTGGTCCAGGAAGGGAGTGGTAGGAACCTTGGGCACATATTCAGGCCGGGGTCTCAGGATCACGTGAGAGTAAGCCGGCCCGAATTCCAGGCACGCTTCGTCAACGGAGAATGCGTGCAGGTCCCCTACCCTCTTAATGGAGGCCAATGCAACCAGGAGCGCTGTCTTCATTGACAGAAATTTAAGCTCGACTGATCGCAGAGGCTCAAAGGGAGCCCTCTGAAGGGCAGTTAAAACCACTGAGAGGTCCCAAGAGGGAACGAGAGGAGGGCGAGGAGGATTTAGTCTCCTCGCTCCTCTCAGGAACCTGACGATCAGGTCGTGCTTCCCCAAGGACTTACCTTCAACAAAGTCGTGTTGTGCGGCAATAGCGGCGACATAGACTTTGATGGTGGAGGGAGACAGCCTTCGCTCCAACCCATCTTGTAGGAAGGAAAGCACGACACTGATCGAACATCTCCGGGGGTCTTCTCGGTGAGAAGAGCACCAGCTGACGAAGAGGTTCCACTTCAATGCATAGAGACGTCTCGTGGACGATGCTCTAGCGGAAGTGATGGTAGCCACCACCAGTGGTGGTAGGGTACTCAAACCTGCCTCGTCCCGTCCAGGAGCCACACATGGAGGTTCCAAAGATCGGGACGAGGGTGCCATAGGGTGCCCCGTCCCTGAGAAAGGAGGTCCTTCCGAAAGGAGGCTCGCTCGTAAGCTGCGCGGACATGGCGACCGAGTCGATTTCCATACCTCATTTCGGCTGGAGGGACAGTCTCGATCGCACCCTTCGCCAGCAGGGTGGCAACCTCCGCTCTCATGATAGGGGCATTGCCACCGACCATAGTGGAGCGGACTCCCCTGAAGCAGGGAGGAGACCGCGCGAACTGAATCGCGTAGCCGAGCCTGATCGTCCCTGCGACCCAGCGGGACAGGTTGGGAAGCTCTAGCCAGGCTCCCAAGAACTGTACCAGCGGGGTCACGCGAACCACAGACTTCCCGTTGGTGGGGCAGCGAGGCGGAATGACTGTCCCGGACATGGACGGCATAGCGGCCCAATGTCGGGGCGTAGTCATTGACTGCGACCTGACAGAGGAGACCAGGGAAGGACGAACGTTTCACGGGGGTCTGCTCTGCCAGGGGGCTGACGACAGAGGGGGATGAGAGCTGCACGGTCCGTGGACGGCGCGTGCTGTCATCCGGCTCTGGGACAGAGGAGGACGAGGGGTGCACGGCTCGGAGGCGGCGCACCGTGTCGTCCGAGAACTCTGTGTGCTCAGGGATGAACGTGTCACTTCTTTAACCACATTAGGCTGCTGCCCACCCGGGGGTGAGCAGCAGAGAGTGGAAAACGAGGGATTCTCCCCCGGCCCTCCACCAGGGGAAGGAGTGGTCCTGCTACCATCTCCTGAGAAGTGACCATCATCCCTGAGCAGCCCGTCTCAGGAGCGCCGCTTAGCCCGGCTTTTAGCGGGGGGCGGAGCAGGAGAGGGCTGTGGCGTCCCCCCGCGGCCTCCAGAGCCCGCCCGGGTGAACGGGCGGGGTGGGAGCCGCGGGAGGGCGCCTTCGGTGGATGGGCAGACTGAGGGATCTGAGCGGACGGCGGGGCCGTCGGGGCAGAATGCCACAGTCTGCTCATGGGCGGTTGAGAACTGTTGTACAGCCCTCAACGGCACCGCCGAAGGGCCGACCTGGGATATGAGGGTGTCGAGCAGACGGGTCCGCCGGACATCCTGCACATCGGACAGGTTAAGCCACAGGCTTGAATGGTGGACATCACCTGACCCAGGGAGCGTGCGGCCACTTTCGTCGCTCGGGGAGCAAGGTCAGTGGCGGCGCGCAGCTCAATGAAGAGCCCCGAGTCAGTCCTACCCTCCTGCATGTCCATGAACACCTGGGCCAGGTAGACCAGCAGAATGGCCATGGCATGCAGTGAGGCGGCTACCTGTCCTGGGCGCTATAGGATTTCGCCACAAATGTAGACGAAAAACTACAGGCTTTGGACGGGTGCTTAGGATCGCGCCGAGAAGAAGCAATCTGAGGACACATTAGCATCGCAACAGAGCGTTCAACTGGGGGGACCCCAGTGTACCCATGGGCAGCGGCCCCAGAGGGAAGGAAGGGCGGAGGAGATCAACGAGGGATCGCTTGAAGACCTGGGGTCTTCGAGGATTTCGAGATCTCCTGATGCACATCCGAGAAGAAAGGTATTGGGGTTAGACGGCGACGAGGGTCCGTGGCCACCCCAAAAACCAATCGTCCCAGGAAAGCATGGCCGTCATCTCAGGATCTGACTTGACAAATGCCATATGCACACCCGAAAGTGGCAGCACTGTCAAATCTTCACTTCCTGAAGATTCTTGCCCGCCCTGTGATGCTGCGATGGACAACAGATCCGATTCTGGAACGTCAAGGGAAAACCGGATGCCCGCGGGCCGTCTTCGGACCCCCCGCGGGCATCCGGTGAACATTTACGGGTTGCGTCAATAAAGAGGGGGGCGTGGAGCACGGACGAATAGTCGGGCGCCTTTGTTCCACACCAACACCCTCAGGTCACCCTCGCCACCAGCCGAAGTAGCACCTCACGTGGAGAGTGTTAGATCGGGGTGTGGATGAGGGGACTCTCTCTCTAACGAGATCATCGAGTCTCGACCGTAATGACGCGATGGTCACGTTCCCGCGGGGAGAACGTGAGTCATCCACAAACCCTGCTCTAGCGTGATCAAGCCCAAGCACGCAGAGCAGAGAATGTGCCCATCAAAATCGGAAATGAGTCAACCGCGACCAGAAATGCACGGGCGAGCCGTCTTTAAAAAGACGTGCCGCGTGCGAGCTCTTTTGTGAGAGAAAGAAACTCTGAGAGTGTTGAAGCGCCCGGGGAGAAACACACTCACTGGCAAACCACTGCACAGATAAGCAGGAAGCGCGCACTCGCCGGGAGATCGCCGTCACACCAACACCAGAGAATCTCGCTCGTCTGTAAGAAGCTAACAATTCAGAGATGGCTTGTGGAGTGAAGAATTAACTTGGCTCCGAAGCGAAAACATATCTGCATGTTGCCGGCGTCCTCCTTTTATACCCACGAGGTAAGGCGGAGATACGCTATGCAAATTCCGCAGACCCATGGCATTTCTTTGCCATTGGCTCGTTTTGTAATACTCGAAGTTGATAGGCTTTCTAAGCGAAACCCCATTCGTCGTCACGACAGAACTCGTAGTGAGAACGAAAGGGAACAAGAGTTTCTTTCCCCAATATTTAAGCAAAAGTTGCAATAGTTTTAGTTTTCAGTGCAAAAAAAAAGTCTATACAGTATGTATTGGTACACCATTATTACAAAAAGGTACGCAGTGTATGTTCTTGCTAAATTGCTCCCAAATGTAGGATTGTTGTATCATAATAGTAGAATAAGAACCCCTTAATTCTAAAATACTTACAGTATAAATCATTTGTGAATTCTCCTGGTTGTTACCCCTTTATTCTCCAAACGTTACATATTGTTCCCTTATACTTACATGCAAGTACTTTATAGGTACACTATAATTACTGAAAGTTACACTGTAAAATCGCTTTAATTACAAAGTAGTTTCCGGGCTGTAATCTAAAGCATTACTAAAAAACAATCTGACGGCCGTCGTTGTAGAAGTCACACTGCAGGACTGAGAGTCAAATCTTCGGGCATTTCCAGAATTCTGTCGAAGGTAAGTTTTATTGCAACCGTCATTAATTGGCTGTCAGTGAACATGTCAAACTAACGATCAAATAAATCAGATTTTAGCCTAGGATCAGAGGAATCTTTTACAATTAGCCATGTTTCACTTAAACAAATGTAATTTAAATTTTATTCATTTAGAAGTATATTAACTGGATCCAACTTTTGCATCAAACTCTGAATGTTTAAATGTCATAAGAAAAGAAGCTGCTGTCATTGTTTTGCTTTCTGAATTATGTACGGACCAGCCTCGACTTGCTTCCTCCATGTAGAGTTGGGAGTAATCAGCTAATCAGTAATCAGTAAACAGATTTGGCAACCAGGGCCCGTATTCCTAAAGAATCTTAATGCAAAAAGTAGCTCCTAGTGACAAAATTCTAAGAAAATTCTTAGAAATGTGGGCGTTTACTCTTAAGATTACAGAAAAAATCCTAGTAAAGAAAAAAGTAATTCAGAAAGCATCTTAACCCTTAAAAGAGGTCTTAAGGTCAAAATTGTTAGGAGCACGGATGAGGACTTTTAAGAGGCTTAAGAGTTTCTTTAGCAGAGGAGAAAATGGCAGAAAGACGAAGAGGGAGAAGAAATGCATTGCAGACAATAGATGACAGTGAGTTAATAAGACACTATAGATTAGATCGTGCAGGGATCATGTTTGTGACCGTTTTTATTAGAGACACAATAACATCTCCGACACAGCGCAGGAATAGCATAGTACCAGAAATTAAATCACTACTGTACATTAAGATATTTGGCAGCTGGGAAAATGCATCAGTGCAGCAGTGAGGATATGGTTCTGTCACAACCTTCCGTAAGCAGTGATCACAAACAATTACAGCATTCCAGAACCTCTTAATGTGTCGCAGTTCATTTAGTTTTCACTGGACATTCCCACCTTTCAGGCTCAAATAAATGCATTTATGAATATAGCAGGCTTCCGCACAAGCAGGGGGAATGAACCCTATAAGCTCCCACGTCTGCTTCTGTGCTGTTACACCCGGCCTGAATTTTCCCTTAAGGATGGCCTTGTGTTCATCCACTGGGCTCACAGTAAACACTGCTCCTCTGTCCAGTCGAGCTTTCTTGTTCTTCTTGTTTTTTTATTCCATGTTTGCTACATTAAAACCAACATTCAAACCACCACTTTAATAGACAGTGGAACAATTTTTATCATTCTAATCCAACCAAATACCTTATAGGAAATTAACAGTATGGTAAATAAAAAAAAGGATTTATATACACATATATAATGTGTGTGTGTGTTTATGAGAATGGTCAAATAGGAAAAATTACACATGTAATTTCAAAGTGAAGGCTTAGAATAGACCCTATACTTAAAATCACTATTTTTTTCCTTCTTGGACAACCAACCAATCACAGTCTTCAAAAGATTGTGTCATACATAGCAACGGGGTCAGCCCCGTATAGTCCTTCACGTCTATTGCGATCCCAAAATTCTGTCCAGTTGATAATACCTAGAATATCAAAATCAACTGCTGGCGGTAGATCCTTTTCCTACTTGGCACCAAAACTTTGGAACAATCTTCCTAACATTGTCCGGGAAGCAGACACAGTCTGTCAGTTCAAATCTAGACTAAAAACACATCTCTTTGACCTAGCATTCACATAACACATTATAGACTTCTATAATTCAATGTTAGGCTGCATAGTTTAGATCAGCCGGAACCGGGAACACTTCCCATAAATCCTGATGTACTTTGTACATCATAAGAAGGATGCCTTCTACGCTAATATTAGTCTCTCTGTTTATCCCGAGGTTTACCGCAGTCCGCCGGATCCAGGCCGTATCCAGATCTGATGAAGGACCATCGCAGGGACACGACGACAACGCATCCCTGAAGTGCCAGCCTCATCAACCCTGTGAAGGCCTCATGGACACCTCAACAAACTCATCTCCATACCGGCGTGATGACTCCGACCCCAACCAGATGAACTGGATAAATATTTTGAAAGTTCTGATCCAATCTGACTTCTGACCTATTATGCCGCCTAAATCATAATCATACACTGTTTGTTCGTTGGCCAAAGGAGGACTGGCCCCCTGACTGAGCCTGGGTTCTCCCAAGGTTTTTTTCTCCATTCTGTCACTTATGGAGTTTTGGTTCCTTGCCACTGTCGCCTTTTGGCTTGCTTAGTTTAACATTTAACATTTAATTTTGAATTTAACAATACTATTACAACTTTACTTTCCTGTTATCACTGTAAAGCTGCTTTGAAACAATTTGTATTGTAAAAAGCGCTATATAAATAAAGGTGACTTGACTTGACTTTAAATTAATACACATTTTTTGCTAACTGTGATTTTGTACATTTCTAAAATACTTAGACAGTCTCCTCTGATAGCAAATCACTCTGAATTGTAATGTGGACTCCTGCACTTTCTGTAAAGCTGCTTTGAAATTATGTGTATTGTGAAAAGCGCTATACAAATAAACTTGAATTGAATTGCTGTTAAAATATAAAATACAAACATACACATGTAGTAAAAATTGTAATGGAAATTACTTAAAGTAAAATACATAAAATTTTGTGTTAGGAAGGCTTTTCTTTATTTCTCCAGTCCACTTTACAGTATTTTGACAAAGTGAATTACTCATTGAAATTATGAAAATACAGTGTAAGAAATGACCTGTTCTGTTCTCTGACTGTTTGATTATGGTGGCCACAGAAAACCGGCTCATTATGTTGAACTCTTTGTCCTTCCATGGACAAGAACATGGTTTATCACAGTAGCTCTAATTTAATCTGAGATTACCATTCTTGCTCTTGCTCTTGGTCCACCAGCTCGTGTACACACTCTTCCTCCACCTCTCATATTGTTATCTACTGTTGATGGATGCATCTGTGCACCTGGAACTGGCTTACATGTTGTAACTTCTGATCACATAATTAGAAAAAAGTGTTTTAAACAATTTTAAATTGTTGTGTGTAACTGATGACAGGTGTGTCACAAGCTTTTTTTTTCTGTTTAGTGTTTTGCAAAACAAGTTGCAAATTGGGTTTTAGTGAGTCAGGATGTGTTTGGTGTTTTGTAAAGAGTGCATGAGATTTGCAAAGTGTCTGCCTGAACTTGCTCAAGGTTTTGCAGAAAGAGTGATTTATTCGACAAATTGGTTTAGGAATTGAGAATTTGATTCAGAGGGTGTTTAGGGGTTTAGTGTTTTAGCAATTCAGAAAAACTGAAATATAAATCTTTACTATCACTTTTATCAATTTAACACATCATTGCTGAATATTCACGAGTTCCTTTGCCCATATACTCTCTAAGCTAATAAGGTTAGGTGTATTTGGCTTGCTGTCTGCAGTGGAGGAGCTTGAGGAAACAGCTTCAGCTTGAGCGGAGATACACCCCCCAGTGTTTGAGATACACCCCCCAGTGGGACTACTAATGCTGGGAGGAGGAGTCTGGAAGCAAGATGCCTGAGTTCTGCAGGTGGAGCTGGGGAGGTGGAAAGACACAGAACAGCTGATGCCAGAGCGAGGTGAGCGGCTGCTTATATGATGCCTGAGTTCTGCAGGTGGAGCTGGGGAGGTGGAGGGACACAGAACAGCTGATGCCAGAGCGAGGTGAGCGGCTGCTTATATGATGCCTGAGTTCTGAAGATGGAGCTGGGGAGGTGGAGAGACGCAGAACAGCTGATGCCAGAGCGAGGTGAGCAGATGCTTATATGATGCCTGAGTTCTGCAGATGGAGCTGGGGAGGTGGAGAGACACCAGAACAGCTGATGCCAGAGCGAGGTGAGCGGCTGCTTATATGATGCCTGAGTTCTGCAGGTGGAGCTGGGGAGGTGGAGAGATGCAGAACAGCTGATGCCAGAGCGAGGTGAGCGGATGCTTATATGATGCCTGAGTTCTGCAGATGGAGCTGGGGAGGTGGAGAGACACCAGAACAGCTGATGCCAGAGCGAGGTGAGCGGCTGCTTATATGATGCCTGAGTTCTGCAGGTGGAGCTGGGGAGGTGGAGAGACGCAGAACAGCTGATGCCAGAGCGAGGTGAGCGGATGCTTATTTGATGCCTGAGTTTTGCAGGTGGAGCTGGGGAGGTGGAAAGACGCAGAACAGCTGATGCCAGAGGGAGGTGAGCGGATGCTTATTTGATGCCTGAGTTCTGCAGGTGGAGCTGGGGAGGTGGAGAGACGCAGAACAGCTGATGCCAGAGCGAGGTGAGTGGATGCTTATATGATGCCAGAGTTCTGCAGGTGGAGCTGGGGAGGTGGAGAGACACAGAACAGCTGATGCCAGAGGGAGGTGAGCGGATGCTTATATGATGCCTGAGTTCTGCAGGTGGAGCTGGGGAGGTGGAGAGATGCAGAACAGCTGATGCCAGAGCGAGGTGAGCGGCTGCTTATATGATGCCTGAGTTCTGCAGGTGGAGCTGGGGAGGTGGAGGGACACCAGAACAGCTGATGCCAGAGCGAGGTGAGCGGATGCTTATATGATGCCTGAGTTCTGCAGGTGGAGCGGGGGAGGTGGAGGGACGCAGAACAGCTGATGCCAGAGCGAGGTGAGCGGATGCTTATTTGATGCCTGAGTTCTGCAGGTGGAGCGGGGGAGGTGGAGGGACGCAGAACAGCTGATGCCAGAGCGAGGTGAGCAGATGCTTATATGATGCCTGAGTTCTGCAGGTGGAGCTGGGGAGGTGGAGGGACGCAGAACAGCTGATGCCAGAGCGAGGTGAGCGGATGCTTATTTGATGCCTGAGTTCTGCAGGTGGAGCTGGGGAGGTGGAGAGACGCAGAACAGCTGATGCCAGAGCGAGGTGAGTGGATGCTTATATGATGCCAGAGTTCTGCAGGTGGAGCTGGGGAGGTGGAGAGACACAGAACAGCTGATGCCAGAGGGAGGTGAGCGGATGCTTATATGATGCCTGAGTTCTGCAGGTGGAGCTGGGGAGGTGGAGAGATGCAGAACAGCTGATGCCAGAGCGAGGTGAGCGGCTGCTTATATGATGCCTGAGTTCTGCAGGTGGAGCTGGGGAGGTGGAGGGACACCAGAACAGCTGATGCCAGAGCGAGGTGAGCGGATGCTTATATGATGCCTGAGTTCTGCAGGTGGAGCTGGGGAGGTGGAGGGACGCAGAACAGCTGATGCCAGAGCGAGGTGAGCAGATGCTTATATGATGCCTGAGTTCTGCAGGTGGAGCTGGGGAGGTGGAGAGACGCAGAACAGCTGATGCCAGAGCGAGGTGAGCGGATGCTTATATGATGCCTGAGTTCTGCAGGTGGAGCTGGGGAGGTGGAGAGACGCAGAACAGCTGATGCCAGAGTGAGGTGAGCGGATGCTTATATGATGCCTGAGTTCTGCAGGTGGAGCTGGGGAGGTGGAGAGACGCAGAACAGCTGATGCCAGAGCGAGGTGAGCGGCTGCTTATATGATGCCTGAGTTCTGCAGGTGGAGCTGGGGAGGTGGAGGGATGCCAGAACAGCTGATGCCAGAGCGAGGTGAGCGGCTGCTTATGTGATACCTGAGTTCTGCAGGTGGAGCTGGGGAGGTGGAGAGATGCAAGAACAGCTGATGCCAGAGCGAGGTGAGCGGATGCTTATATGATGCCTGAGTTCTGCAGGTGGAGCTGGGGAGGTGGAGGGACGCAGAACAACTAATGCCAGAGCGAGGTGAGTGGATGCTTATATGATGCCTGAGTTCTGCAGGTGGAGCTGGGGAGGTGGAGAGATGCAAGAACAGCTGATGCCAGAGCGAGGTGAGCGGATGCTTATATGCTCCCGCGGTTAACTGAAAGATTAGATGGTTCACTCCTGCCGAAATTACGGTGTGAACTTCACAAAGTGGTCATTTCTTTCCAAAAAAAAAAAGAAAGAAAGAAAAATAACAACTGACCCCAAACTTTTGAACGGAAGTGTATATTGTTACAAAAGATGCTGTTCTTTTTAACTTTTTATTCATCAAAGAATTCTGAAAAAAAAAATATCACGTAAGCAGCACAACGTGGATCCAACATTGATAATGAATCATCATATTATACTGATTTCTGAAGGATCATGTGACACTGAAGACTGCATGCTAATGATGCTGAAAATTCAGGTTTGATCACAGGAATACATTACACTTTATAATATTATAATAGAAAACCATTATTTTATTATAGTAATAATATTTTACAATATTGCTGTTTTTTTTTACTGTGTTTTTGAGCATATTAATGCAGGGTTGATGAGCATAAGAGACTTAAAAAAAAGTGATTTTTCCAAACTTTTGACCGGTACTGTCTACATTTGTTGTGTTCATCAAGTGAACCACAAGCAACATAAGTTGCATATTACTGGATTTTGTAGTATTGGTTTGAATTGATCTCACTTGTAAGACTATGTTGTAGTGTGTGTGTGTGTGTGTGTGTGTTTTTGAGGGCTTGTGTGTCTGTCTGAGGGCAAAGTTTGGTTTTTCAGACAGTTTGAATGGTTTTGAGTGGAGAGCTTCATTTATTGGGTGAGAAGTTATGGATTTGTGTTGAGAGTTTAGAGAAAAGGAGGCATAATTTCAAGAAATGTGTTTAAGCAATCAAGAAAAACTAATAAGAATGGCAAGCACAGCCGTCACAAATCATTTAAAATGAGATTTTATCAGGCCACGTACAATCTCGTGGAGGGATGATTTTAATTGTTGAGAATGTAGTCGATCTCCATTTCTACCTTGATACTGCTTGAAATTGCAAACTTGTATTTGTTGTATTTTAGTAATCATATAGACACTGGTTTGTAACGGGAATACTTCTACCGCTCTCTGGTTAATCATAATGAATCAGAAGCCTCACACATTCAGAAATAAACTCCTCAGATCTGGGTGAATCTCGTGATTGGCCTATTTTTATGCCAGAACAGTGAACTCTGCTAAAAACCTTGTATCGAACTATTTTTTGAGCTGTTATTCAAGTCTTCTGTTTTAGTTAATTTAAAGTGTTTTTAAAAAACATTCAATTGTCCACACAGCCTAAATGTAATGCTTATTTAAAGTCCCCCTGTGCTGAAAATCCAGCTTTTAATGTTGTTTATATGTCTATGTGGTGTTTTTAATATGCTTCAACACAACCCACGTGTAAAATCATGTCAACACCATTGCTGAGTATTTTCTCAAAATTGCAGTGAACCAAAGCTAATCAAGAACAAATTTTATAGGCAAACCTATTTTAAGACACGATGACATCTTTTTCCAAGGAAAAAACACTTAAATATGCAATTTGATGATCAAAGAAGAGTTTTAAGGGATAAAAATGATTGACTACAGGGAGACTTTAACCTGATTTACACAACACTGCAACAGCGCTACAAAATCAAGAGCAAGAATGAGAAAGTGATGTTATTCACCGAAATAGAAAACAGAGGATTGGTTTATTCAGAGTCGTGATATACACGTGAAAACACTTGCATCACTCATCCGGACAGCGCAAGCAAACCTCTGACGCTTCGTGTTGTAAAAGCTGGTCAGATTTCATGCGTGTGACTGAACTCCATCATCATCGCCAGGTCATTAACAGTAACAAGAGAGATTGGGATTCACTCACTAGAGCAGGGATACGAGGAAGAGTTTCTCAACTGTAGAAACTAAAACTCTCGTTTCTGACAGTGTTCACTCATTATGAGAACAATTATGACACTGAAAAATGATCCAAACGGTCTAAAAAAGCCAGCGTAAAATATTGCAACTCTCACTTTACATGTAGGAAGGAGAGAAAAACATGAGAACACTTTAAAAGTGAATATAAAATATATATCTTTAGGCATGTTCTTTTTCTAAAGAGAATTCAGTAGATTAAAGTTCACAGAGAAGAAAGATCTTTATTTTAAAAGAAGTCCGCGGCCGTGGCTCTCCTGGTGCCGGCGGGCGACGGCGACTTCAACACGCTGGTCTTCGGGGTCCTCTGGGGGTCAAAGGGCACGCGGGCCTGACTGGCCACGCCCACCCGCGAGCTGCGGTCGCTCTTCCTGAACTCTGCGGGAAACACACACACGGTACTCAGACGGACATTCAACATCTTAGCATTTCCTCAAAAATATTTTGATTTTACAGATTTATTTGGCAGATGAGCCTGAGAATCCTAGAGCTTCACAAACTCTGTTGCTTACTCCATTTCATTCATTAATCAACTAGAACCTCATTTATACAAATAAAACATACATACCCATGGTTTTGTTATTCTTGAGGCCAAATCTGACTTTCTTCGGCAAAATCTGGAGGAGAAAACATTAAGAAAAAAATGAAAGATCAAGAAACAACTTTAGAAAGATTAATGCAGGGTCTGCGGGGCTTTTAAAATCGAATTTTAATTAATATTAATACCGTAATGAGGGGGATGTAAGCCAATGTTTATGTAACATCCTAAACTATAAAATGACTGTAAAAACTGTTTCGACAAAATGTTTCAACACAGTTTGCTTCACACTGCACTCAAATCGCCCCCCGCTCTGCATATAAATAAATTATGTATTTCACTTTTAGCTTAGACCACAGCCTTACCTCCCAAAGAACTAAAGAGCAACAACATTTTCCAAATAGAAATAGGGTCAGGCTTGACTGAGCATGCTTCATACTCGGGGTGTGAGCGGAGCGAAATAGGGCGACGCTCCATTCTTTTAAAAATGCCGCTCTGCACTCTGTCCAAGATCCTCGCTCCCGCTCCACTCCGCCCACATGCTCTGTGAAGCAGTGCCATGTCGTAATTTGAAACATGCAACGCTCACATTCAATTAAATCATCGCCTTTTCACATTTAATAATCAGATTAAATTTGGGGAAGGAAAACCAGGAATATGACTTAAAGGGTAACTTAACACTAAAACAACTTTTTTTTAGTTAATGATCTGTAAGAATGGAGCTTCATGAATGCTGTTCATTGATGCTAGTACATTTTTTTACATTTGGGTTTAAAGTGTTTTAATTCTACAATATATGGTGTAGAAGCGTCTGAGTACTGCCCTCTTCAGGTTGAGCGGTGGCTACTGCAGTTGAATTTTCCTATTGGAAGTTGTGGTTCTGACGTCAGAGAGTACCAGCTAACCACGCCCTCGCCTACAGAGAGATGCTCTCGGGTGCACGCCCCCCTCCGCTGGGCTCCGCCCACTTTTCCAGCATTTTTCAAATATTGCCAGTGGGTGGAGTCAGGCTCTGACCCTTTAAGGTCTTGAAAATACCTTTTTTTTACTTTTACCAAGATATTTAAAGTCCCCCTGTGGTGAAAATCAAGTTTGTTTGCGTCTATGTGGTGTTTTTAATAAGCTTTAACCCCCTGGGGTCGGCGGATCGCGGGCGATACCAGCTCACTTTTTTTCTTATCAGTGCAAAAGAGACTCAAAATACTCTGTTGATTTTGATCTTTCATATTTTTGTAATAGATCATACAAAACTGTTAAATGTCTTTTATTTGTGTACACTCATAATAAAAACAAAATGTTGTGTTTTTCGTAAAATAAAGAAAATAAACATGATGTGCGTACTGCCGTCTCTCCCAATGTGAAGTTAATTTTGAAACACGACAGAAAATGATCTGTAACTCAGCGACTGTTTGTCAGACAGACTTAAAATGTATGTCTTTACAAAGCTTGGAATCTCTATTTTTAAATTCTCAAACGCGTCCTAATTAACTCTAATGTGACCACACCCACGCGCGCAAGAGCGATTGACATGCAAATGATCCACGTGAAGGAGCAGACCTGAAAACGCCCTCGTCACCTCGAAACAAAGAATCAGCGACTTCAGTAGCCTAACGTTACTCCTCTGCTTTACATCCAGTTTGGAAGACTGTGTTTGTGCTGGGCACCTTGGATTTACCTCAGAGGATCGCGATTTGAAGACGAGAAAGATTTTTAAGGTAAGACATCCACTCATAATGTTATTGTTATATAAACTTTACATTGCGCAACTAGTCAAACTGGTGCCAGACTAAAACGTACGTTGTGAAATGAGATTGGAGTAAAAACATGAAGCCTAATTCTAAATGTATATACATGTACACGACATGAGGATAATAAAACACAGCATGATATACAAGTATCTTATGAGTGTTTACTCTAATATGGTGAATATAATGTTTAGGAAAGTGTTTACTGTTAAATACTGTGTTTGTGGGTATCTGCTCAAACGTAGATATGTATATGTGGTAACAGTAATGTTTCATAGTTTGGAGCGGCTCGATCGCTTCAGTAAATGTTCTCTACACGTGCTGTGAGTTTCAGTCAGTCGCGCTGTGCGTTTGTAAAGCAAAACACGCCAAACAATAGGCAATCTCATTTCATAACGTCATGACGAATGGAAACATTTGAAGTAACATATGATCCATATATTTTTCTCTAGTGAAGTGTTTCTGAAGTGTTCATTTTTAACGAGTTATAGGCCGCCTGGTATAGTCCATTGTTATTGCTATTTTATGCAGCCCTACACATAAAATGAACACCAGGTTGGTTGTGCCTTATAGGCATATGTGTAGCCTACACGTATATCCTACAAGGCACAACCAACCTGGTGTTCATTTTATATATAATGAATGTATGTGTGTGTGTATTTTGTACATTTTAAATCGCAATTTTAACCAGAAAAATCTCAAATGTATTCCCAAAATCGTGCAGCCTATAGTTTCTTGATATCAGCATGTTCACAGTTGAATCTGTTTTTTTTTTTTTTTTTTTTTACAGGGACCAGATGCCACTGGATGAGTCCTGCTGACTTCAACATTCACATGAGTCTCTGTACATGAACATGGTAAAATGAAAAAATCAAACACCTTGGAGATGACAGGTATGTAGGATACTATGTTTCAGGAATGGCACAAAGGTGTGTGACTGTTCAAGTCCCTGTCTTTGGATCAGTGTGTTTACTAATGTGCTATTTTGTAATTTGTTGTGTATCTTTGGATTGTGTTGTAAATAAATCCAGACAATCTAAAAGCCATTCTTTTTTAACTCTCTCCTCATTCTTTGTGCAAGGCTCCTCATAATGATGGGGCCTGATAGCACCTGATAGGGCCATTAGGGGAGGGTCTTTGTCTTAGGTGTAAAAAACTATATATTAATGGGTGGTTTACGCCTCCTCGCATAAAGCTTTCTTACACAAAACATGTCTTACAAATTTTAAATCAATATATTGTCTTATCTGAATGAGTAGTCAGGATGATTTTCACATAGTTATGGAGCAAATATTCTAGGCTATGTGAGACAATTTTCAAAAGTCTTGTGAAGAAATAATTAGTATTGGTTTCATGACCTTATTTCAGTGACATTTGTTTTTTGTTTTTTCACAAACCACGCATAAACGTTATCTCAAAACTACAAACTTTTACATACATGCTGCTGACATATCACTGTAGCAGAGTTTGTGCTGAATACAGAGTTTGTGCTGAATACAGTGTAATAAGACTTTAGCCATGAAAATGTCACACGTAACAGAAATAAACACAAATGTCAGAACACCTCCAGGACCCAGAAAACACCTCAGACCCCAGAGGGTTAAGACAAACCATGTATAAATTCATAAGTCGACAGCATTGCTGAGTATTTACTTCTTAACCCTTTAAGCGCCAGAGGTTTTTTCCTAAAACGTTCGATTTTGACATCTTAATTTCAAAAGGCTATATCTTAAAAGTGATAAAAGATAGAGACTTTCTGTAAATTGGAGAAATATTAAGGATGAGCTGTAGGGATTACATTTTCCAATCTAATTTGCATATTATGACATCATATGGTGGCGGACACCTTGGATTATAGAATTTTCATGAAGTCACGTTTAAATGATAAAATGCAGAACTTCTTGCCCCCCAAAATGTCCCTCACCTTCTGTATGCTATATTGCACAATACTGAATGCTCAGGTAAATAGTAAGTAGTGAACAAACTGTGTAAATCATTACTAATAAATGGTAGAAACAAACCGAATGCATGTAGCGGTTGGCCTTTTGCTGTAGAGATTTTCCATTTACTACATACAGTAGGCACTCTGATTCCATGTATGGGGCACATATATATATATATATATTATTCATATGCTTGCGATAGACTATGCATATTAGCCCCTCTGCCCCGTGTCACACCGCCTCTGCTCCTGCTACGAGCAGCGCGGCCAGATCTGCCCCGCGCGCAGAGTGTGCACAGCTCGGACTACTGTCATTGTGACTCTCAACCCTGCCTCCACGTTGCCCCCTAACTGTCCTATGAATACTTCGACCTCGTCTAACATACCCAGTGGCATTAGACAAAGTCTCCACCACAATACTGTCGCCGCGATTGCGGGGAGGCACACGGTCAGAAGACAAAGCTACGTGGCTAGCGCGGTAAAAATCTCCCGTCTCGTTCCCCACAACACTAACACACCTGCTAACATCGCGATGAACACTCCGACCCCGGGAAACATTGTTCACTTCCCACCACTGACATTGGGCAAAGGACCATCTACATTGGGCAAAGGATTCACCGTTTGTGCTTGGTGTAGGGCTATACTTTCACTTTCAGAATCACCGTCATCTTCTGAAGGCAGATATTCCCCTTCAGATTCAGGGTCCGCGAATAGAAAACCCAACACATTGCGGGTAAGCTTTATTGATGGCATTAGATAGTAATAATAATAATAATAGTAATAATAATAATCTAATGCAAATACTCGCTGACGTAGACAATATTGCTCTGATAAAATGATTCACTCGCACACTAGCTCCGCTTTTGTTCGCACTGATTCAATGCGCTCTAGCTCGAATATTTTGTATAGAAGCATGTCGTTTTTTTGAGTCGGGGATGAAGTATGACATGTCTGCCATCTAGTAGAGGTTGAGGTCTAGGGGAGGTTGAACGAAATTTGACACCCTGTTTGACAAAATCGGCCGTTTTATTCAGTGCCGCATCTTGCCAAGTAAACCCGACCGTGGCGTCATAAGGGTGAACTGCAGTGAAAAAGACAGTCTCAAAAACACGCTTTGAAATCGCTGGTGTTTCTGACGTCACAAACTACCTTGTAACCAATCAGATCAACGTGTGATCGTCAACCAGTGGATCTCTGAGCTGAGTGAGTGGAGGCGGGGCTCATTTGCATATTCATAGAACTGCACATACTAAATGAGGCAAGGGTGTCGAATTACATTCAAGATATTTTAAGTCACGAAGGAAAAAACATTTAAATATGTAATTTTGTTGATTAAAGATGAGTTAAGGGATGAAATGATGGACTACAGGGGGACTTTAAGACATTTTATGGATGTTAGTTTCCTGACGTTAGTTCAGCTCATATCTGTGAGCCGGAAGAGATGGTTTGTACCTTTTTGCTGAGCATGTATCCCGCAGCTTTACAGAAGAGCGGCGCGGGCGCTTTCTTCTGCCGGAGCACAAACTGCCTGGGTTTGATCTGGTGTTCTTTAGCCTCCTAACGAGAGGGAACGCAACCGTCAGCGACTCACAGATGCTGTACACGCAGCTTTAAACGCTTCAGAGAGCCGGAAGACTTACACTGATGAGCTTCTGTCTCTTGCCGTCGGTCTCGCCCGCGTGCCCGTGCCCGTTCACCTTCACCCTCCTCTTCTTTACTGGGTTGATCTGCTCAGCAGGGCCAGACTTCTGCTGCTTCTTCTTCATGTTCCCAGCCGTCGAGAGTGCTGGAACCTCAAGCTCCTGATGAGCGTCTCCATTGGCGCTGGGCTCCGGCTCATCTACGGCGGGGTCCTTCTGTTTCTTCTTCTTCTTCTTGATCAGTGTTTTCCGCGAGGCTTTAGAGGTCTCCTGTGAGTTCGGCTGTTCCTCCACGTCGGCTGAGATAGAGTCCACTTCTGCTCGAGTGACATCTGTGTCTCCGGCCTTCAGCTCGTCAGGCTGGTTTTCCCCGTCACGTCCTGATAGTTCAGCATTAGACTGGGTTAAATCAGGGTCAGTGGACTCGACCGGCGTCTGCTGATCCGCCTCGCCCTCAACACTCTTCAAACTCCTGTTCTTTCTCTTTTTCTTCTTGCCTTTCTTGTTTTTTTGGTTGGTGTCCTCAGCCTCCGACTGACCTGTGTGAGATCAATCGGCCGTTGACACTTCAGAAACTATTAAATTCTGAGCAACATTAAAGGAGTAGTTCACTTCCGAATTAAAATTCTAATAATTTACTCTCCCCCACGTCATCCAAGATCTTCATGTATGTCTTCAGTGGAAAAGAAATGAAGGCTTTTGAGGAAAACACTCCAGGATTTTCACCATATAGTGACTTCAATGGAGTCCAATGGGTCGAAGGTCCAAATGTGAGTTTCAGTGCAGCTTCAAAGTCTCGACACGATCCAGCCGAGGAATAAGAGTCTGATCTAGACAAACCAGCGACATTTATAACAAAAACACTTATATACTTTTAACCACTAATGCTGGTCTTGCACATCCATGACTTAATGCATTACGTAATCATGTTGGAAAGGTCAGGCTGAAAATGTACAGGAGTGTGAAAAACTCTCATCTCATTTTCTCCTCCAACTTCAAAATCGTTCGACATTGTTGTTTACCTTTTATTTTTTTAGTAAATGGCGTTTGACTCAGTCTTTGCACGGCTTTGTAAACACTGGGTCAGTTCTTACGCCTATGTCATGCTTGAACTTTCAGCCTGATTACGTAATGTGTGTCGCATCAAAGCTCGTGCAAGACCAGCATTAGTGGTTAAAAGTATATAAATGTTTATTTAGTTATAAATGTCGCTGGTTAGTCTAGATCAGACTCTTATTCCTCGGCTGGATCGTGTCGAGACTTTGAAGCTGCACTGAAACTCACATTTGGACCTTCGACCCGTTGGACTCCATTGAATTCACTATATGGAGAAAATCCTTGAGTGTTTCCCTCAAAAACCTTCATTTCTTTTCCACTGAAGAAAGAAAGACGTGAACATCTTGGATGACGTGGGGGAGAGTAAATTATCAGGAAATTTTAATTCTGAAGTGAACTACTCCTTTAATGTGTACCTGCTATAGGATTAGCTGTTGGTAATTATGCATTAACTTACTGTTATTACAAGTGACAAGAACACAGTGGATCTCATACATTTTTCTACAAGTCTAGTCCAAACTAATTGTTCCACTCACACATATATATTTATCTTTGATGCAATTTTGTGTCAACAATGCTTCCTCTGTAATTATCATCATGATTTCTTATACTCAACCACACTGCTCAGTTGATATAAGTTTAATAAATCTCCATAATACGATGAGCACTAAACGAAAAGCAAACGGAAATAATTTCTTCAGCGACTCCTGTTCTTTCTGACCTTTTTTTGCTAGTTTCTTTCTGTTTTTCCTCCGTCTGTTTTCGCCATAGTCTTCTTCATCAGTGGACACGTCCTCCACTTTATCCTGAGGGAACAGGCCTAACCAAACACACCACAGAAAACAGTGATGCACGTGACGGAAAGACAAACCACTTCACCAAAAGTGTTTGATATCAAAAGAGTTTACCTTCGCTCAAGTCTCGGAAACTGCATCCCACGGGGAAAGAGATTAAGAGAAAGATTTTAAAACAATCATAACTAACAACTTTTATGTTCATTTTTTTTTATGTCTGCATGATTCTCTGTTTCAATGTGAAACTACTTACATTTTGACAAACTTGTAAATCTTGGATCGATTAAAGCTTGGTATGTTTGAGTTACTGGCCACCTCAAAGAGTTTGTCAGCTATTGCACCATAGTCAAACTGTACAAGACAAAACATCATTTACACACACACACACACACACACACACACACACACACACACACACACACACACACACGTAAACAACCTCTGAAAGCAGTGTTCACCTACATCATATGCTAGGATAAACCTACAAGACAATCACAGCACATTAATGTGCCACAGAATACCTCTAGTACTTAAACTAGGTCACTACGGCACAGGAACGCAATACTTTCAACACAAACGTTATCATTCCTTATACAATCAAACATATTCCTTGTAGAAGAATGTTAAATAATAAAAACATCAGAAAGAGTCTACGAAACACACCTGAAGAACTGGTCCACACGCATAGTCGTTTTTACTATCCATGTCGTCTGGAATTGAAAACATGTCTTCCTCACAGTCCTCCTCAGAATCTGACACTATCAACAAAAACAACCCATTTACATCAAATGACAACTACAAATCATTTATTTTTTGTTCATTCATCTTTTCTTTCGCCAAATTCTACCTGAGACCATAAAAATGACAGTGGCCGCGTTTACATGCACAACTTTTGTTTCAATCGAACTGAATTGATTCTGATGATGAATCTGAATGTAGTGTTTACATGAACGCTGAACATGTGATCGGGTTGATGTGCACGTTTATGTCACAAGCTTCAAATATGATAATATTTTTCGAAATGCGCACACCACAAGAAAATAGAGAGTTTCCTGCTGTTTGCACATAACTATTTTCTTAAGGTGTTCACATGAAGGCTTTCAGTCTGATTGATCCGTCAATCCCATTATTAACGGATTATTTGGTTGCATGTAAACGTAGCCAGAGTAACAATTGGTTTAAGTGCAAAAGGATAAAATTCATAGCTAAATGATTCAACTTTAAGAAACTGTGAGAGGTTGTGCGTTAGCGTTGCTTTGAAAACTGACCCTTCACTATGACACTATTCCTCTGGATCAACTTTGATATATTTCTACACTTCATTGGCGTCCACCTGTGGCAAAATCACCTGACTGGACATTAATTTGGAAAAGCACACATCTGAATATATAAGGTCTAAAAAAAAACAACTGTTAAAGCATTTTATGTCAGCTACAAATGAAGCGATCTGATAGGCATTAGCCCTGTTTAGCCCTACTTGTTTGCCTGTCACCATATGTTAATTGAACTGTGAAATCTAACACAAGAGAAGTATGGAGTGCCTCAAGGTTCGGTCTTAGGTCCCCTGTTGTTCTTCTACGTGCGTACCTTAAACCCAATATACACTGACCAGTCTTTTGAATCTTTTAAGATAATCTCTAGACAGATTGTTTGATGTCTTCTCAAAGAGATAGACAAGACAGACTGTGTTACAAGAAAAAGTATTTCATGCCAGACACGTCATTCTGTAACCGCGCTCTTAAGTTCAAGGAGGCAATTCAAAACAGTGGATCATATCAATATACAAGCAAAAGTCAATTTCAAGAATGAACAAAGTGGCATCACTGGGTTTGAAGTTTTGTGTTTGATAAACAGATTTTATTAATGGAGTTTGTAAACATTTCATTATTACTTACACAAATGCAACTTTTTTTCTCTCTCAACAATATCATTTTGACCTGGTCCGACTTATGCTGTGGTATCAGAACTGATCATGTTTAGTCGATCTACCCACCGTTCTCCTGCGCACCTTCAGTTTTCTTCTTAGAGCGGGGTTTAGTCTTCAGCTCTGTGTTGTCCTGTTGCTTCTCAGATCCGTCACTAGCGTCCAGCTCTTCCCCTTTAGCCTGACGAATCTCCCGGAGAAGATCCTCGATGGCGAAAGGAACCTGATCAACAATGGTGTCGAACACATTGCTGCCGATGGCCTTCAGCAGGACCCGACTGAAGAGCAGGGAAGAAAGAAGAATGATGATCAAACATGGCATCAAAGTGGTGTGTATATACATATATATATATATATATATATACACACACACACATATATATATATATATATATATATATATCAGCTCAACGAGGCACTGAAGGTCGTACTCTTTGGTCTTGGCCATGGACTTGCAGAACGGCTCAATAAAGGTCAGGTTCTGCTCGGCTGTCAGCTGGAGAAGGAAATCAGAGATCAGACATCTATACACAAACAAGAGAATAATAAAACTTATCTAAATCTCTCAGTTGTTAGACAAATAAGACTTCTGTTTTGTGGGGACACATGAACCGATTATCTTACTCTTTACTACTGGTTACAAGCAGCAAATAAACATCAATGAACATCAGAAGGAATGATGAAAGATACAGAACAACTTACTGAAATCAATCATGTCGTAGTAATCAGACGCCAATATGAGAGCAATTTCACGTAACGCCACATTAACCTCAGAAAAGCCATTCAGTGACCATAAAATAGATAGATTTATTCAATATTTACCACGTCATTTAAAAGGTCAAGTTATTTTTTTTTAGCTGACTTAAATTCTTATAACAGGCACCATTTAAATGATATTTCTATAATGAAATGAAACCATTACATGATTAGAGAGCAGAGAAAGCAGCCCTTTTTCTATAGTTTGAAACTAAAAACTATAGTTTGTTTTTTGGGTCAAAATCATGAAGCAGGCCACTTTTATTCTTTATCAAGTAGGGATGCAAGGATATAAAAATACTGGCTGATACTGATACTTCTTTATAATTGAAAGCCGATAACTGAGATTTTACATTTTATATAATTTGAGAGCCCGATTACAAAATAAAGTCTTACCATTAAAAGCCCCGTCTCAAGCACACAAGTTCTCATTATCTTATGTAGCTGATATGAGGAGATGGAAAGGCGTAGTGCCAAACATTAGTCCCAAACTGATGAGTAATAACTTCTTGCGATGCGTAGATCCAAAAGGAACGCAAAATTTTGTGCTGCACTTCACTTCATTATCCTTTTTTAAGTGATTCCAATCATATTTCAAGCAGTTCAACAGAGACTAGCGGCTCGCCGGACAGAGACTAGCGGCTCGCCGGGCAGAGACTAGACTAGCGGCTCGCCGGGCAGAGGCTAGACTAGCGGCTCGCCGGGCAGAGGCTAGACTAGCGGCTCGCCGGGCAGAGGCTAGCGGCTCGCCGGGCAGAGGCTAGCGGCTCGCCGGGCAGAGGCTAGCAGACTAGACTAGCGGCTCGCCGGGCAGAGACTAGACTAGCGGCTCGCCGGGCAGAGACTAGACTAGCGGCTCGCCGGGCAGAGACTAGACTAGCGGCTCGCCGGGCAGAGACTAGACTAGCGGCTCGCCGGGCAGAGACTAGACTAGCGGCTCGCCGGGCAGAGACTAGACTAGCGGCTCGCCGGGCAGAGACTAGACTAGCGGCTCGCCGGGCAGAGACTAGACTAGCGGCTCGCCGGGCAGAGACTAGACTAGCGGCTCGCCGGGCAGAGACTAGACTAGCGGCTCGCCGGGCAGAGACTAGACTAGCGGCTCGCCGGGCAGAGACTAGGCTAGCGGCTCGCCGGGCAGAGGCTAGCGCCTCGCCGGACAGAGACTAGCGGCTTGCCGGCCAGAGACTAGCGAGTCGCTGGCGGTGTGAGCAGGGCTTCAAGCATTGAATCACTCGCCTCATCGGGCCGGCTGTTACCTGTGCGGAGCCGACGCGGGCCAGCTCAGTGGTGTAGAGGTCCAGCACATGCAGGACGAGCCCAGCCGGAGCAGCACTGGAGCCGTGCAGGAGCTGAGCCGAGAACAGCTGCAGGAACTCACCCACCACACTGCACACACACACACACACACACACACACTTCAATGTTCTCCAGCTCTGTAATTACGGGTTCCTGAGAGTAGACTTACCTGAACTCACAATAATCAAGAAGCATGTCTAATTAATTTAAATTCATAAAACTTAAAATTCTTTTTTTTTTATAATATGAAACACACAGACAGCATGCAGACTTCAGATTTCAATGTCGCCATTACAGCTGCTAATTCTGGATACAATGAGGATCATGATTTTATTTTTTGTTGAAAATAGAGATCAGATCTTCAAACAATTCTGAACATAAAACTAAACAAAATAATTTACAACAGGTTCAGAAGATGTTAATTGCTGCAGTCCGTTTAAAACAAATATCGAATTAATTTAATAGAATTGTATGAATGATTCATTGACTCCCTTCACCTGTGTCATGAGGGGTGTTGGACTGAGCAGACGAGTGTATGACTATGTATCACTGTGCCGCGAGAGCGACTAGAGACGCTTTGGGAACGAATATCTTGAACGAATGATTCAATGACAAACACTAATTTAACAGTCACCTGTCTCCACCTACTGGTGTAACGATGCAATCGATACAATCAAGCCTCAAGTTACTTTCAAAAGGTGATTTCAGGGTTTCTGCACATTTCATTTTTTAAAAGTCAAAAGTTTTTAAGACCTAAAATAATATAAATACTGCACATTAGGGGTGTGCAATATTAACAAAAATATTGATACAAATATTGAAAACGATTTAGAACTTATTGCAAAAGATTTTGTTGTTAATTAGATTATGTTTTGCTGGGTGTGTTTTAGTGCTGGATTAGACAGCTGACTCGCGAACACATTCATATTATTCATATTCTATGCGGTGGTCAGTTCACAGCAATTTAAGAAATTTAAGAATTTATTGATGGGCAATATTTGTTACCTTAAATTGCTTTCGAAGTGCATTTTTTCTAAACTTACTTGATGTATACATCAAATTTTATGTCAACTTCTAACATTCAAATTCAATTAAATTAGAATAATAACAGTATAGGGCTGTTACCAATCAAATTAATCCATTATCAACAAAATCCATCTTAGCAGTGCAGAGGTTACACAAAAGCGGCATTAATATATTAACACTGCATTTACAATTACATAAATAATGCTATGATCTTTTAAAATTCAATATTTAAATATGAACTGATTTCTAATTTTAACTTTTTAATTAAAAGGTACTTTAAATATAAAACTAAATCCGCCAGCAGGGGGCGTCAAGTCACTGTCTTCAGTGAATCATTCATCCACCGATTCGTTCAGGAACACAGCAAGTGCCCAGCTTTATTGAACGGGTCATTTAATCATTTATCAAACTGATTCGTTTAAAGTGCGGATTAATTCAGTAACGAATGACGCTGTCTGTTGCGACTCTGCTACGGTTTCATTTCGGAATTTTCGTTGACGAAATAAAGTAAAAACAATATTGATAATATTGTGTCTAAAATGTAACTCACAATTTTAACTTGTTAATTTAACTGCTGTATAAAATAAATGTAACATTTGAAATTGTGTGGGGAAAAGGGCACTCTTGCTCATGTGATATTGTAATATAACTACATCATACGATATAAATATAAGACAAAAACTCATTGGGGCAAAAGTCTGAGTCGCTGTGATCGTTTAACAGACGAGTCGCTGCCATTGAGGAATAAGATCTCATCTTTAAAGATTAATCGTGCCGCTGTTGGCACCATGTGCTTCAGTGTTGTACAGCCCTACTTTTGATGTATTCATGACTCGTGTAATACAGTAGATGTGATTGAAGCGTTTACCTGGACTCCCACTGGCGTCTCTTCAGCATCTCGAACACTTCCCGGAACACGAAGCGGACCAGCTGACATGAGGACAGAACACACACACATGTAGAGTTCACACACACTGACGGGTTACTGTGAGGCACAGGTCCAGTGTGAACAGAGCACTGAGCGCTGGGTAGAGACTCACACACACACACACACACACACACACACACACACACGAGTCTGACCTGGAAGAACTTGTCCATGCGGAGCCGGTCGATGCCGGTCCACTCTCTCTTCATGGTCTGCAGGAACGCCTTGAAGAACAGCAGCTCTGCGGAGCGAGGAGAGAGCCTTACACACACACACTGGCGTCTCTGAAACACATCTTACATTAGTTACTCTACACCAGTCCACCTGAACCCAGTCTCTGGCAGACAGGACCAGTTCTGAACCAGCATCAGGGTCACATGACCATATGAGTGATGAGAGGGTCACATGACCATATGAGTGATGAGAAGTGAATAAACGCGTGTGTTTCTGAGACTTACGGCTGTCGAGGGTCTGGAAGCTGTGCAGGAGCCTGGAGATCTTGGTGGACAGCTCCTCCTAAACACACAGACAACAGGTTATGAGTGTGTGTGTGTGTGTGTGTGTAAGCTGTGCAGGAGCCTGGAGATCTTAGTGGACAGCTCCTCCTAAACACACAGACAACAGGTTATGAGTGTGTGTGTGTGTGTGTAAGCTGTGCAGGAGCCTGGAGATCTTAGTGGACAGCTCCTCCTAAACACACAGACAACAGGTTATATGTGTGTGTGTGTGTGTGTGTGTGTGTAAGCTGTGCAGGAGCCTGGAGATTTTAGTGGACAGCTCCTCCTAAACACACAGACAACGGGTTATGAGTGTGTGTGTGTGTGTGTGTGTGTGTGTGTGTGTGTAAGCTGTGCAGGAGCCTGGAGATCTTAGTGGACAGCTCCTCCTAAACACACAGACAACAGGTTATGAGTAGGAGTCGACCGATATGTGATTTTCAGGGCCGATGCCGATACCGATTATTACAGATCAAGTAGACCGATAACCGATATTTTAAAACTGATATATAGCCTAGGTCTGGTGTAAAAATGTAAGTTAATGTCAAAATTAAGAATAACAAAGAGTTTTGACAAATACTTTCTTTAAATTATTTTAAACATATCTTTAAATCTGAGAACTGTTAATAATAACTATTATTATTATTATTATTATTAATAATAATAATAATAAAAAAAAAAGGTGCAGGAAAAATATATATATTTTGCAGAGAAAAAAAAACTCCCAGCAGCATTCTGTAAAACTTAGACTATTTTAATGGTTAAATTAAATTTTAGTAATCAAAAAGCATTTCTAATTAATTTAAATCAAACTTATTCAATTTATTTACAGTTTAACAAAAATTACATGTTTAGGGCCCTGTGAAAAAATTAACTTTTATTTTGACGGGTTGCCGTGGAGATCTTTGAGTTTCTGTGTGTTTATGATATGACGAGAACTTTTCTCAGTTGAAGCTTTAAAAAGCTCATGAAGTGACTAACTGTACGTTCACACCGCCGCCGACTTGAGCGACAAAGAAGCTCTGGCCGCCCTGCCAAGGACGCTAGTCAAAGAGTACGGGGAGCTTGTTGATGCTCTGGCCGCTCTGACGTAGCAGGGAGAAGAGAAGTGTCACAACATTAAATGTAATAAACAGAAAAAACAAGCAATATATTGAAGAAACATTTTATAATGACAGCATTTTTATAACCGTTTTGGTCACATTTGATCGGGGGGGGAAAAAAGAATAATTAGCTATTATTATTTGCATTATTATTTGCATTAGTGCAATTGGTCAAATCGGTGTTACCGTGAGCAAATGAATTGTATTCCCGCTTGAAACGAGCATTCGTAAATATTTCAAATAGAAGTTGCGCTCATTCTCAAACGTGTATCACTGGATCATGGATAATCGCGAAGTTGTTGTGTTTGGTGCTGCTGTATTGTATTTGCGGAGAGGACGTCGGACTCTGAGATTTTGGGTTCATGACACCCTCCAGGACTGTTATCTATATGCAAACACAACATATCATAGATGATAGGAAACCCAGCAACAGTGATGGTTAGCTTCTCCTCCATTTTCTCGGAACTAATGTTTTGGTAGGAACGAAAGTTTACATGGTATGTTTCTCTGGAGTCAGCCAGCGCGAAGGACATCTATATTCCGATTGGTTGCTGGCTTTTGCCACTGCTTGCCGCTGAACCGCGTCATAGCTCATTACCATAAAGTTGAGCTACTTTCAACTTTCTGATTGACGCTCAAGACGCGACGCCGATGGATGTGACGCTCCTTGCAGCGGAGAGAAGCAGCTTCCATTGAAAATGAATGGCTTCCGGTAGCTTTGGAAGCTCAAGTCGGCGGCGGTGTGAACGTACAGTAAGCGGCTCTGGAGATGATGTTTATGCAATCATGTCCTCATATAATGATGCGGCTGAGGCTGAAAACAGCGCAAGCGTCACGCGTGCTCCAGTGTGTGTGTGGTAAATGAAATCACGCGTCTGCACCATTCACTTAGAGACACGCAGGATTCATATTTAAATAGTCTTTTTGCGGTTTGAAATTCGATTTGATTTGTTCTGACCTGCTGTTTATTAATTCATCAAGAAGTTGACAAATTCCGTGACATTTCGCTTTATACAGTAAATTCCGTTTTTATGACTGGATTCCGCGATTCGGTGCGTGTTTTCTCCCGGTGTTATTTCTTTGTGTCGTTTCTCCGTTTTATTTACATTTTTTCTTTCTTCAGCAGCATCCCAGTCGTCAAAGTTGTCATAGTCTCCATAAATGTTAAAAGAAATAACGAAGTCGCTCATTGTTGTATTAGTAGGCTATGTAATATCCAACTAACGTTAGATGTTTGTTTTGATAGAGCAAATTGTTAACGGATACTTTGACTGCATGTTGCTATGGTTACTCACAGCTGTTGTAGGCAGCGCATTTATTTATTAATTTCGAATGGTAAACAGGCAGTTTCACCAGAACTACTTTACTAGGTGTCCTCTATCACTTTTTAACGGACACCCTGCAGCCAATCAGAATCGAGTATTCACCCAGACCATGGTATAAATTGAGGTGTTTTGCAACTTCAGTGTAGTAATTTATTGCTACTTCAGCAAAGTCTGCTGCTGCCTTACCTCTGAGAGACGAGACTGATGCGTGATCAGTGCAGCAGCTCCAGTCAGCGAGTGCTGTCGGTGTGAGTGCTAAACTCTCAGTGCCTTCAGCTTTCCGCATTGATTGGCCGGACTCGTGACTCCCGGGCAGAGACTAGTGGCTCGCCGGGCAGAGACTATAAGGTTAATGTGTGTGTATAATGAGTGTAGTATAAGAGTGTGTATAATGAGTGTGATATAAGAGTGTGTATAATGAGTGTGATATAAGAGTGTGTGTATAATGAGTGTAGTATAAGAGTGTGTATAATGAGTGTGATATAAGAGTGTGTATAATGAGTGTGATATAAGAGTGTGTATATAATGAGTGTGATATAAGAGTGTGTGTATAATGAGTGTGATATAAGAGTGTGTGTATAATGAGTGTGATATAAGAGTGTGTGTATAATGAGTGTGATATAAGAGTGTGTGATATAAGAGACTATTTAAATCGTGACTCCCAACAAATCAGATGTGCGGGACATTGCATTGGTCTAGTCTACAGAGTGGTGAGTTCCCACAGAGGCAAATATAGCGCATTTCAAAATTACATTATTTTATCGCAAATCAGTTTTGAAAATGGCCGATACCGATAACCATAAAAATGCTCAATATCGGCGCCGATAATCGGCCGACCCCTAGTTATGTGTGTGTGTGTGTGTGTGTACGATCCTCACCTGAAGCAGTGGCATGTCCTGCATCCACACACAGTAGAACAACCCCTTCCAGATCTTCATCAGCTCATCCTCACCAAAAACCCCTGAAACACACCAGACCAGATCACTATCACTGAACACACACACACACACACAAGACCAGATCACTGTCACTGAACACACACACACACAAGACCAGATCACTGTCACTATCTCACACACACACACAAGACCAGATCACTGTCACTATCTCACACACACACACCAGACCAGATCACTATCACACACACCAGACCTGATCACTGTCACACACACACACACACACACACACACACACACACACACGACCAGATCACTGAACACACACTCCCTGAAGTGTAGAGAACACATCTACTGCCGTGTGTATAATGAGTGTAGTATAAGAGTGTGTATAATAAGTCTGATGTAAGAGAGTGTGTGTGTGTATAATGATTATGATATAAGAATGTGTATAATAATGAGTGTGATATAAGTGTGTGTATAATGAGTCTGATGTAAGAGTGTGTGTGTATAATGAGTGTAGTATAAGAGTGTGTACATAATGAGTCTGATGTAAGAGTGTGTGTGTGTATAATGAGTGTAGTATAAGAGTGTGTACTTAATGAGTCTGATGTAAGAGTGTGTGTGTGTGTGTGTGATTTAAAGAGTGTGTGTTTACCCTGGGCTCTCCCCGAGCGCACACGGATGTATTTCCTCAGCTTCAGCAAGGCTTTGCTCCTCTCGGGCTTCTCGTTGGACGCGAGCTTCTGTGCGAAGATGATTTCTGCTGCTTGTATCGGTGCCATTTCTGTGTGTCTGATCCCCTCACACACGCGTCAACTCACACACACATGCGCTCCTCCTCGTGCCCGCGGCGCGCGCTGATGACGACACGCAGGCGCAGGGCTCGCGAGCGCCACTGGAGGGCAGCATTTCTTCCAACTTTCAAATAAAACTATTGCATTGTCATTTAGAGCATTTATTGCAATATATATATATATATATATATATATATATATATATATATATATATATATATATATATATATATATATATATATATATATATTCCATGTTTTCAGACCTCGAATAATGTAAAGACAACAAGTTTATATTTATCTTTAAACAACACAATACTAATGTTTTAACTTAGGAAGAGTAATCAGAAATCAATATTTGGTGGAATAATGGCCCAAGGATGAAAACCATAACGATAACTTTAGCGTCCACACACCAACGAATGCTTTACCGCTCTGTTTATTCGAAGTTCAAAGAAAAGTAGCGAAAATGGATGACCTGCTGCATTTCATTACACAAAAACATCAACAGAAAAACAGACGCTTTTGGGTACACGAGATCGTTAGCTACTGACTCCTTCAAAAATGCTATCTAACAAACCTTTCATAACTTCATAAACAAACAAAAAAGAAAGATAAGAAATTAAAGGGACAACATGGTATATATTTCTTGATATAAATTAAAAACATCACTCCAACACATGATACATTTCTGTAATACTGAAGATGTTACCTATCCATTTGAACAGGAAAAAAGTTTATATTTTAATGAAAGGATGTGTTAACTACACGTTTATGTAAACTGAGCCAAAACCCTTTTTTTATATATTTGGGTGACTGGGACAGCACATCTTTTCATTAATTTAGGGTAGTGTACACATTGCTGTATTGCACAAGTTAGATCATACTTTGATATAATTTTATATGCAATTTTGCTTTTTCCTGTGTTCATTATTCAGAGTCATGTTTATTTCTGTTTAACTTTATTTCTCAATGTTTATTAATCCACCCACAATTCATACAGTACAACACATGTAATTGAGGTAAACAAAGGCCAAAAGTCATTGAAAACATTTAAAAAGCAAGTAAACAATTTAAAAAAATGTGTTAAAATTGTGTTTGGGTGGATGGGACAAAATAAAAACAAGCTATTCTGAAAATAGAAACATGATATCAACACATTTTTTACTGATTTTGTATCAGTAGTGCATCATATTCGTGTTTCCATCAAAAGTTTGTACAAAATAGTAGCTACGACAATTTTAGGACCTTATTATGAAATCAGCAAAAGCTAATGTCATTTTCCTCAGTTCATGTATTTCAGGGTCAACTTCCTGTTTGATGCCCCGCCCACCTACAGGATGTCACACCAATAAGGGCATCTAATTTTGATTATGTGGTCTCACAGCCACGGCTCAGCAAAAAAGTTTTTATTTAAATGCATTAGGTGAGAAAATAAACTCTATATAGTTATACTGTCCCATTCGACCTTAATTCACTCTACACCTTGCAGCATTTGCAAAGTGTTAGTAATTTGAGCAAAATAAGAGCAAATATTAAAATGGCATGTTTTTTTATAACACTAGTCTGATGAAACTTTTACATAACAGATGTGTACATAGTCCACAAGACACAATTATAGTTTTATAAATGAGTTTTTTATGTGGTTATGTGGATGATAGTTTTCGTAATTATGACGATAGTTCTTGCTAAATTCCTACAGGTCTTGCACATTCTTTGGTTTTCCAGCATCTTCTGCCTATTTAAACCCTTCCAGCAATGACATGATTTTAAGATCTTTTCACCCTGATGACAATTGAGGGACCCATACAATTACAAAGGGTGAAAACATTTACTGATGCTTTAAAGTCACCCTGTAGTCAATCATTTAATCCATTCAACATTACATATTTAAACGTTTCTTTCCTTGAAACAAATGTCTTCATGCCTTAAAATATCTTGAATGTAACTCGACACCCTTGCCTCATTAAAGGGTTAGTTCACCCAAAAATGAAAATTATGTCATTAATGACTCACCCTCATGTCGTTCCAAGCCCGTAAGACCTCCGTTCATCTTCAGAAGACAGTTTAAGATATTTTAGATTCAGTCCGAGAGCTTTTTGTCCCTCCATTGAAAATCTATGTACGGTATACTGTCCTTGTCCAGAAAGGCAATAAAGACATCATCAAAGTAGTCCACGTGACCTCAGTTGGTTAGTTAGAATTTTTTGAAGCATCGAAAATATGTCCCGAGCCCTCGAGGTTGGACGATTGGTATCTCGGGGTGGTGCGCGCTGGTTCTCAGCAACCCACCCCAGTGCCTTTCTTCCCGGAAGTGCATGAGGAGCTCACAGGGACGTGGACGGCACCTTTTACTGCCAGAAACCTTCTCGGTGGCTCCTCCTCCCTCACCACCCTTTGCACCCGTTGCTATGCAACTGTGCCCTAACTCCACTTGGCGTGGACAGCCGTGTCTTCCTTCCCGAGCCTGTAAGTACTTGTCGGACCTGACCGGCAAGGCTTACAAGGCCTGTGGGGAAGCTGCCTCTGCCATGCACGCTATGGCGTTGTTGCAGGTTCATCAGGCCAAGGCACTGAAGGACCTGCACGAGGGTGGTCATGATCCACAAGTTCTCCAAGAACTTTGTGCCGCAACTGACCTCGCGCTTCGTGCGACGAAGGTCACTGCGCGGTCAGTGGGTCGTGCAACGTCCACACTAGTGGTCCAGGAACGCCACCTCTGGCTGTGTCTGGCTGACATGCGGGAGGCCGACAAGATCAGGTTCCTTAACTCCCGCATGTCCCAGACCGGCCTCTTCGGCGACGCGGTCGAGAACTTCGCCCAGCAGTTCTCGGCTGTACAGAAGCAGACTGAGGCCATTAGACATATCCTGCCTCCACCTCCACCCCACCTGCTGCCTAGCTGCTGCCTCCACCCCACCGCCCACGGCTCCTCGGTCTGCTCGTCGCCGTGGGCGTCCGCCTGCGTCTGCCCCTGCTCCCGCGCCGCAGCAGCAGCCTCCATCCAAGCGGCACTGTGGAGCCAGTCGCAGGCAGGGCGCCCCGCCCGTTCAGGCCCCCTCCAAGAAGGGAGGGAAAGCCAAAGGTAAGCGGCCCTAGGACGGGCGACCCAGAGGTGGAAGGGACTGGTCTCCAGGAGACGATGACTGCATCGCTCCCTCCCCCGGAAGAGGGCCGGGTGGAAAATCCTTTGTTTCGTTTTGTTTGTGTTCCGCCGCTGGCCTTAAAACCAGCGGTACCCAAATTTTCAATAAAAGAGCAGTTTCTATCATCTCTGGGTCCGAAGAGGGCCCGGAGAGCAGTGGGGGGTCGGAATCCTCACCACTCTCATCCGCCTCTTCTATCGCCAGCCGGCAGCTGCGTACGGTCTGAGAACGCCACCGAGCCGCCTCCTGCACCTCCTGCCCCGTGGAACCAGGTAAGTGCTGCACAGCACACTCAGACCCCGCTACGGGCCGCCTCCCAGAGAGAGCCTCCCGAGCCGCATCCCTGTGTTCCACCTCGCTGCCCCACTCCGGGTACGCCTACGGTCCCTTTGGTCCCGCTTGTACGGTCTCTGCGAGCCTGGTTAGCGCTCCCCAGGCCGTCTCGCTGGCTCATTCGAACCATCAGGCTCGGCTATGCGATTCAGTTCGCCGGCGTCCCCCCCAAGTTTCGGGCCATCCACTCCACTACAGTGAGAGCAGCCGATGCCCATGTCTTGCGTGCGGAGATCGCAGTCCTACTGGCGAAGGATGCGATAGAGCCGGTCCCTCCAGCCGATATGAGGTCAGGGCACTACAGTCCCTACTTCATTGTACCCAAGAAAGGTGGTGGGTTACGACTGATCTTGGATCTGCGAGTTTTGAATCGGAGCCTCCACAAGCTACCGTTCAAAATGCTCACGCAGAGACGCATTTTCGAATGCATCCGTCCCCAAGATTGGTTTGCAGCGATCGACCTGAAGGACGCGTACTTTCATGTCTCGATTCTTCCTCTACACAGGCCATTTCTGCGCTTTGCGTTCGAGGGTCGAGCATATCAGTACAAAGTCCTACCCTTCAGGCTGTCCCTGTCCCCCCGTGTCTTCACGAAAGTCACGGAGGGGGCCCTTGTTCCCATGAGAGAACAGGGCGTTCGCATCCTCAACTATCTCGACGACTGGCTCATACTAGCACACTCTCGAGATCAGCTATGCGAACACAGGGACCTAGTGCTCAGGCACCTCAGCCAGTTGGGTCTTCAGGTCAACTGGGAAAAGAGCAAACTCTCCCCTGTGCAGAGGATCTCTTTTCTCGGTATGGAGTTGGATTCGGTTGCCCAGACAGCGTGCTTCACAGAGCAGCGTGCTCAGTCGGTGCTGAACTGCTTGAACATGTTCAAGGGCAGGACAGCGGTCCCACTGAAACTCTTTCAGAGGCTCCTGGGGCATATGGCAGCAGCATCAGCGGTAACCCCGCTTGGCCTGCTACATATGAGCACTGGCTTCACGGCCGAGTCCCGAGATGGGCGTGGCATCATGGCACTCACCGGGTGGCAATCACACCGGCGTGCCGCCAGACCTTCAGCCCGTGGTCAGACCCCTCGTTCCTGCGGGCAGGAGTCCCCTTGGAACAGGTGTCCAGGCATGCTGTGGTATTCACAGATGCCTCTGCCACTGGCTGGGGTGCCACGTACAACGGGCATGCAGTGTCAGGGGTGTGGACGGACACTCAACTGCATTGGCACATCAACTGCCTCGAGTTGCTAGCAGTACATCTCGCCCTGACCCGCTTGAAAAGACGGCTACAGGGCAGGGACGTGCTGGTCCGTACGGACAACACTGCGACCGTTGCGTACATCAACCGACAAGGTGGTCTACGCTCCCGTCGCAGGTCCTTCTGGTGGCTCCCTATTGGCCCACCCAGACTTGGTTCCCAGAACTCATGCTCCTTGTGACAGTCCCTCCCTGGCCCATTCCTCTGAGGAAGGACCTTCTGACTCAGAGACGGGGCACCCTATGGCACCCGCGTCCAGACCTCTGGAAACTCCATGTCTGGTCCCTGGACGGGACGCGGAGGTTTTAGGTGACTTACCCCCTGAGGTACTTAACACCATTACTTCAGCACGGGCACCGTCCACAAGACGTGTTTACGCCCTGAAGTGGAACCTGTTCGTCGAGTGGTGTTCTTCCTGCCGAGAAGACCCCCTAAGATGTCCGATAAGGTCTGTGCTTTCCTTCTTGCAGCAGGGGTTGGAGCGTAGACTGTCTCCCTCCACCCTCAAAGTACATGCTGCCGCTATTTCAGCTTATCACGACCACATAGATGGCAAAGCAGTTGGAAAGCACGACCTGGTCGTCAGGTTTCTTAGGGGGGGCGAGACGATTAAATCCTCCTCGACCCCCCTCCATACCCTCTTGGGATCTTTCCCTGGTGCTTCGAGCACTTCAGGATGTTCCCTTTGAGCCTCTGCAGTCAGTAGACTTAAAGCTTCTTTCCATGAAGACTTTGCTGCTGGTTGACACTGGCCTCTGTCAAGAGGGTAGGAGATCTGCACGCATTTTCGGTCAACGAATCATGCCTAGAGTTCGGGCCGGGTGACAGCCACGTGGTACTAAGACCCCGGCCTGGCTATGTGCCCAAGGTTCCTACCACTCCCTTCAAAGACCAGGTAGTGAACCTGCAAGCGCTGCCTTTGGAGGAGGCAGACCCAGCCCTGGCTTTGCTCTGTCCCGTTCGCGCTCTGCGTATGTACGTGGACAGAACTCAAAGCGTCAGGACCTCAGACCAGCTCTTTGTCTGTTACGGAGGCCAGCAGAAGGGAAAGGCTGTCTCCAAGCAGAGGATAGCCCACTGGATAGTGGATGCCATCACCTTGGCTTACCAAGCACAAGGCGTGCCCTGCCCGCTCAGGTTGCATGCACACTCCACGAGAGGCGTTGCATCCTCCTGGGCGCTGGCACGTGGCTCCTCGCTAACAGATATCTGTAGAGCTGCGGGCTGGGCGTCACCTAACACGTTCGCTAGATACTATAGCCTACGTGTAGAGCCGGTCTCCTCCCGTGTTCTCACCCTAGACGGGTAGAAGCACTGAGAGGTCTGGCTCTGTCGGCTTGCTGCACCCTACTGTGCACCCTTATTGCTCCAGAGTAAAACCTGTCGAGTCCTCCAAAACCCCTCGGCCCGGACTTGGCGGAGCGTCCGGCACCAGGCCCTTATCCGCTGAATCCTTGAGAACCGGATCTGGGCTGGGTTCCATGTGTGTGACCCTACGGGGATCCCATATGTGTATATTTCCACGGCTGCTCCTATCGGAAGCCCGTGTCTTTCCCTTGGGCTAAGTCACCCATTATTTCATATGCAGTACAGCCTTCGGGCTAGTCCATATGCATTTCCACATAACTCTTTGAAGAAGTGGCTTCCGCAGCGTTCCTTCCTAAACAGAAAGGGCACGCTTTCCCAGTGTTATCCAATATCTCACTGTATGGGTTATCACGGAACAAAAGTGTCAGACTCACTCTGTGTAAGCCTCCGCCTATCGTCCTTCCAGGCAAGAAGGTGTAGAGGCTTGCACGGGGGTGCTGGATGGGGTGCAGTGGCTGTGGCGCTTTGGTAGGGATTCCTATTGGTCAGTCATGACCTACGTTGTAGTGACTGATCGATAGGGAACGTCTCGGTTACATATGGTAACCCTCGTTCCCTGAGGGAGGGAACGGAGACGTAGGTCCCGTCGCCACATCCGCTGCCGCCCGCCGGGGCGGCCAGCTTTCTCAGGCTTGGCTCCTCAGCAAAAAACTAGTGTGCAATCGCACCAGCTGCTCGTTTATACCCGCGCTAACGAGGGCGCGCAGCTGATGCAAATGATTACACGCCAATGTGTATTGGCTTGTTTTAGTTTCACGCAAAGTAGATTGGCCTCTCTAGCGAGATTCCTATTGGTCAGTCATTACCTACGTCTCCGTTCCCTCCCTCAGGGAACGAGGTTTACCATATGTAACCGAGACGATTTATTGAGTCCACATGTCATGCAAACTAGAAACTCTGCTTCTAACCACAGGTCGAGATCTGTCGTTACAAACACACAACTTTGCGATGCTGTTTGTGAGTGTACGTTAGAACTGTGTTTTCGGGAAACACTGACTCGTGGAACTATGCTGATAACGACAGAATTTGCGACCATAGTTGGCTAACTATGCTTTTGGGAAACACACCCCTGATTGGTTACAAGGTAGTTTGTGACATCAGAAACACCAGCGATTTCAAACCGTGTTTTTGAGACTGTCTTTGGTTCACTGAAGTTTTAAGGAGAAAATACTCAGCAATGCTGTCGACTTATGGGTTGACTCAACCTGTACATGCTCCCAATGAGCCAAATAATGAGAAAGAACCAAAACGCTTACCACAGCTATGCAGAAGACACACAGCTCTACTTATCCCTATCGCCTAACGATTACAGCCCCATTGACTCCCTGTTCCAATGCATTGATGAAGTCAACAGTTGGATGTGCCAAAACTTTCTTCAGTTAAACAAAGACAAAACTGAAGTCATTGTGTTTGGAAACAGAAATGAAGTTCTCAAGGTGAACGCATACCTTCAGTCTAGGGTTCAAACAACTAAAAATCAAGTCAGGAATCTTGGTGTGTCTCTAGAGTCAGACCTTAGTTTCAGTAATCATGTCAAAGCAATAACTAAATCAGCATACTATCACCTGAAAAATATTGCAGGAATTAGATGCTTTGTTTCCAGTCAAGACTTAGAGAAACGTGTGCATGCTTTCATCACCAGCAGGGTGGATTATTGTAATGGGCTCCTCACTGGCCTTCCCAAAAACACCATAAGACAGTTGCAGCTCATACAGAACGCTGAGCAGAATCAGAACATATGAACACATCACACCAGTCCTCAGCTCTTTACACTGGCTGCCAGTTACATTTAGGATTGATTTTAAAGTATTATTATTGGTATATAAATCATTCAATGGCCTAGGACCTCGATACATTGCAGATATGCTCACTGAATATAAACCCAACAGATCACTCAGATCATTAGGATCACATCAGCTAGAAATACCAAGGGTTCACTCTAAGCATGGCGAGTCTGCTTTCAGTTATTATGCTGGAACTCTTCCAGAAAAGATCAGATGTGCTCCTACAGTCACAGTCAAATCCAGACTCAAAACACTTCTGTTTAGCTGTGCATTTACTGAATGAGCACTGTGCCACTGCTCGTCCGACTGTTTGTACTGTATTTTATTTTTTATTCTAAACTGTTTTAATTATTCTTGTTGTTTTTTTTTCTTATTTGAATCTCTTCTATCTAAAGCACTTTGAATTACCATTGTGTATGAAATGTGCTATATAAATAAACTTGCCTTGCCTTATGAATGTACACATGGTTTGTCTTAAAGCATATTAAAAACACTGTCATGTATGCCAGCTGGAGTGCCCGCGTGAGCCACTGGAGGGCACTCTCTCCTTGTATTATGTTTTACACTGGACTGATTTTGGTTTATTTATTGCACCTGTTTTAGATTGAGCGTGCCTGATTTAAGCCTGAGTTTTCCCTTTGTTCGGGGCTCAGTATTGTATGTGTCTCACTGCATCCTAAGCGTTTTCCTAGTTTCTTAGTGTTTCCGAGTATTTTCTAGTTTCACGGTTCCTGGACTCCCTGCCTGTATCTGGTCTTCCCGTTTGCCTTATCCCTGCATTGTTTGATTGCTTATCTGGACTGCTTACCTGGTTTTGACCCCTGCATGTTTCCCTGTACCTGTCTCTGGATTCTCCTCTTAATAAAGCCTGCGTTTGGACCACCTCTGTCCATGTTCCATGTGCAGTTTCATGACAGAATACTGAGCCACTACTGATCCAGCGGCTGAGAGGAACACGGACCTCGTGATGGATCCCACAGCGCAGATCGTAAGCCTCCGCCAAGGAGAACGTCCTCTCAAGGTTTTTGTGACAGATTTTTTGAAGCTCTCTCGTCAGTCCTACTTAGATGATTTTTGTTTAATGATGTTCTTTCGGGGAGGACTGTCTGAACCGCTCGGCTCTGCTATACCGTTTCTGAGTTCAAGCTGGACTCTTACCCAATATATTGATCTGGCCCTTTCCATGAGCGGTTCGCTTTTTACTGTGGAATTTTTGGAACTTTTGCTTCACAGAAGACCCGACGATTCGCCATTTTACAAGGTACCCACTGAATCCACGCATCTAGAGTCTCCCGGTGAACCAGCACTTCACACGTGCTCCGCCGAGTTTGCGCTACACGAAAGCCCAGTTGAACCAGCGCTTCGTAAAAGGTCCTCCGAATCCACGCAACATGTGAATCCCGTCGTTCTAACACTTCACGTGAGCTCCGTTGTATTCCTGCCTCAAGAGTTTTCTACCGAGTCTGAGCGCGTGCCAGCCGAATCAAGTGAGTCAAGAGCCGATTCAAGTGAGTCAAGAGCCGAGTCAAGTGAGTCAAGAGCCGAGTCAAGTGAGTCAAGAGCCGAGTCAAGTGAGTCAAGAGCCGAGTCAAGTGAGTAAAGAGCCGAGTCAAGTGAGTCAAGAGCCGAGTCAAGTGAGTCAAGTGCCGAGTCAAGTGAGTCAAGTGCCGAGTCAAGTGCCCAGTCAAGTGAGTCAAGTGCCGAGTCAAGTGCCGAGTCAAGTGCCGAGTCAAGTGCCGAGTCAAGTGCCGAGTCAAGTGCCGAGTCAAGTGCCCAGTCAAGTGCCGAGTCAAGTGCCCAGTCAAGTGAATCAAGTGAGTCAAGTGCCGAGTCAAGTGAGTCAAGTGCCGAGTCAAGTGAGTCAAGTGTGTCCAGGTCCGAATCTAGCCTAGTGAGTGAATCGAGCCCAGTGACGCGGCGTCGCAGAAGGAAGAGAAGGAGGACTCGTTTGCCTCGCCAGGCTCCGGAGGGCGTT